>QLTV01003098.1:175940-190441 GCA_003457575.1 Thermophis baileyi
CAAAAATATATTGTAGTATTCTTCGATAGTATTACAGCCAGAGAATAGTATTTGCCAATCAAGAGATTAGAGGTCAGTGTCTATGTTATCATAGTTGGCTTTTTTAAAGTTATAATTGGTTTTCCTATTGTTATGTTGATTTTTATAAGGCCGTATATTAAGACAAAAGTCAATCATGCTGTGGTCACTGTTGGAAAAGGGTTCTTTTATTTGTAGTCCATAAATTGAGTGTAAACTGTTGCAGAAGATGAGATCGAGGCAATTGTTGAGTCTAGTGTTGTTTATTACTAGTTGATCTTAGACTTAGACTTCAATAAGGCATTAGTTAAAAACCACAGCCTACTTATTGGTAAAATAGAATAATGTAGAATAGATAATACATAACCAGATGATTATGCAGTTGGCTGTCTAACTGCACTCATGATGTTGTCCTAATGGAACTACATTTATATGGAGGGAATTATGCAATGGCGGGCACCTCAAGGTTCTGTCTTGAGAGGGACAGGCACGTTTCAATGCCTGGTGCCCAGATGCCCTCGCTTCCCCCAAGCATTTCTTTGCCTACCTGATTTCCAGATCTGTCGTGTTTCTTGCTGTTGTGTGCACAGAAACAAAAGTTTGTGGGACTAAAAAGAAAAGTTCAATCAATCAATTCCAACTTTGCAAGATCTTTTTTTCTCTTCAAGTAGTTGGGATTGATTGATTGGACTTTTTTTTAGTCCCACAAATTTTTCTTGAGAAATGCGATGGAGAAATGCGACAGACCTGGAAATCAGGTAGGCAAAGAAATGCTTGGAGGAAGTGAGGGCATCTGGGTGCCAGGCGCTGAAATGGGCTCATCTCTCTCCAGCAGCTGCCCAGGCCTGCTGGAGGGAAGGCCAGCACTTAAATGCAGCGGCATTGCAGCTCTGGCCGGGAAGGGGCAGCCAGCATGGGCACTGCAGGCAGGACAGATAAATGTGACGGACCTGGAAATCAGGTAGGCAAAGAAATGCTTGGAGGAAGCGAGGGCATCTGGGGGGTGGGGCAAACTTCACAGCATGGCGCTGCAATGGAGAAAGGGCCAATGGAATGGCTGCTGCCAAGGAAGGAGGAGACCACTATCCCTCTTTCTTTTCCCTGCCCCTCCTCCTCCCCTCGTGCCCGTCGCTCTATTTCCCATTTCTCCATTGCAGTGCCCAGGATCCACTGATTGTGTGTGTGTGTGTGTGTGTGTGTGTGTGTGTGTGTGTGTGTGTGTAGTTTAACAACTGGTTTGCCCAGGGGCAGGTTGGCCGTCGTGGGAGGCTTGTCCCGCATGTGCAGTGGAGCTGGAGGACAGGGATGGGCCATACCTCCCACGATAACCCTGGGTGAACCAGTTGTTAAATTATTTGAATCACACTACTGAGTAGAGGGATAATATAAAGATCATAAGGAGTGATAGTACCACTCTATACTGTACTGTAAGACCATACCTGGAATTCTCTGTCCAGTTCTGGGCACCATGATACCAAGAGGATGCTCAGGCCCTAGAAAAAGTGCAGAGAAGAGCAACAAAGATGTGATAAGGGATCTGGAGGCTAAACTATACAAAAAAAAAAAAAAACAGCTAAGGGAACTGTGTATATTTAGCATAATGAAGAGAAAGCTTTGAAGTGACATAATAGTGACATCTTCCAATAGAGGAGGTTGATTTATTCTCCAAAGAATCTCGGGACAGGACAAAAAGCAATGGGTGGAAGATTATCAAAGAGAGATCCAACATGGAACTAAGGAGAAATTTCCTGGCAATGAGAAAAAATAATTAATGGAGTAGCTTGCCTCCCTGGGTGCTCCACTGCTGGAGGTTTTTAAGAAAAGGCTGTACAACTATTTGTCTGGAATAAAATCAGGAATTCTGCTTTGAGCAACGTGTTGGACTAAGATCTCCAAGGCAGGGGTGAAATGCTCCCGGTTCGCTCGTACCTGTCGGTCGCCGTAGAGCCGGTCGCCAAGGTAGCGCGAGGCACCGCCCACCTGCCCAGACGCCGCCATTTGGGTTCTTTTACCCTCTGCGAATGCACAGAATGCTTTGGGCATGTGCAGAGGGTAAAAGAACCCAAATGGCGTCCAGGCGGTGTCCAGGCGGGTGGGCAGCGCCTCGCGCTACCTTGGCGACTGGCTCCACGGCGACCGACAGGTAAGAGCGAACCAGGAGCATTTCACCCCTGCTCCAAGGTCCTTCCCAGTCCTATGATTCTATTTTTAAGGTCTATTTCTGGGGAATGTGAGTAAGAGTATATAAAAGCACTCAAGACCTCCTTTGGAGCATCCAATAGATTTTGTACTAACTAGGATGGAAATAAAATGATTAGTTAAAGGGCCTTTTATATGGTCTTATTAATTCCAGAGATGACATACCAAGTGCAGCAGGATACAGAAGACAATTCTGGCAATAAAAGAATTTTATTCACAGAACACACTGGTTTGTGGTTTTTTTTTCCATTTGCAAAAGGGACTTACTACCTGTAATATACATACTGATTCCTGTCAAAATATGATGATTCAAATGTGAATGGCTGTCCATTGACATTCCCATCGTTCTTCCTTCTCACAGAATTCTACCTGTCACAGTAGTTTGTATCATGCACAGGTATCTTGAGAATAAATATTTCATTTTTAGGTTTTCAACAAACTGTTTAAAATACTTACGTTTCACTGTGAATATATGCACTATGAATATTATGAATATTCCTCTGAACAATGAATTTTACTGATGTATGAAAAAGCTATTTTTATTTTAATTTGGGGGTTTGGAAATGTTTTTAATTAACTCCAAGGAAAAGTAATAATGGCATAAGTGAGTATAAATGTTAAAGTATACAAGGTGATTGTTTAACTTTAATAGTGATTGAAGAACTAGTGATGGAATGAGGTGTTTTTAATTAAATTGGCACATTGTTTAAATTAGCCTCCATTCATTATGATGGTATGAATATTCTTTACCTTAAAATGAAAAAAGGTCATTCAGTGCAAAAGTCCCATATAAACCGTGATTTTCTTTAATACATTTTTCTTTCTTTCCTTCTTCTAAAAAAATCTGTATTGTGTTCTACTTCCATTAATTATCAAGGGTTTATTTACAAGACAATAATTAATTATACCTTTGGGGAAGCTCAAGTATATAAGATGAATCAAAGCAGACTTGATAAGAAGCGATGAAAGTCTCACATAATTAAGCAAGACACTGGAGACCAATTGGTTATGGAATTATTTTGCCGAGTTAATTGATACTAATTATTTAATCTGATTTTCTTCTTCCCAGTGAATCTTTCTCCAATTCACGGCATTACGTTAATGGCAGAGAGACAACTGACTTTAGCAAGGTGTTCTCTCTGCATCAGTATATTACTTCTGTGCAGAAATTTTATTGGGCAAAAGCTGAAGTTTTAGAATTTTATTCAATCAAGGTTCAAGTTATACAAAGCATAGAAGCTTTTTATGCATAATAAATCCAAAATCCTGTTAATTTTTTAAGCTGCACATTGCATTTTTGGTATTTGATTTCATTGTTAAATTATATTGGGGTTGTTATTCTTAACTGGTGTGGTCGGAATCCAATTAAGAAAACAGTCATTGTCTTTCCTAAATTATAAATTGTGTTCTAAATGTAGTTTGTGGAATAGACCTTGATGCATGATAAAATAAGGAAGTTGCTAATATTATCACTTTCATGCAGAAATTACAGACTGTTATGATATGTACCAATAAAGGAGAATATTTGTAGCTCTGGATTTACATGAGGGGTCTATGGTGCTCTCTGAGCTTGGTTGCTTTCTTGCAGACGTTTCATTACCCAAACTAGGTAACATCATCAATGCTAGAACTCCCTGGTGTATTTGGACTTGGCTTGGTCTAGGATGGTCACATTTTCCCAATTGAAACTATGTTTAAATCTGTCTATATGTTGTGAAATTAAAGATGAAACATGATGAAAATTCTTTAATTTCACAACCTATAGACAGATTTAAACATAGTTTCAACTGGGAAAATGTGACCATCCTAGACCAAGCCAAATCCAAAAATACTAGGGAGCCTGGCACTCAAATAGTATAGCACACAAAATTATAGTGTAGCACACAAAATTATCTGCTACAATGTCCTACCTGTCAATGACTACTTCAGCTTCAACCGCAACAATACACGAGCTCACAATAGATACAAACTTAACGTAAACCGCTCCAAACTTGATTGCAAAAAATTCAACTTCAGCAACAGAGTGGTCAATGCCTGGAATACACTACCCGATTCTGTGGTTTCATTCCCAAACCCCCAAAATTTTAACCTGTCTACCGTTGACCTCACCCCATTCCTAAGAGGTCTGTAAGGGGCGTGCATAAGCACAACAGCGTGCCTACCGTCCCTGTCCTAATGTCCCCATGTATTCGTAAAATATCATGTAGTCATAACCATGCTTGTACATCTTATATAAACAATCATGTTTATGCTTTGTCTGTAATCATATACACGCTTGACTAAATAAATAAATAAATAAAAATAAAATATACCGATGATTAAATCTGAACATTTGGAAGGACACTTACTTCACAGGTGGACTTCACACACTACCACCCACTTATTCATTGGCAAAAGAGACTATCACTCAGCCCAAAAAGGAACAAAAAGACCCAAGCATCTTTCCACCAACAATCAGCACCCAGATCAACATAGATTAACTCCAAGGTTAACATCAGACCAACAATCAAGTAGACAATGCCCCAATCAAGAAACTGCCAAAGAAGCCAACAGCAAGCAGCCCAACCAAAGAATCTCCAAGACCACCCCCACCAACACTGACAGGGCAAGCCACTAGAATATAAACTGACAGCAAACTGCACACCTTACTAGCACTGATGATGTTAGCTAGTTTGGGTAATGAAACAAGGAAGCTCAGAGAACACTAAGGACCCTTCACGTTATGATACGTGGTTGATTATTTTCTCATTTAAAAAATATTCATTAAACATTTTGATAGAAGACAATATTTGTAGCTCTGCACTGAACTGTAGGATCCTTGGTGCTTTCTGAGATTTGTGGTTTTCTTGCAGATGTTTCTTCAAAGAAGCTGGAGATGTGTCTACTGTAACAAATGTTTTATGTTTTACTTTTGCCACTTATATACCTTCAAATAGACTTTAACTCTTAGAGTTTTAATTATTCTATATTAATGGAAATGGCTAACCCCTCCTGGTTGTGTCATTAAATAGAGAAAATCTAGGGAAAATAAAATTGAAAATCATATACTAATTTACTCACAATATAACACAGTATAATTATGCACGTAGTTTTCTCAATAACGTATGCTGTAAGTTAATAACTGCATATTCTAGAAATCTATGTTCCTAATGCATAAACCAGTCCTTTCATTTATCTGCTTCTGAAAGAATGTCCCTTTTGATTTTGCAACATTTCCCTGATTTTTTTAGCATTTTAGCATGTTTGTTAAGATCAGTTTATGATTGATATGAACTGATATGATTTGCAACATATGATACCAGGTACAAGAATAGATCAGCATTATTTTTTTAAAGATGATACTCCACATACTCACACAGGAGTAAAAGTCTTGTGAAGATATAAAAATAATGGTGATGGTAGTAGTGCATGAAATTCCCCCTTAAAGTTATGAGCAAATTTTCCCAGAAATATTAGCAGACAATCGAGGTTAAATCAAATTTTGACTACTAGATATCATCCACATTTCTTGTAGTAATATTTCCAGAAATTTCAGCCTCACAATTTGCCAAAATACCTAGAAATGTCATCTATTTGTTAAAAAAAAGTTTTCTAAAAAATAAATAAAAGAAGAAGCAAAAACGAAATGGAAAAGCTCCAAAACTGCTCTGGTACTGACCGGGGAGTCTTCATCCCACCAAAATACCTTATTCTGTAAATTTCACCTCATTCAGAAAAGTATACTTAAGGAGTTGCATTTATTTATGGTTTTGTAGATCTTGCTCTAGCCTGGGCTAATTTCTGAAATGAAGAATCAATTCCCAGACTGATTTTTGCATCTGTTACACAGCAGCATCTCCTGGCAAGACAGGTAATCAAAACAGGTGAGATAGCAATAGCACTTAGACTTACCATATTTTTCGCACTATAAGACGCACCGGACTATAAGATGCAAATTAGCTTTAGAGGAGGAAAACAAGAAAAAAAATCTGCCTCTGCCTCCCAGCATCCATCCGGTATTCATCTGACTAGAGTCCTTGCAGCAAACAGCAAACAGCCTGGTCAGCTTCAGCACGTTATCGCAGCCCCAGCATGTGGCTCGTCAGGGCTCCGCTCCGTTGTGCCCACCACCGGTCAACTGAGCTGAGCTGCTGTCGCTGCTGGGGAACACTGGAGCCTTCGCTGCCGAGCAGCTGATTGGTGGTTGGATTGGCCTCCTGGAATACTGCCGATCAGCTGTTCTGTTCTGGGGGGATCGCTGCCGCCGATCACTACCATTCGGCGGCGATTGGTGGTGGCAAACTGCAGCGGTGATCCCTGCCGCTTAGAACAGCTGATCGGTGGTATTCCGGGAGGCTGATCCAACCGCCGATCAGCTGCTCGGCAGTGAAGGCTCAAGCATTCCTCACCGGCGGCAAACGGTGGTGATGGTGACAGGCACCAACCCCCCTTCCACTGCCGCAATATTCGCTCTATAAGACGCACAGACATTTCCACCCACTTTTTTTGGGGGGGAAGTGTGTCTTATAGTGCAAAAAATATGGTATATTCCGCATCATACTGCTTTAGAGCCCTTTCTAAGTGGTTTACAGAGTCAGCATATTGCCCCCAACAATCTCGACCCTCATTTTACCAACCTCGGAAGGATGGAAGGCTGAGTCAACCTTGAGCCGGTCAGAATCGAACTCTTGGCAGCGGGCAGAGTTAGCCTGTAATACTGCATTATAATCACTGTGCCACCATGCCACAGATTCCTAATGTTAATCTCTTTATATTAATATCATTGAAGGGCATTTGCAAAGTTTGTTCAGTCAGTCAGTCAGTCAGTCAGTCATCCATCCATTCATTCAAGTATATTAGCCAACCAACATGTGAGAGGGATCTTGGACTCCTAATGGACAACCATTTAAATATGAGCCAACAGTGTGCTGCAGCTGCCAAAAAAGCCAACACAGTTCTAGGCTGCATAAACAGAGGGATATAATCAAGATCATGTGAAGTGTTAATACCATTTTATAATGCCTTGGTAAGGCCACACTTGGAATACTGCATCCAATTTTGGTCACCACGATGTAAAAAAGAAGTTGTAAATGCTCCAACACTGGAAGTTTTTAAGAAGAGATTAGATAACCATTTGTCTGAAGTGGTGTAGGGTTTCCTGCCTAAGCAGGGGGTTGGACTAGAAGACCTCCAAGGTCCCTTCCAACTCTGTTATTCTGTAACTTCAATGGACTCTGCATGGCATATAGAAGTGGCAAGTACATAAAAACAGACAGAAGATGAATTCAAACAAACTGCCCAGAATAAAACAGTATTATAATTATGTATATGCTCATAGACCTTGTATGAATATATATTAAAACAACGATTTGATTACATTTGATAATGTTTAAACGCTATTTCCTATAAGCACAGTTAGCAGCTGTACTCTATGTCATACATACCGTATCTTTGCATATAAATTCAAAAGTATTTTATTTTACATATGTACAGTTGTATAACATTGTCTCCAGTGTCTCAGTGTCATTTTCTGCTCCTTTAGCTATTGCAAAAAGAAATGCTACTTTTTAGAATGTGTGTGTTTGTTCAAAAGGTGTATTTATTTCCACCAACTGATCTGGTTTACTCATTGTAAACCAGGCATGTTGCTTAGTTTTGGATTATCATGTTCTATATGGTTTATGAACCATGCCTTGTTTTAACATGATGTGCAAGCCTAAAACTAAATAAACTGCAGTTAATCAAGCCATGTCTTAGTTGCATTATATGAATTATTCATATATCTCAATTGAAAAAGCTGTAATCTACACTAGATTGACAAAGCGATAGAGATTACTTTTCCTATTAGGACAGACCTAGGTACATAGAAATATATGTTTTGTATGAGAAATGAAAAAAGAGAGAGAAATGCTCCAAAATTGCGCTCTGGCGTTGCAGGTACGCCTGCCAAAATTTTAGTTGGATTTTTTTACTAATTACTAATCAGTGCTGGCAATATTGGGGTAAGACAAGGTTGCATTATATTTTTCAGCCTGATGATTTTCAGCTACTTTTACAGTTATGATTATTCTTTAGCCTGAAGGGTGGAGGGGATATATCTGGGGATATTTTGTTATGGGTTGATAAGACTGAAAGGTCATTTATTTATTAAAGCAATGATTTAAGTCACTAGATAACATTCTATGTTTTTCACTTTTGTGTTAATTAAATCAATTGATTAAATAAATATCCATATGATGAATCAACCAATAATTTTAGCAGATATGGTCTATCTATGATCTAGTACATGGTGAAAAATGTACTTTATTGAATACAGCTATCTTTATCTGGATTATTGCTTATGAGATTTTCTATGAGACTGACTCTAGGCAGATTGAAAAATTTATATGACTACAACCATGTCAGAAACAGTATTACATAAATTAGCTTTGCAAGAGATAAAATGTGAGATTTTATCATTACCATTTATAGTTAAAGATAAGGACTAGTATTTTAAAAAATTCACTAATAATATTTGTTAGTTATGGCTTTAATGTCTAGAAGAATGTTTTACAAAACACATTTTGGGATTTCCCCTTCCTCCTGACAATTTTTTAGTAGAACAATAGGCATTAGGGCAGCCTACACATTCAGTTTGTGGCTTGATAGTGTTATGTTTTACTTCTATGTGTCTGGAAAAAAGAAATTTACATTATATCTGCTATTTTAATGGCGCATTCTACCACTGTAATCTAAAGTGTCATGGGGAGCATTCTATGTAGCAATTACTGACCCCTGTCTGAAGTATTCTTCCTATTATATTAAACATTGCAATCAATGGAGAACAAACTAGAATCAATTTTAATTGATCAGTCAGGCTTTTAAATAATTGGTGTTCATTCCACTTGCCTGACAAAAACAAAACTAGCTATGCCTAGGGCTTGACATCAAGTCTATATGAGCTCTGTTCCCACAGCAAGAAGTTCTCCTTTGAGAAATGTGGAATCACTGTAGTGTAGCTTTCATAGCCTCCAGGGATAGGTAAAACATGAGGGCAATGGCATATCGAGTTAGACCAATTCAGGGTGAGTTGTACTAGAGCATTGGTACAACAATAGGCCCTCAATCCAGACCCAATAAAAAAGAGGGCTAACCATGCATGCTCAATTCACTCAAACACATAATATTTGCTGAAATGTATCTCTTCAAGTGTCAGCTTGGGAAATTCCAAAATTGGCTTTTATACATTTTTAATGGTGAAATATCATACCAGGAACAGGAATTCTAGTCTTCTGTTTGGCAGGCTCATTTTCTAGGTATAAAGGTTTGGTTTCCTTTGGTGAATAAGTTACTAAACATGCATTGTCCTTCAAAATTTTAATAAAATTTTCAGTGATTATGTAACTTGTTTGGTAGAAACAAGCAAATATCATAATTTAAGACAACAAAATTATAAAATGATGTATCAGTGGTATATGATATAGATCAAGTTGTCAAAATGTACCAAAAAACAAACAAACAAACCAGGGTGCGAAATGTGACAAGAGGGACTTCTTTTCATGCATGGTGAAATTGTGATAGAGCAAATAAATTTTGGATGCAAATCCATAGAAAAGATGCAAAAGATATTGTGAATCAACACAACAATGAAAGTAGAAATAATTTAGTTGAATTTTATGGATGTTAAACTAGAAAAGAAATATAGAATATTAATATTGTATATGGTAACTCTGACAAAATTATTGTGTGCAAAAAATAGAAAAATAATAAAATATTTACCATAAAAGATTGATTTATAAAACTGGTGGAGAATGTAGAAATGGCAGAATTCACCAGGTCAGTTTTTTGATCAGACAAAAAAAAAAAAAAAAAAAAAAACGGATAGAGACTTTTTTGAAAGGCTAAAAACCTTATATGGACTTTTTTTCTGAAAGAAAAAAAAAAAGAAAAATTATTATGTATGGATTTGGGGATGAAAAAGGATTAAAGAGGGAAGGGAAAAGTAAGATTGTTAGAAAGAAGAGTGGAAGTCATAATTCTATATTTTCTTTCTTTACTTTTCCTTTCATTTCTTTCCTTATTTTTTATTTTTTATTTATTTTTAATACTTTCATTGTTTTTAAAAATTATACATAAATTTTAAAATATCTTATTTCCACAAGTATCCCAGCCTTAATAAGTAAGGCAGCAAGTATGGATGGCATGATTGAGCTGTTAGGAAGGTGGGGGGGGAAGGGAGGGGGTTGTTTGTTCTTTCTCTTCTGCTGTCCAACTAAAGCCTTTGGCAGCCCTAGGCTGGATCTGGCAAAATCTGTACAATGCTGTGCTCTCCTTTCTAACAATATGTGCTTGAAAGATAAGGCTTCCTGTTATCAATTAACAGTCAAGAAATTACTGCTACCTTTAAAGACTGAGCCTTTGGAGGATTTTGTTGTCTTGCTTGTCTATTTAAAAAAAGTGTTTGATCAAGAGAAGTGCTTACTGCAATTACCACCTAAGTGTGAAGTTCAATCCCTTTAGCTGTTTCCTGTTCCATCTTTGTAGCTCACTTGTCATCCAAGCCAAATCAGATCTTGCACTTCACTGACTATTCATCTGTTGCATCCTGGGATGGCTGTCCTTTAGTGCTTTCTATCAGGCCAGCTTGCCTGTGTCCCATTCATTTGTTTATTTCATGCACTTGCCAATTACAGGCTTCTTCTTGAGGATGATGACTCATTACTATAATTTAATTCTGACCAGGGCTGTACTACAGAGACTGGACTAACTGCTTTGTGTTAACAATTGGAATCAAACTGAACAGGACTATATTAACTGGGTAGACTACAAAATGATTGTTCTATTGTATATGGTGGGAATGGAGTTTTGAGGGGTGAAGACGAAGAACTCTTCCTCTTTTGGCTTTTGGCTTTTGATTGATATGCAGGTGGGCATTACTCAAGATGAAGAAGGCCAGAGCAAAGAAATGGATTAAATCAGGATTAAGCCTCTATTGGATTTCAATTAATTAAATTAAATTAAATTCCAATAGATGGCAGGCTCAGTAATTAATACTTTTATTCTGTTACATTCAAAATGCCATTTCATGGAAACTTATGGAGGAGCTTGGGCAGACCATGCCCAAGGTTTTTGCAAAGTCACAAATCCTAGGTTGCTGTATATTTCACATATATGGTATAAAATTTAGTAATAAATTAAGATAATTTATTGAACTGCAAGACTTAACAGCCCAACACAGTATAGCCAACTTCCTTGTTTGTTGTTCTCCAAATATACCAAGTTTCAGTGCCCATTCTTTGATTTGTACAAATTCAAGAATTATTTCAATGACTACCACATCTATAAGAGTTGAGATTGTCTTTCCATTACTAAAACTTGATGTTCATAAAGCTTTATGAACTGAAGCTTCATACTATGATGGCATGTTAACCCTAACCCTAACCCTTATAGCAAAAAGGTTGCATGTTGTATTTGAAAACTACTACAAAGAAGTGGGAATGTTCACATTATTCGAAGAAAACCAACAAACATGAACATTGTTGCTCTTGGAGAAAGATCCAGGGGTGGGAGGGTGGTGTTTATGAACAAAAAGACACAAAAAGTTTTAGGTTAACATTATTCATTTCAAGCCATTCTGCTAAAACAGACTAGGAAAATGAAAACAAGCTCTTGAGATTTAACTATGATTTATATTAATACTATTGCTCTGATATGCTAGTAACCATGGATGAAACTGGAATAAAATAATGAGTTATTAAGGAGAGGGGATGTTGTGGGTGGTTAAGCAGAAGTTTCTGAATTCTGGAAGAAAATAATTTTTAACAGTTGCTACTAAGTTTCATATTGGCTTTGTCTAATTCTGCATAAAGTATTCTAATGGCATATTAGAAAGCTCATTCTATAGTAAAATGATAATTGAATACTTTTAAAAGAATGATATTCATTGATTTGGCTCATGATCACAGATTAAGTAAACTTGTCTAATAGTGCTGGGGTCTATTTTGGGCATGAGCTATGTTTTTAAATATTTTCCTTTAGCCTTTCTCTTTTATTTATTTATCAGTGTCTGCATTGTTCTACCCCAAACCATATTTTATGTGTGAAAATTATCCTGATAGAAAGTTTCACTCCATCCCAGTAAGTGAAAACTTTTTTTTTTCCTGGTTAAAGATTAAAAATATTTGCTGAGTCTCTCTGAATCTGTTATTTGGATTGGCTGTGCTGCCAGATGAACATAGAGAGGAGAAAAAGAAGGAGATGTAATCAGCAGCAGCAGCAGCTATATAAATCAATCTAATGAAATGTTATTTGGCAAATAAACATTCCTTTGCAAGGTGGCCACACACAAACAATCATCTCAGCGTGCCATCCATAAACCAAAAACAGGAGCAGAACTTTGTTAACAGAATTTCTCTGTTCGAAATGGGAAAAATTAAGATTTGAATGAAGGAAATTCTAGAAAAAAGGAACAATTTATAAAAGCAGAGTCCACACCTGCATTTGCCAGGACCTGGTCCTGGAATTTTGCTTCTTTCTTTCTTTCTTTCTTTCTTTCTTTCTTTCTTTCTTTCTTTCTTTCTTTCTTTCTTTCTTTCTTTCTTTCTTTCTTTCTTTCTTTCTTTCTTTCTTTCCTTCCTTCCTTCCTTCCTTCCTTCCTTCCTTCCTTCCTAACATCTTTCTTTCTTTCATGGCGGGAGAGCCGGCGCTAGGCTTACCTTCTTGGCAAGGCTCGGAGACCGCCCGGCACGCCCATCCGCCGGCTCTCCACTTTCTGCCTGCCCCGCCAAGGCCCCTGTTAGCCCGGAGCCCGGCGGACCCTGAGGCTGGCAGAGCTCCATAGGTGCGCGCCCAATGCGCACCAAAGGTCCCGGAGCCAAAGCCGGGAAGGTGACAGGGGCGGTGGCGGTGGCAACCGCGCTCCGGCAACGTCGCATCCCGTGTCATGTGCCGTCTGGGAACGCGGTCTCCGGGCTGGCAGGCTGGCCTTCCTCACCCAGAGACCGCGCTCCTGGACAGCACATGACAGGGGACGCGATGCTGCCAGAGAGCGGTTGCTGCCGCCGTCACCCCTCTCGCCTTCCCGGCTTCGGCTCCGGGACCTTTGCACACGTATGGAGCTCTGCCGGCCTCAGGGCTGGTGGGGGCCTTGGCGGGGCAGGCAGAAAGTGGAGAGCTGGCGGATGGGCGTGCCGGGCGGTCTCCGAGCCTCGCCAGGAAGGTAAGTCTAAGCTATCCTGTGAGCAGCCAAGAGCCTTGCATCTGTTATCGGCTACAGAGGCCTTCAGGAAAACCTTGCTGCAGAAGAAATGGGCCGAGGTGTGGGAGGATCTGGGTCCTCATTTTACCCACCTCGGAAGGATGGAAGGCTGAGTCAACCTTGAGCCCGTGAGATTTGAACCGCTGAACTGCTGAACAGTCAGCTGAAGTAGCCTGCAGTACTGCACTCTAACCACTGCGCCACCTCTGAACTCACCTTAGCCTGAAGACAAGAACAAGAAACCTTCATTGATTATCAACTGGGCCTGTGTGCTCACTGGCTGAGAAGCGAGCAGAATGTTTCCTGAAGTCGCAGTGTTGCTGTGCTTGGTGCGAGCTTGTAAGGCCACCGGAGCACAGCTGACCACCATCAACTTCGGAGAGCTGGACTTTGGCGGAACGGCCATGCTGGACATTTTCTACCGGCAAAATTTACTTGAAAAAGAACTGGCCTGCTACAACGCCGACATCATTTGCCTGCAGGAGGTCTTTATGGTTAACTTGGGGTCTGCGCCTGATGCCTTCAGCCTGGAGGGGCCTGGAGGGGCTGTTCTGGATTGAAGAGAGGCAGCACGAAGGATTGGACTTTTTCCACTGGAGGGATAAACTCCATTTCCCTAGTCAGCATGACATTGCCTTCAATCAGGCTTTGCTTGAGGATCCTTTGCATGGAGAACTGCGGGACAATTCATTTTCTTACAGACTACCCTTTAAGTCATCTAGGGTTGCATTTACAACACAAATTTATCATCCGGTTTTAACTTACAGTTTTGTTTTATCTTGGGGGAGGTGTGCGTTTGTGTATGTATGAGGGTGTTGGTGTTGTGTATGTACGAGGGTTTGGGATGGTTTGGATGGAAGAAGTGGGTTTGGAGTGGTTGAATTGGGAGAATGAGGGAGCCGGGGGCAAGGAATAGAGCCTCCTCTGCTGAGTGTGCAAACAGAAGCAGATGGGGGCTCAGATATGGCCCCCGGTTTGGTGTGAGTGTGGTGCCTTGCCTGCCAGGGAGGAGGGGGGCCGTTGGGGGGGGGGAGGGGATCTCTGGGGTGTTGGAGAGCCGGAGTAGTGC
>QLTV01003099.1:0-10361 GCA_003457575.1 Thermophis baileyi
GGCTAAACCACCTAGTAAAAACGGTATGTACTTCTTACTACTAACAATCATAGAACACAGTGGATAAAATCATTAACAAATACAAAATTTAGCTTGTAAACAGTGGTAGGTATTACATATTTGATATGCAAATGATGCATAATGCCTTTTTGGAATAACATTTTAAAAATAAAATAAAATAATATCTGCTTTTTGTTGACAAATATTCAGTGCTTACTACCATTGAGATATTTTCCTCCTGAATTTTGAATTTACAATGTGATGATTCCTTCAAGTGTTCTCTTAAGGAAGTTATATGGGTATATATTTATTTTAACAAAGGTAGAATAAATATCTGTTCATTTATCTTGTGGATATATCTAAGCAATAAGCTTTTCAGTAATTCAAGCAGTAATTTTTAGGTGAAAATAGGCTTTCTTGAAGCAATGTTTTACCTTAAATATATTCAGTGGAGATTTATACATCCCAAATCTTAGAGATTTAAACAGTAATTTATTTTGGTGTTTTTTTTAAAAACTACCCAACAACTTCAGTTAATTGAAAAACAACCCTTCCCTCTTACTAAGGGAAACATTTTGTTGCAAGATAAGAGTAGGACATTGACATTCCTATAATCCTTAATATAGGGGTTGAAATTTTTCTCTTATTTTAAGGAATAGGATAAGTAGCTTTCTCTTGGCCTTTGATTTTATTAAAGTATTTTCAA
This sequence comes from Thermophis baileyi, assembly GCA_003457575.1. Classification (NCBI taxonomy): domain Eukaryota; kingdom Metazoa; phylum Chordata; class Lepidosauria; order Squamata; family Dipsadidae; genus Thermophis; species Thermophis baileyi. The sequence continues at coordinate 707 of QLTV01003099.1, forward strand.
AATCTTCAAAGAGAGTATCTGCCAAACAAAGTAGTTAAAAAAAACCCAATCAGCCCATTTTAAAGTCTACATTTAGATTGATAATATCTGCTGCCATAAAATACTAATTCGCTACCCTTTAGACTATCATCATTCTTTTCTTATTTGACTTAAACCTTACGGAGAATTAAATGCATTCATATTCTTATAAGCTGCCTCTCGTATGAGCAAGTCACTCACTGAAGGATAACTGCTTATTAAAAGGTTACAAAGGAGATCCACAGAATGTTACCTTCCTCTAAGGCTAAAGGACATAGCCCCCTAATGTTTTGGCATAAGTGGTGAGATTTTACTCTGAAGCCATAGAAAAGTATAAGTGTCTTACAGATAAAACATATCAGCAGGAAAAATTTTATGTTTCATCCGTTTCTGTAATGTATGCCATAAAGTTATTTCCTTCCTCCAATTTTCTCTTAACTGATTTTTATATGTACTAACCAAGGATTGTAAAGTAGCAAATAAAGTAGATAGGTTTTATAGATCAGATTTTACAGAGTGAGTTAACTAGATTAGCTCCACAGGTTTTATGGATGGTATGTCTGCAATTTTTTTGTTATCTTAAGCCTAACTGTTTGTTTATCTATATGTACATGGATATTTTGTTGTAATTATGTCTTTTTTTTCTTTGCATTGATTGCTAACTCTAATAAAATTTATTTTCAGAGACCTAAATGCTGCTGATGTGCAAATTTAATTGTAGATTGAGTTCTTGAAATTCTGGTAAAAGTAAAAACAATCATACATCCTATTGGTTTCTTCCAAGCTTGCTGCCACATGCATTTCTGAGAAGTAGCAAGTCTGGCTTTGATACAGACTTTGATGCACCAAGATATAACTGTCCCAAAGGTGCTTTTCCAAGAGGCAACTGGACTTTCTGATTTTTCTTTGAATCATCCAAGAAGCATCCAATGAGCTTCTTCAGCTCTTCTTAAGTTTTACTGTTGTGATATTTGAACTGATTAGGAAGTTTTGCAGAAGATTAGGAAGTTCTCAAAAGGCAGAATCAATGGACCACTAGGTCTTTTTCTGCTGTCAGTTTTCTATGTTTCTATGCAGATATTATCTTGTAATGTCTCAGTCTCTCTGGACTGTTAAAATAGATTTGGGGAAGATCTGAGGGAAAGAATCCCCATCTTTTCTCTTGTGAAATTTGAACCATTTGGCGTGAACTTTTCCCTTTCCCTCCTTCAAGAGATGGTGCTTCCTGCCTTTTCATGGTGTAGCTGCACTTTCTCAGACTGACACTTTTGTTTGGTGTATAGAATGGTGCTTCCTACTCATTTTGATCAACTAGAAATCAGTTTCATAGGTGTGTCCCCTATGAATTGTCAAAACCACTAGATAGATGACTAAACGTGATATAGCCAAAACTTACTGATCTTTTGGAGACCATATCTCTGTTTATCAGTTGCCTAGCACTTTATCTTGAAACATTTTCAAAATATTTCAAAATGGCAAAGCAAAGAAAATCTCAAAGTTGACCATGAGAACGGTGGCTGCGCAGATAGCATTGTAGCCACTGTTCTCATGGTCAGCTATCAGATTCCCCGGCTTTTTCTTTTCTTTTTTAATATGGCAGACTTCTATTTGTTCTTTGGCGTTAGAAGACCCTAGAAGTAGAAGGGAGTTTTCTCTGACATAGGAAAGTAAAATCTATTTTTAGTTTGATTTGTATGTTTTTTGCATTTATGAACAAGTGAGATGGCACCCCATTCAAAAATACTCTTCTCCTCTGTAGTTAAAAAAGCTCATGGCATAGACAAGAGTATTTGGGGCATTATAAATGAACGACTTAGTCCTCATAAGAAATGTTAATTGAAATGCTTTTATCCTTTCAGGAACAATTGTCACAAGTTTTGGATGCCATGTTTGAAAGAAAAGTGCGACCTCAGGAACATGTAATTGACCAAGGAGATGATGGAGACAACTTTTATGTCATTGAAGAGTAAGGAGCCAAATGTTTCTGACATAAATGTTAAATTAAATTGTATTAACTAGGAATGAGGAAGCTGAACTTTCTAAGTTTCAGATAAAAAGGACAGGCTTTGGAGAGCATGCTATGATTGTAAGAAGGTTTACTAAAGGAACACAATTTTAATTATCATCTTATATTGCAGAAATCAACTGAAAATTATATGAGAAGCCCATATTGATATATAGAAGTTCTTTATAGATGTTAATGATTAAAAAAACTTCAGTCCATTTCACAGATAGCCGTTTCATCTCTGTAAAGCAATATTTCAAGTAGAAAGATTTTTGTTTTACAAGAATGTGCTTACTGGTTTTAAGGGTTAAAGATAGCTCTGCTAGTTCATTCTCAAATATTACTGTGCTGATTACTTTTCACAATGAATGCCTTCTTAAGTTTTTGACCATGAGAAATATGTGTGTTTGTAGCTTTCTGTGAAACTGAAATGGTCATGAATGTGAATCTGGGAACTATGGTAGAAATGACTACTGTATTGTATATACTGTACAGTGAAATTCTGAAGAATTCAACTTAACTGAGTTGTCTCAGTTTGGACAGGTTATTAGGATCCATGGCTCCTTTTATTTATTGCTACAATAGTGTATATCCCTTCTTTAAAATATGTGATGTGGTTTATAATACTTTCAAAAAAAATAAAAAATAAAGTGGAAGATTCAAAATCTAAAAGCACCTTTGATGATCTTACACAGATAAAAAAGAACAAATTTTAGGATCTGGGCTGAGTTTACAAGAATCCTGTTTATGTTATTCTGAACCATTGGGAACTTATTCTTTCACCAAGTCTGGTATGCCTGTTTACGGAAGTTATTCCATAGGAATTTCCTTCTTGCTGTTTAAGCATACATTTAAGGCATATTCAACAAGAATCAGGTTTTTTTCCTAGTCTTGAGTTCATTCAGTAGTTTCTCATTTCTGATATTGTTGAGATTGTGTATATGTTTTACCCATAGAACTTTATTATGAAAGAAAACTGAATTATCAGACCCATATTTACATACGGGAGTTAGTTTGCTAATAGTTCTGATATACCGGTAATACGTACTGTTTTATTTAGCTGTGTGATCTCCCACCAGCATAAGCATTAAAATGTATTCATTTCTTTAGCCCCGAATCTATTTTGGTCATAATAAAATACAAATAAAATTTGTATGAAAAACTGTTACTAGGCAGGGTTATCCAGAAGCTACTCATTTATGCTAGACCAGCTCTGGAAATTATCTAGGCATCTTATAAAGAGGTTAGGTATAAAGAGGGGTGGTTAGGTACTATTGGTTAACTCTGTTGCTCTCTTGATCTCATTTCAGGATTCGATCATCGGATGAGGGAGGTTATATATAAACAAAAGTTGTTTCTTGAAAACCTCCAAAAATTGTTTCCTCATTCCACTTTTTAAAGTACAAGGAAAATACTATTTTTTATTGTGATCAGTATTAATCCTTTCTAGGAAGTGCATTTTAGAATACTATTGTCCTCATGCTACCTTGGGAAATACAACACACATAAAACTGTCAGATTGGAAAGATAGGTAGTTGGACAGGTAAATCATTTGAGGAAAAAAATAAGTTTGGCAGAATAACTTATATAGTAAAATATCTTTCTGCAGAACTTTCTGTAAAAACATAATTCTTAAGTTCAAATAATTAAAATATGGGCAGGACAGGCCTGTTGGCTTTTACAAAGGATTCTGAGATTGTAGCCTGTGAGGCATTTAGAGCAACAGGAAGAGAAAGAAGTGAAAAATATTATTTCACTATTCTCATATTCCCCCCCCCCCCCGCAGTTCAATGCATCCGCCCCTATTGCAAACAGTGGAAGGGAATTAACCCCAGCTTAGTTGTATAGATTAGAAGCTTACTTGGTGGTCATTTCTGCAAGCCAAGAACTCAGCTATGCTTGCCCATAGTGATCAATACAGTGAGAAGATGGGAGCTGTGGACGGACAGTGTTTGGTAGCAAATAGGGATACATTCTGACAGGGCATGTTCTGTTCCAACCAGATGGAAATGTTTTATTTTATTTTTACTTTAGAGAATAAACTACTTCTATTTTTTATTAAACTGAGCTTTTATTAGCAGTGCTTTGCATTTGAACTAATGCCCGGGGTTTTTATTTTCCCATCTTTCTAGGGGATCATATGATATTTTTGTAGCACGAGAAAACCAAACTCGCTGTGTTGGTCGCTACGATAATCATGGCAGTTTTGGAGAACTCGCCTTGATGTATAACACTCCTAGAGCTGCAACTATTGTTGCCACCACAGAAGGAGCCCTTTGGGGACTGGTAAGTTTTATTTGTGGGAAATCTTCCAATATGTCTTGAATTACACAAACACAATTTCTATTATCATTTATGTCAGTATATTGAAGCATGCGGATTTCTCTTAGCTTCCTGTCTTGTTATTACTAGCAAAGTTTTATTTGCTTTTAGCCAAACGTCACTGTTGTAGGGACATGTAAAAAGCAGAAGGAAGAAAGATGAAACAAAGATGGTAAAATAGAAAAAAAAAGTTGCAGACATGCAGATAAACCCTGATTTTCACAAAAATTGTGATATTTAAGCCCATGCTGCTTTGTTATATGGAAGTGAGAGCAGAAACTCTAAGATTGAATCCAGTAGAATTGAGATACTTAAGTGTATGTTGTCAAAAGAAAAGTGATCAGATCAAGAATGAATTAATATGTATTGAATTCAAAAGTGAGTGACCGGTATGGAAGAGTCACCTTGAGGCATTTTGGTTATATGGAAAGAATGAATTGGTATTAAATTGAAAAAATAAATATATGAGAAGAGCCAATGGATCAAGAAGGAGAAGAAGACCAAGTCGGTTGGATGGAGCTGAAGAAACCTCAAAAAGTAAAATGTGAGAAATGTAAAGAGGAAAGGAGGAATGTTTGCAAGCAAGGATAGCAAGGATGGAGAGGTGTAGGGAATGGTAAATAGGTTAAGTTGTATTTTGTTTTATTTTTCTTAACTCACACTTTTAACTTTTTAGTTCAGTGTTTCTTACTCCATTTCTGCAATTTGCATTCTATGAGGACTCACAGAGTCAATTCATAAAACCTAAGCTAATAAAATATCGGAAACACTGATCTTTTTTTACATGCAACTATTATTATCAGATCGGTATGAAGTAGTTTCTCTGAATGTGGCCAAATTCTGCTATGCAGCATGTAAAATTAGTTCTAAGAAAGTAGAACCTGAGTCCACCTACACCTTGCTCAGCATCTGAATCATTATTTCATCATGGGAATGATAATAATCTCTCTTAACTGGTCAGAGTAGAGTAAAATATTTTTTATTTTGTTTTACATTGTAAATGGAAGATGCTAGCGAAAGGTAATGATCAGAATGTTGGAATAGGGTCAGACCGCCACTAGCTGTGGTGCTTATGACTGCAGATAATCTTTGGCCGGTCACTTGTCTTTCAGGGTAACCTACATAGGTCAGAGGTAGTTGTGAGAATGAGTGAGAGTAGACATTAACATATACATTCCTGGTGGAAAGACAGAATATAAATGTAACAAAAGAACATTAAAAATACATGAAACACTTTTAGGTCCAGTTTGTTCCGTGTTGAACTAGTGGCCAAATGTAGTAGAGAAACCATCTGATAGTTCATGAGTTTGATCTTTTTCTGTAACTATACTTCCATTTCCACGTAATTATCAATGTCCTTTTCAACATTCCAGAGATTCTTTTATCAATGTTTTGTTTGCTTCACAATTATCTTAGTTTACTTACTTTGTCTTAACTGTTTTTTGAAGCTCTGGGGGAACTTTTAAATGTCAAGCCTTTTCCACCACCTCTGTCATATAGAGAGGTCATTACACATTACATTACACTATACACACTGAAGTTGTTATGAGCCTAAATTGGCAAAGCAAGAAACTGAATCTCAATTTTCTATAATCCCAGGAATAGAATAGAATAGAATAGAATCCCTACACCACTTCAGACAAATGGTTACCCAACATCTTCTTAAAAACTCCCAGTGTTGGAGCATTCACAACTTCTGGAGGTAAGTTGTTCCACTGATTAATTGTTCTAACTGCCAGGAAATTTCTCCTTAGTTCTAGGTTGCTTCTCTCCTTGATTAGTTTCCACCCGTTGCTTCCTGTCCTGCCCTGCCCTCAGGTGCTCTTGTTCTACCCTCAGTAAAGTCACTGCAGATTATTTCCTTGTTCTCAGGAGTTTAAAGCTGTTGTCAACAGTATGGCTCTAAATGCTTTGAAAATGATTAGAAAGGTGTGCTTGAGACCTCTTGCAAGGATAGCATCTAAATTCTAAAAACTTGACGCTATTCATTAAAACAGTATCCTCGTCTTTGTGCAGAAATCAGAAAAAAAAATACGGCAACTTTAATGATTGAGAGAAAGGTGCTCTGCTCTGCTCTGCTCACATGATGCCCAAAATGCTTTTTCCAAATCATTTTGAAGCATGCACAGTGCTGATAAACACTTCCCTCCTCCAATTTCATCCTTAGAACAACAGCCCTATAATTTATGTTGTAGGAAGAGTTAGTGTTTGACCGAGATTTTCCACAGAAAGTTGGATCTTTCTAATCTTGGTCCCAAATTCTAAAGTGTGATTTTTTTTAAGGCTTTTTGTATCCACACAAAGTAGGAATTTATCTATGGCTTCCTATTTGATAAGTACTTCTAACTGCATGTGAAACATAGCATCTTAGAAACATTGCAAAGGCTGTCTTATTTACAGTTTTGGTCGAACCAGGAAATATACCGTATTTTTCGGAGTATAAGACACACCGGAGTATAAGACGCACCTTAGTTTTTGGGAAAGAAAATGGGGGGGGGGGGGGGGTTCTGCCTACCAGGTATTCATCTGGCTAGCTAGTCCTTAGCCTGGTCAGCTTCAGCACATTAGTTCGCTCGCTGGTTTTGAGGTTGGGGATGGTTGGGGCTGTGCTTCTAAAGCACAGCTGATTGTCGGAGGGAGCTGCAATTAGAAAAGCAGGCAAAGCACAGAAGATCACTTATCTCGTGTTTGGGCTGAAAAACAGCTTCAAAAGCACAGCTGATCCTCAGAGGGAGCTCCAGTGACTAAAGAAGGCAAAGCGAGGAAGGGGTAAGAGAAGGCAGCAGCTGTTCCGGGTAGCCATTTTGGGCACCGCACGAGCGTTTGGAGGCTGAAAATGCAACGCGCGGAAAACACAAGCCATTGTCAATGGCAATCTCTGCAGCCAGGAAGAGGATGCGCGGAGGCCGAATGGTAGGGGCCGGCGAGTGGTCGGGGCTACATTCGGAGTATAAGACGCACCCAAATTTTCAGCCTCTTTTAGGAGGGGAAAAAGTGCAAGTATTTTTCCTTGATCAAAATGACAAGCGTGCAAAGAGAACATTGAAAGAGGGAGGCTTTCAGAATTATGTTTGAAATCATTACCATTTCAGTGGAGAATCATTTCTCAGAGGATATTTTATTTAAAGATAAGCAGTCAATAAAATAAAAATATTCCAGAGTAGTGAGGACTTCGTCCAAGTCTGGAGCACATTATGGGCAGGTTTTCTTACATAGGTATAAGCTTGTATAAATGGAATCTTACTTTGGTGCCATAGGAAAATTAATATACAATTTTTCTGATTGCAATGCACACATGATATGTACTTTAGAACAAAAAAAATATTGCCATGGCATTTGAAATGTTACAAGTTACACTGTCAGTTGTACGCATATAAAAGTGATCTTGATGCTTGTGCAGGATCTGAAGAATCTCAAATCAACTTGATCATTTGCTGCCATCTAATGGAAACATTCTTGGAAAAAAATAACATTGGAGTTACTATGCAGAATCAGCACTGTGTCAGTTCAGATTATTCCTCCTCCTCAAGTTGTCAGAAGATTTTGATGTAAACAGCATTAAATTATTTGGCTCTGCATTTTTTAAAACTGATTTCCTTGAAGTGTCCTACAACTAAGTAATTGCAGAATGGGGAATGCATAATCCCCAGAAATGGCTAGATTCATCACCTGTTTATTGAATTTGCTGGTTTGAAATCCAGCAGTCTCTGGCGGGCTACAAGCTCCCCTTCTCCAGGTTAATCAATACTGACTGTAGTAGTTATTGTCAAGTTTAATATGCACTTAAGTGAGCAAGATTTCCTTGATGGTTTAGGGCAAATGGTCATTGGGGTTTCCAAGAGGTCAAGCGAGGCAAATGACACATGTTGATGTGATTATGCAAATGCCTTGACTTAGTTATTTCCATAAATATCCTAGTGCAAGTACATAATTGTGGCATTGTCATCCTTTAAATATTGTGTGAGGTACTTTGGTTTATTTTCTGCAGTTAAAAGATCAAATTCTATTCTTCCATCTTTAGGAGAAAAACCAGTTAAAAGATAGGTGTCCTGAAAAACAGCCTGTACTGATACATAGAGAGATCATTAAGTCATATTATTTTCCTGATGTGTAAGTTCTTTTTAAAAATGTTTTTTATTCCACCTTTATTATTTCTTATAAATAAGTCAAGGTGGCAAACATACGTAATACTCCTTACGCTCTACATATACACATCTCAAAGAGAAGGCAAGAAGAGAAAGATTCTTAGTTGCCTATATTTTGAACTTGTTATTTTTGCCAAAGGAAATATTAGAAGATATTGACCAAAAGGTATTGAAGCTTCTGCACCTTTTTCTAATTTTGAATCTTTCAACTTCATGTAAATAGTAAGCATGCATTTAAATTTACAGAAAGGTATTACCTGTATATTTAACTTTGGTCCATGTAGAGGTTATCTCAGCTGCTGTTCACTTGGAGATTCATTAAAATATAGAATTAGATCAGGGTGTATTAATGTAGACCTTTTTTTAAAATTAGTAGTATTAATACCAATGGATAATATACTACTTATTCATACAAAAAAGGCCATTGTTATATATAGGTATGTTTTCTGTTTGTGTTAATGTTCTAACTTGATTAGCTCAGAAATAACCAAAGAAAATATTTTTTTCATTCTATTTCTTGAAGGATCGTGTAACATTCAGAAGAATTATATTGAAAAATAATGCAAGGAAAAGGAAAATGTATGAATTATTTATTGAATCAGTGCCTCTTCTTAAGTCACTGGAGGTAATGTACTTTGTGGAAATGAACTGGAAAGCATGTCTAATTAGATTTTCCTCAGCATTGTAAATATTTAAGAGGAGGTTAGGGGTTAAGGAAAGCATCTATGACAGCAATTACTTTATAATCTTGATTGGTTTTTCAGTAAGCTCTTCAGACAGATTTGGCTGGTTCTCTATGTATATTTTTCTCTGAGTCTGCCAAGGAATATATGACTGACTCTTGCTATATGGCAGTTGGCCTCTATAATCTAAACTGGTTTCTTTACACTGGGAACTTACATCGTGGTGGCTTATATGGAACCATATAGCAATACCAAGTTAGTTGTCAGATAGTCAGGAAAGTTATCGTAGACTACAAGCTAGGCTGTAATTATCCTGCTAATTAATTTAGTAATGAAAGCAAAGAAATGCATTAGCTTCTAGAACTAATGGTGATGGAACCTCCCCCTGCTGCTCCTCTTCAGTAGATTCTCTCTCTCTCTCTCTCTCTCTCTCTCTCTCTCTCTCTCTCCACATACACGAACACACCCGTCAGTATTAATAG
>QLTV01003099.1:10386-32036 GCA_003457575.1 Thermophis baileyi
CATAAAAATCAATCTAAGACTGTTTCTAGTTGAACCAAGCCTGAAAAGGACTAGAGTCAGCGGTGGGTTGCTCCCGGTTCGGACCGGTTCTTAGAACTGGTAGTGGTGGCGGCTCCACCCATCCGCCCAGGACGTTTCTGCGAGCGCACACGCAAACCGGTAGTAAAGGGTTTTAGAACCCAATACTGACTAGAGTGATAATGTGTCCATTTTCTTGGGTTGAGGTGTATGCAAAAAGTGAGGGGGACATGGATATGGATGGAAAAAAGCAGGTATATGACATCCACAGAATGTAGAAGTTCAGGGTAAAATTATGCATGATTATAAAAGTTAGTATGAAACATGTAACCTCCATTGCATTGTGGAAATAGATTATGCCAAAGAAAGGGACAGAGCATATTAAATTTATTTTGTTGTTGTTGCAGCCATCTGAGCGAATGAAGATCGTTGATGTAATAGGAGAAAAGACATATCAAGATGGAGAACGCATCATTGCTCAGGTATATAAGTGCAATTCTCACACTTTGGTAAATATATTGGATTTGGGAGGTAGTTAAGAATTCAGTGATATACAGAATTAGAATAGAATTCTTAAAAATGGATTGCAAAGAATGTTTTGTAAAATGTAAAAAAATATTGTCTTAATTATTTTACATTTTTTACTTTTGTACAGAATTGCTAATTTACATTCTGTATTATTATTTGGATTCTAGAATACAGAATACAGTAGGTACTTTTCAAAATTAAAAGGATTGCTCAAACAATATTTGGAAAGGATGCCATAATTTTCTAAAGCAGCAGTGACCTTTATATTAGGATCTCCTTTCTCCATTGAAATATTTCAATATCGTCCCAATTTTCATTTATATTTCCACATCTTAGATTAAGTGGCATAGATTCTTTTCTCTGTGCTGCTGTGTGCTTTTCCTAGCTCAATCTCAGAAATTACATTACTTTGTTTGAAACTGATTTTGATCAACACTTCAGAAAATCCAAAGACATCTGTAATCTTGTTGTCACAGGGTGATAAGGCGGAGAGTTTTTTCATTGTAGAATCTGGTGAAGTAAAGATCATGATTAAAAGCAAGGTGAGTTCAGTTATTTCTGGTATGATGGTTAAAATTTAGAATCATTTAATATTTTTAAATATGTCTCATTGAATTGACAGTTACGGAATCTTTCCTGAAAATAGTCCTTACTGTGTCACATTCCAATTATCTTGGAAGAAAGATGGAGGATGCCCAATGAAGAAACCATAGATCACTCACCAGTTATGGAAGCTTAAGATAGGATTTGGAAACAGGGTTGCAATGAGATGGGAAGTTAATCCTGTTAAGTGGGAAAATCAAGCTTATTCTGTAAAGCCCCTTTGTGATGTTTTTGCCATTTCTTGGCTTGGCAAAAGAAATATCCTATGAACAGGTTACATGTCAAGAAGTCAGGACTAGATCATATTAATTTACTAATATGGACACACGTTCCTGGATAACCTTATTTGCGGAGAGTGTTTCGCAATAAAGGGATCATAACCCCAAAGAATTTAATTCATACAAGCTTTAATGTGACATCTGACAGATATGGAACTGAGAACAGGACAATCTCAGTTAATCTCAGGATTATGCGGAGGGTGAAATGTTTTTCGTAACAATTTGTCAGCAAATAATTCTGTGTCTTGAATTTCTGTTGTAGACCGTCACGGTAAAAGATGCAAACCAAGAGGTAGAGATTGCTCGATGTCAAAAAGGACAGTATTTTGGAGAGCTTGCACTTGTTACTAACAAACCAAGAGCAGCCTCTGCCTATGCTGTTGGCGTAGTCAAATGTTTAGGTAAGAACTCTGTTTTCCTTTGTGATAATTACTATTAGAGTTGGATTCAGTTGGTTCTGCCTTCCATACTGTTCTGTTTGGATCCATCATTTGTTTCAAATGGCTTCTTCATTTGTGATACAAAGCGGTCACAGTTCCAGGAATCCCTTGAATGTATACTGTATATGGTACTTGGTTATTAGAAAATTGGCACGAAACTTTAAGAAATCTTTTCTCCCACTATTAGCACCTTATATTTCAAAGCATATTAGCATTTTATGATCTCTTGATTAATAAGGTACTGTATGGAGTTTCCATTATTACTTAAGTTTCTAGGAATGTTAAAAGGAAGTGAGAAGTTGCAACTTCTCCCTTACTGAGCTAAATTTCAGAGTATCCAGTGTTGTAATTAAATAGCCCAAAATGACAGATTCTACTTTGCAGATCTTGTAATACTATCTACTTCAAAGATAGTGAAGGGAAGCATTTAATATAATATTTCCAAGATTCTTTTGTCCGTCCTTGGGAATTCTTACTTCTGGGACTATTTTGTGATTGCTCTAATTTAAAGGTAATAACTGAATTACTGAGTCTGTAATAATGGCAAAATCAGGTGTGTAAAAGTTCTCTTTGGTCACATTAAGGCATATGCATATGCAAAAAAAAAAAAGCTAGTTGTTATTCATGTCCCATCACTCATAATTCCATTTAATTAAATATTCCCTAGATTTGCATGATTCCCATCCTATGAGCTTCCAAAAATCCTTAAAAATCTGACTGTTCTCTTAGGCCTTGGGGTGCTGAGCCCCCATAGGTTGTTTTCTTCAGTTTTGCTCTGTTTCTTGCTCTGTTTTGAATATCTGCAATAGGTTTCTCAAGTTTTTATTTTTCTTGCTTTTCAATTGTCAGTTGTTCAGTGTCAATTGGAGTTGGGGATCTTTAAATAAAATCATTTATTCATTCTCCAAGGATTTTTTCCTGCTTTTCTGGGTAATTTATTTCATTGCTTTTTTTAAAAAGAGCTTGGATTGGCAGCTTCCTTGGAACTAATGTAAAAATTTCTGTTCACATTTCTCTGTATTTCTGTGCAGTTATGGATGTGCAAGCATTTGAGCGGTTACTTGGGCCCTGCATGGACATTATGAAGAGGAATATAACACATTATGAAGAGCAGCTGGTGGCTTTGTTTGGTTCAAGCATGGACCTGATCAATCCAGGCAATTAGGCGCAGAGTGCCTCGATGCCTTCTCAGTACAAGACGTAGAAAAGTCTCCTATTAGTAACAGCGCAACACCACACAAATGAAAAAAAGGACACTACGGGACAGTGGCTGTTGGTGTCTTCTTGGGCATTTTTTTTTTTAGAAACCTACGCAGGTCTCAGCATAGCTGGAGGGTTCAGGGCTCACTCCAGGCCTCCGCTTTGCTGCTGAAATTTTGTTATTAGACCTAGCCTACTGCTGAGTCTCTTAATCCTCTTTTCACATAGCTTGGTTCAGAATGGCATGTTTCTCCCAACAATTCAAGTGCCTGATACTAAAGAAATGGAGCAGTCTATTTGTTGTTCTTGTTAAAAAAAAAAAAAGGAAGAACAAACTTTGAAATCAGAGAGCTGGATGGTTGGTAGCTGTTCCTACACTTGGAAACAGCCCCCTTCTTAACATTACCTTCTTGTTGACAGTTTTTTCCCCCTCACACGATCAAAATCTGATTTTAATAATGATACATTTGGATTTGAATGTCAAAAAGGATGGGACATTTGTAGAAACAGCAGGTTAACCAGTTCTGAGTCTTTCTTGTTCTTTTCTGGAAATGGGAGTGTGGTTGTTTAAAGCTGAAGGGTTCCAAAGGAACCTGGTTGATAAATAATGGATAGTGAAGTAAAATGCTGAATTGTGAGATGTCTTAAGCAGAGTTTCAAGGCTCCAGTGAATTTGAATCATAGGTCATGAGGTTCAGGGGCCGCAAAGGTTGCGCAGAAGATTTGCTGCTGTTTTCTAAATTGGGCCGATTTTTGGCCTGCTGGGAAACAGCAGAAATTTCTTTTAAATTTCTGCTTATGGAGATTCTTGGTACTTCTAGATTTTACATGGCATTGCCATTGGCAAAATCTGTTTTAATGCTTTTTTTAAAAAGAAAAGAAAAAAGGGTTGGGTTTTTTTGTAACTTAAGAAATATTTATGTACTAATGGGGTCCATTATACTGTAATATTTTACAATATTATATAACAATTGGGTATACACTTTCCAACTACAATACCTATTTGCTAAGTCCTTTTTGAAAATTAACAGCATTTTACTTCAAAAATGATTTTTTTAAAAGCTACAATAGAAAATAACCTCATCTCTGGACAATTAACATTGTATTGGAGGCACTTTTTTGAATGCAGATTCATTTAGCTGCATTTCTCTAAGATCTTGCTTGAGTCAGCATATAGCTGTCAGTTTATATATAATTACTGAAAAGAAGTAACTCTTAAATTTTACCCAAGTATTAACCATGTAAGAAATTACCATAAAAATAATCTAAATGTCGCATCAGAAATTAGGGAAGAAGCTATTGATCCTGTATGAAATTTTATCAGTTGCCAATCCCATTATCAGTGTTTCTCAACTTATATGTGTTTTAGGAATAAATTTTCATTCATTGTGGGTTTTCAGCTTATAGAACAAGTCAAAATTTAAGTCATTGTGCCATCAAAATTTGATAAATAATTCAGCCATTCTGAATTCCCATTGGCAATGCTATAAATCCAATTCATAGGTTGCCTTTTACCCTGGAGCTTGTTACCCTCTTTTTACAATTTCTATTCTGTGTTATTAATTTAAGATTTAAGTGTTTTATATGTTGTTGAATCAGGAGATAGCACTTGAAAATATTTTTTTCTTTTTATAATCATTGCCATTGAAAAAGTTACTGAAGCCCTGGCCATCATATTTTGTTCCCCCCCCCCCAATATATAAATTCAAACCTAGCTACAATTTGAACATCTGAGAAAAAATGCTTTATTTATGTAAAGATTTTACACCAAAGATTTTAAATGTATGTTTCTCAATTTGGGCAAACTATTACTTGGCTCTGGATCTCATAAAAGGGATTGGTGAGAAAAGGTAAGTGGTACAGCCTTTATTCTTGTATAAGTAGCAAGTCTTTTTTAAAAAAAAAAAAACTTCTCTTAAGGCTTGGCCAAGTTACAGCTGAACCCAACAAATGTGTTCTAGAACCACCATTTTGGCCACAAAGGCATTTGAGTTCTTTTGTGTCTTTTTGATGTAATTTAACAGGTTATACAATTGGGGTATCTCTCCCACCTAGTTAATCTTCAGCAGCACTTGCTGGCGTTGGGATATTTTGAAGAGGATTCTACATTGGTAAGAAAGGATCCAGGAAAAGTGAACTGAGGATATATTCAAAGCCATTTTCAAATCGAATAGGATGAATTAGTACTAATTTATACATGTTCTGCTTTAACCGAAAACCCTATATTATTTTGAAAGCAGACAAATTGAAGGGCTGATTTGCACAATCCTAAACCGGTTTTATCTTTTCAATTGGTGCAAAATCTTTTTATCTATGTGTGTTTGTGGCTGACCAACTGGTCATACGAATCACTTCATTATGATAGTAGGTCACTGACATTACTGTGAGTATTGTTTGAGACTTCCATCCTTAGGCGTGGTTGGAATAGATACTTTTGTCATCAGCTGATTTTAATACAAGTTCAACTTTTGGTTGATTGTCGCATTAAAGAAATTATTTTTTAAAAGAGCCATTGGGATCTGTCAGAGTAGAAATTATTTATAATGTATAACTTAAAATGATTTTTTGTGCAGTATTTGGAATGAAAGCTAGAGCAATCATGTAAACATCTGTTCCTTCCTTTGTGGATTTCCCTTTCATTTCGCAAATCCAGCTGGATTTCAGCAAGATCAGCTATGAATAATTCATTTCCATCCTTGTATCCCTCCTTTATCTTGGCTTCATTAACTTCTCATGTTGCACATCATTTCAAAATGTTGTGTAATATTCTTTCCTAAGGGCAAATCTAGTGTTCATTCACATAGGGTAATTGGTGATGTCTAGCTTTAATAAGAGAACTCAGCAGCAAAGTGGCTAACCAGAGTGGTGTCTTCTGAGGCTGTCTTTTTTAACTTACATATCTTTTTTGAGGTTTCTGGGAAGAGTTTATAGTGTCCTATTCTTAAGATATGTCTATTGATGTCACAGCACAAATTTTCACAATGTATTAAAAAAAAAAAATCTAAAACAAATCGACAAGAAAGTGCAGCTTTGAGGGGGGAAAAAAAACCTGACATCCATTTTGTCATCTTTTTTTTTCTTGAATGTCTTTGTAAAATTAGTTGGACAAAAATACAGGTTTTCTGGTCTTTTCCACTCCAGTTATATTTTTTTGTTGTGAAATACTGTGTGTGTGTAAGGCGAATATTTTCTGTTTGTTCTAAGCACATGTTTCCTTTGAAGAGGCCTTTTCTGTGGGTTCTCCTTGAGCAGGCTGTAGGGCTATGCTGGACCTTGATCGTCCAGGAAAAAAAACAATAGTCCCTAAGCTGGCAGGAGCATGACACATCTTTACTGAGCCTAGCTAAAGCTTAAAACCATGTGGATTGCTGTGGATGCTTTCCAGCCTGGTCCAAAAGGTGATTTTAATTTTGCATAAAGATGCTACCTCAAAGGCTCTTAAGAGCTTTAAATGTGTCTTGCCTGTGAGAAGGACACACATTGATTCTGATAAGCTGTTCTGTTGCATTAGGTGGGAGGGATATTTTCTGTCTTTTTTTTTGGGGGGGGGGGAATATTTTAAATCACTTTTACATCTGCCACATGATTGTTTTCAAAGTGTGAGCAGTTTTGCAGAAAGATCTGTTCTTGCACTGTAGTGTTGCCCAAGATGGGAAGAGAGTATCTTCCACATAAGACACTGGTCTCATTCTGATCTGAAGTTTGATTTTACTTTCAACTAATAAAAGCTGACATGCCATGTCCATCCTTTCTGACTACAGTTTTGCATGTGTGAGCGTGCTTTCTTTAATCCAACAAATGCAGTCCTTTACCATTTTTTTTCAAAAGAGCAGTTAAAAATCAAGCAGCAAACACTAAAATGAAAATGCATAGTGCAAGAAGTAGGAATAATTCCAACCCTACCTCTTAAGAACAGTGTTCTTCTGAGATGGAAAAAATATGCTTATTTAAGTGTTTTCCTCCTAGACACTTTTATCAACTAAGAAGCTTGCCTTCTATAGTAACTCTGTGCTTGAACCTTCCTAGAGATGGCCTCCTTCCCTGGAACAATCTATGCCCAAAGAGACATACTGCATTTTCAAAAACACGTGCACACACAAGCAAGCAAGACTCTTCAGGGAGACATTAGGAGGTGGTTGAAGATCTTGCAGCCTGCATCATGTTACATCAGTACCTTCTTCTTCTTACATTATTTCATGTTACCCAAGTGACATGTAAAGTGAAATAATAAGCATGACCAAGTCAAGCAACAATGGTTCTGCCAATACCTGGTCAGCTTGGGCTCTTCACTTTTGCATTGCCATGGTATCACAGGAAGCAGGAAATAACATTTCAGTGAACTGGGAGAAAAAGATAAAAATGAGATGTTGTCCATCTAATTTAATCTAAAAGAGCCAGTTTGGTGTGGTAGTTAAGACACAAGGTTAGAAACCAGGAGACTGTGAGTTCTAGTCTCACCTTAGGAATGGAGCCAGCTGGGTGACCTTTGGGAATTGAGTCCTTTTCAGCCCTAGGAAGAAGGTAATGAATGGCAAACTACTGAAAATTTTGTGAAGAAAACTTTAGGGACTAATCCAGGCAGTCAACAGGAGTAAAGACTGACTTGAAGGTACCAAACAACAATTCGCCACTTCCAAGAGAAGTAAAGTAGATGCAATTAACAGTGGATGCACCACTGAGGATCACTGATTTTCAAACCTTAATCTGATACTCTTTCTTGCCATATTAAGGAAGTGGGTCTTTAACTCGCATATTTGTACAAAATGTTGTCACAAAGTCCTCAGCTATATTGCAGGCTCAGCATGCCCCCAAGGGAGGAATTTTTAAAACTCTTATTAATCCTGTAAAAAGTAGATAGATACAATTGAAATAATTAAATCCTGCTGGGATGGATTGACAAGGTAGAGATGAAGCCCTTTGCTCCCTGCTAATCTAAAATTTCCTTTTCTCAGAGAAGGCTAAGGGCTTTGGTTGTTGCACACTCAGTCTGCCAAGCAGCGTTGTTCTATCTCTGTCGTCATTGGAATCTTTTTGATATCAGGGTTCCTAAAATAAATAGATTTCAGAGGCAATAGGTTGGAGTGTCTGACATCTGATTTATCTTCCTATTTGGAGCTCTGCCTCCGATATTGGAGAAAATTGAGGAATTTGTGGTTCTGGGTCACTGTGCCAGGAACCATACAACTTTACAATGCAGAAATCTGAAAAGCTGTTCTGACCATATTTGGAAATATTCTTTGCTCAGGCCTCAATTTCAACAACAGAGGAAAGGCAATTGGAGTGAAGAAGAGGTAAACATAGCTACATGGAGTAACACAACAATGCTACACACACAGAAGTGCAAGTTCCATTAGAAAGTTGGAACAATTCTTGACCAGTCTTTATGGAATGGTGGTGCAAAGCTTTATTTTCTCTAGGTCCTCACCACCTCTGCTGCCTACTAAGTATCTTGAGTTGTAGCTCCCATTGTATCAGCCAGAGAAGTCGATATGGGTCTGGTGGTTGGGTAGACCTTGCCTGTCTCCAGCCACCTGGCACTTCCTGAGCCTCAGGCCACCTTCTTCTGCTTGGTTAAGTCACAGACGGATTTGTAGAATTCCAAGAGGAGCTTTGCAGATGTCCTGGGCCTCTCGAGGGTTATGAAGTGTCCACATTTTTCCAGCCAATGCACTTGGGAATTAGGAATGGCAGCCGCCAGAATTTCTGCACCCGAAGAATCAAAAACCTACACAAAAGGAAACAAGGAATGTCTTCCCATCACAACTGAAATATGGGGGTGTGCCACCTTACATTTGCTCTTGGAACAACATTCAGTACACAAGCTTTTAATAGTATCTGATGTTTTACACAGCATCTCCGCTATTCTCAGATATCCAGGTTTTAATGGCTTGAATTGTATAGCCAGGTTACATGTGAGTTCTATTAAGATATAAAGAAGGTTTCTTGGTGCTTTCTG
This sequence comes from Thermophis baileyi, assembly GCA_003457575.1. Classification (NCBI taxonomy): domain Eukaryota; kingdom Metazoa; phylum Chordata; class Lepidosauria; order Squamata; family Dipsadidae; genus Thermophis; species Thermophis baileyi. The sequence continues at coordinate 19,410 of QLTV01003099.1, forward strand.
AGCTTGGTTGTTTTCTTGCAGACATTTCATTACCCAAAGATCATCAGTGCTAGCGCTACCATTGTTTTTATTTACTGTTAATAGTTCAACCTCTTGACCACTAAGATTCATCAGGATATTCTCTCTGCCATTATTTCATTTCCTTTGTTTGGATTTGCCTTATTGATTTTAGGATAAATGAGATTCATCCATCCATCCATCCATCCATCCATCCATCCATCCATCCATCCAATTTCTATTGTTGCTCAATTCAACCAAGTGGCTTTAGGTGGCTTCTAACAAATGTATGAAAACTTTTATTGAAAAGTATAAGAGTGAGGGTATAGCATAGTGGGAGGAAAACATGTCTGTGTTACATTTCTCCCAATTCTGGATTTAAAATACAGTAGTGTTGCCTTTCATCCTGTCTGCAGGTGCTGCTTAACACCCCAGAATAAGGCTTTGCCGTGCCCCCTTTCAGAGGGCCTCCCTCAACCTTCTGTGCAAAGTCCTCAACCTTCCTCCTCTTGAAATGTAGGCAAAACTTTAAAGCTGTTTACTGAACTGCAGGATGTCACCTTCGGAATAACAACTGAGATTTATTTTCAAGTCAAGCATTTCCACAAGGAACAATGAAACTATCAGCAAATGAACAACCATAGCAGTACAATTTCCATTGCAGGATTGGTTTTCTTGCCTGATTCTAAAATGACATAAGTGTGCACAAAACCCCCAGATACACACAAATCCCTTACCTTGTCCTCCTTTCCCCAAATAATCTGGGTGGGAGCTTTGATTTTCTTCATGTTGTCATGGAGGCTGTACTTCGATTCACCACTGGTGAGGTCCAGAAAACCTTTCTCAATAAAAGGAAGCAAAATTGGGGATGTTTCTTTTCATTCTTAATAAGCAAGGACACCAGTCCTGGGTTTTCCCTGTGTCTGATCTTCACTGTTCTTATTCTTATGAATAATGGGAATTTATTTTATTTATTTAGCATATGGCGATGTTACATTAGCCAGGAAACTACAATGCTATGCAGAGGAGTAGTTTGGCTGTCTTGTTTACTAGCTCTGTTTGGTACACACTTGTGCACTTCCCAAGGTGGGCCACAGGAGGGCGAACTAACTTTGCATCAGAAAGAAAGACAAGTGGTTTTCCTGCAGCAGCATCTGAGGCCCTCTACCTCTACCTAAGCCGCCTCAAAACGTGCATCGCAACTGGGACGGGTTCAGGACTGGCAGGATTCTAACCATTCACACAATTCATCCTCGTCTCCCCCACCAAATCTATGGCATCTATTTAACTACTCGCATAGAACATGCTTCTGAACTGTTAAGTGGGCAGAAGCTGAGGCGAGTGACAGGAGCTCACCCCACCATGCAGTGCTAGAACTCGAACTGCTGGAGCAAAGACCTGAGCCACCGAGCCACCGCACTTCATCATAATAATGGGAGGAGGAAATCTGATAAGGAACATTCAGCTGCAGGAGTAAATTTTACCCTTTGCTCCCTCATTTGCCTGATCCCAGCCCTGCAGCTTCTCCAATTTGCAACTCTCTAAATGTAGCCGGGCAACAACCTCTTCACCCAATGGGGATTGAGTTGACTGGGAATCATGGGGGTTATATTCCTAACACCCTTGGAGGGCTTGTAAAATAGGAAAGGCTGTCTCGTGTTTATGATCCTGAAATGTGTGGTCAAGGGCATTCATTGGCTCAGAACGTGTCTCTTCCATTGTAAGCTGCCTTCTTGCCTGTGATGTGATCCAGAACAGAGCTAATGTTAAACAGTGGAAAGAATTTCAGAAGCCTTGCTTAACCTGCTTTCTCTGCCTCATTACTGTAAAATGTATAGTGAAATAGACCCACATTTTGCTGATATACCAGTCCTTTTCAGGATTATTTTCTCATTTTAGAAAGGAGAAATGTCCATATCTGAAACAAACCCAGTGAAAATGCCTTGAATGAAGGGCTGATTTTGGCTGTAGCTCCCTGGATGGATTCTCTTGATATTAAATGTATGTTGGCCCCTCTAAAATGAGTCCCCAACTCCTGGGCCGTGGCCCACTACTGGTCCGTGAGCCATTTGAAACAGGGCTGCGGAAGCAGCAGGAAAGCACGCCGCATGCGCGCACAACCCCACTTGCACAAGCAGTGGGCAAGTGTATGCATACGCACTCCCATTTGCACAAGCGGGTGTGCGTTCCCAGCACTCGCACAAATAGAGCTGCACATGCTTGCCAGCCACTTGTGCGGAACATCCCCTCTCCCCCCCCCTCACTGGTCCGTAAAGTCAGAAAGGTTGGAGTACTCTGCTCTAAAATATGGATGAGTAGCCAAGCCTGCTCCACGCTGTGTCTTGTACCTACACAATGTAAAAAACATCTTGCTTGGTTTCCGATCCTCAAGGTATCCCTTTAGGAGCTAAAGGTGAAAGGAGAAAAGTACAAATCAGCAGTGTTAAAATTTACTGTGCCATTTTTTTCAACAGTTTCTCTATTTTATTCTTAGATTAGGTGCATAGCTGCAGGAGGATACTAGCGGTAATCCTTGATTTATGAGGATTTTGAGCAATTGAGCTCAAAATTTCTGTTGCTAACAAGATACTTGTTAGGTGAGTTTTGCCCCATTTTAGAAGCTTTCTTGTCACGGTTGTTAAGTGAATCACTGCAATTGTTAAGTTAGTAACATGGTTGTTAAGTGAATCTGGTTTCCCCACTGACTTTGGTTGTCAGAAGGTCACAAAAGGGGATCACATTGCACCCCAGGATACCTTTCTTGAAAAAAAGCAAAGTAAATGAGAAAGGGAAGGGAGAGGGAAGGGAAGGGAGAGGGAAGGGAAGGAGAGGGAAGGGAAGGGAGAGGGAAGGGAAGGGAAGGAGAGGGAGAGGGAAAGGGAGAGGGAAGGGAGGGGAGAGGGAAGGGAAGGAAGAGAGAGAGAGAGGGGGGGGGGGGAGAGAGGGGGGGGGGGGGGCGCCGGGAGGGGATGGGGGGGGGAAGGGGGAGGGGAGGGAGGGGAAGGGGCGGGAGGGGGGAAGGGAGAGGGAAGGGAAGGGAGAGGGAAGGGAAGGGAAGGAGAGGGAGAGGGAAAGGGAGAGGGAAGGGAAGGGAGAGGGAAGGGAAGGGAAGGGAAGGAGAGGGAGAGGGAAGGGAAGGGAAGGGAAGGGAGGAACCATGAATCTCTTTTGTTATTCTAGTATTTGGGAAATATTTATGCTAGTCTCCCTTCCATCTTAAATTTCAATCTTGTGCACTTCCTGACTGTCTTGTAAAAGAACTTGAGGAGAAATGGGAGATGTTATTACAAGGGACACAGAGAGCAGCAATCTAGGAAAAGGTCCGATCTTCACCTGCATCTTTAAAAAGCTGGGTTGGTATAGGCAAATTTTCATGAAGTTTTCTATTCGCTCCTTAGTAACCGAAACAAGAGCAGTCTCGGCAGGATCCTTTGATAAAACTAGCTTTTTTAACCACAGAAAGAGTTCACTTTGTTTTGGAATCTTCAGACCTAAAAATAGGGTGAGAATATGGAATATATTTTAAAAAAATTACTACCACTCTAGAACTAAACTAGCAAGAATCTTAAAAATATAGAAATAATACTAAAAATTTGTTAAAGTGAAGTAATTTCATTGATGGTAAATAGCAATAGCACTTATATACCGCTTCACATAAATATTCAATAGCAATAGCACTTAGACTTATATACCGCTTTACAGCAGGGATCTCCAACCTCTGAGCCATAGCCTACTACTGAGCCGTGAACTGTTCAAAACCGAGCCGCCCAAAGCGGGCGAGCACAAGCATGCATGCACATCCTCCTTGCGTGAGCTGTGGGCACGTATGCCCGCCGCTTGCGCAAATTGAGCTGTGCATACACACGCCCTTGCCCACTACTCGCACGAAACCATCCTCTCTTCCCCCCTCCTGCACCGGTCCAAAATCCAGAAAGGTTGGGGAACTCTGGTTTACAGCCCTCTCTAAGCAGTTTACAGAGTCAGAGCATATTGCCCCCAACAATCTCATTTTACCAACCTCGGAAGGATGGAAGACTGAGTCAACCTTGAGCCAGTCAGGATTGAACTCCTGGCAGTCAGCAGAATTAACAATAGCAATAGCACTTATATACCGCTTCACGGTGCTTTCCAGCCCTCTTTAAGCAGTTTACAGAGTCAGAGCATATTGCCCCCAACAATCTGGGTCCTCATTTTACCGACCTCGGAAGGATGGAAGGCTGAGTCAACCTTGAGCTTGGTGAGATTCAAACAGGCAAATTGCAAGCAGCCGGCAGTCAGCAGAAATAGCCTGCAGTGCTGCATTCTAACCACTGTGCCACCGCGGCTCTAGTACTGCAGTGTAACCACTATGGCTCTGGTAAAAGAGGAATGACTGAAAAATGAATGATTAAAAGATTGGAGGGGGGCCAGCTGGATGTAGTGGTTGAAGGTCCCAGGCTAGAAACCAGGAGAATGTGAGTTCTACTCCCCACTTACAGTAGGCGTAAAGCCAACTGGGTAGCCTTGAGCCAGTCCCTCTCTCCCAGAAGAACACAAGAACAGTGGTGAAATCCAATTTTTTTTACTACCAGTTCTGTGGGCGTGGTGTGGCTTGGTGGGCGTGGCTTGGTGGGTGTGGCAGGGGAAGGATACTGCAAAATCCCCATTCCCTCCCCACTCCTGGGGGAAGGATACTGCAAAATCCCCATTCCCACCCCACTCTGGGGCCAGCCAGAGGTGGTATTTGCCGGTTCTCCGAACTACTCAAAATTTCCGCTACCGGTTCTCCAGAACCTGTCAGAACCTGCTGGATTTCACCCCTGTGACAAGAGCAATCACTTTTGAAATCTCATCAAGAAAACTGCAAGACCTGGCCGTGGCTAGGGGCCAAGACTGACTTGAAGGCACAAAAGTAAAAGAAAAATTTGGTGAGGAAAAAAGATGGCAACCGAGTCCACAGATAGACCCTTTTTAAAAACAAAGGCATGGAAACAGCTGTACGTCCTAACAGGCAGACAGAAACATTTGTTAAAAATCTTTGAAAGTTCCCCGAAAATCAGGGAAACAAGAAAGCTATTTTAAGGTAGGTTGAAATGCTACATTAAATAGAAATTAACCACCATGTTTTAAACAGCTGACTTTGTGAGCATTTTTCAAGGAGGCAGTCAAAATTTTGCAGTAGTCTGGTCTGGGTTTGATGTTTCCTAGCAAACTAATGCCCTCAAGTGTGATAGTCTGAACTATTATTATTACCATCAAGGTAGAGACTATACCTTGTACGGTCTTAATGTAACCCAGAGGATTGCAGTAAAATTGGAAAATGAGCAAAGCTACTACAAACTAGTAGGAATTTTCATACGATGTAAGGGGAAAAAATTGGGCGCTAGGAATCTGGATGCCCAGGGTTTGTAGTGAGTAGACATAGGTAGGAGGACTTGGATATGAAGGTGAATAGGAGGATAATGTAACTCTATCAATAAATGGAATAAAGGACTCCTTAGTAGACAAAGAGGAGCCTGTGAGGATATTGGAATTGGGGACTTTCCAAAGGAGGAAACCTTGAAGAGGAGATAAGAAGAAATAAAAGTTAAGAGATTGAAAAAGATGTAAAGCACATGGAATTGTGGCTGCAAAAAACATACAGACTTATGGCAAGAGGAGAATTAAAGACAAGTAAACTGAGACAGAAAGATTACTGAAGAGTCAGGCAGCATAAGAAGATAAAAAGAAAGGAAGAGACAAAATATTTCAGTTGGCAAGTGAGTGGCAGAAATTCTACCTTGAGTAAAAGGCACAAGGAGAACGAAGAAGGTTTTCCTCCTGACCCTGTTACCATGCCTTCCTGAAGCTTGGGTTCGAGGCAGGTGGGTCAGCTAACAAGATCTAGCCGTAAGGGAACAATCTAATGCAACGTTCCTCAACCATAGTAACTTGAAGATGAGGGATCTTCAAACTCCCTGAATTCCTCAGCCAATCCGTTGATGGAGGAATTCTGGGAGTCGAAGTCCACACATCACATTGCCATGGTAGAGAAGCCCTCATCTAATGAGTCAATTGGAGAAAGGACTGAGGCCACAAGAGCAAGAACACTCTACTGTGTGATGGTTGGGTGGATGCAGAAGAGCCAGCAAGTCATGGAATCGGAAGTGATACATCTCGCAAGGCAACTTAGCGGAGGATCCACATGAAAAGTGTGATTGTGTTGTGTATGTTGATGTGGTTAAGATATATTGCCTCTTTAAGGCAATATCAGGTGGGAAGGGAAGTGGTGCCATGATTCCAACCCACTGAGTTCAGTAGTTATTATGTATTATTATGTTCAAGTTCTGGTATAAATAGATATGCTGGAAGATCAGTTATTTTTAATGGATTTTGTTGGATCTGGAGGTAGCTATGCAGAAATGCACGAAGAAGTTTCTGATCGGAGAAGGCATCTTCAAATAGCCTATCCACTTCTCGTTTTATAATTTAGACGGGTTTGGGCCAAGCATTCTGGCTTTTTCCTTCACACTTCACTTACTTGATGTAAATACTTACCAGCTGGGCAAAGGAGCGCTAAAGAGGAGACGTGGGCTGGATAGAGAGCGGCATAAACCCCAGCAACCATGCCTCCCATGGACATGCCAACCAGGTGGAAAGGCTTGTGGTTCAGGCCAGCACACTGGACAAACTGAAACAAACATTGGGAACAAAGAGATTGTGGTTGTTCTTTCACCCACCCTAATCCCTTCTTTCTGGAACTAATTGCACAATATAATGAACACTAAATTAGTTACATGGGATGAGTTCATACTGCCAGGTAGGCTGAAGCATTGCTCGGGATTCAGTGATTCATGCAGATCACTGTTTATATGGCTGATACAGCAGCATCTAACATGACAAGTAAGAATGTCATCAATCAATAAGAACAAGATTGATTAAAGAAGGAATTGTAATAAAATGCATTTTGTAAATACATTTGGTTATACTGTATAAGCCTATAGAACGGGTGGGTTCTACTTACCTTCCCTACTGGTTCGCAGCGCGTCGGAACCCCGTCATGTCACACAAATGACCCTCTGCGCATGCACAGAAGCCTCTGCGCATGCGCAGAGGGTTCTTTGCAAGCCGCTTTCAAGGAGCAGCGACCGGAGAACCGGTCGGGGGTGTGGCCAGCCGGCCATCGCTGCCGGTTTGGCGAGCGGGGGCAAATTTCCGCCACCAGTACGGGAGAACTGGTCCGAACCTGCAGCAACCCACTGCTATATAACAATGTTGATGTTTCCAAAATATGGAAAATGTATCTCACAGGGATAATGATGAAACAAAAGTCATAATGGCAAAGTTGAGAACATCTGCTACAGCTCTTTATTAAGGTGCTCACAAGATAAGATGAATACTAAATACTTGAAAGCTTTTCCTCTACAGGAGAGTGCACAAGACTGACCAATTCTTGGACAATTGATGTCCCATTTGCAATCCCAGTCCAAAACATAGCAATAGCAGTAGCACTTAGACTTATATACCGCTTCACAGTGCTTTACAGCCCTCTCTAAGCGGTTTACAGAGTCAGCATATTTCCCCCAACACTCTGGTTCCTCATTTTACCCACCTCGGAAGGATGGAAGGCTGAGTCAACCTTGAGCCTGGTGGGATTCGAACTGCCAAACTGCAGGCAGCCGGCAATCAGCAGAAGTAACCTGCAGTACTGCATTTTAACCATTGTGCCACCACGGCTCAAATATGACAATATTGCACAAATCAAGTGTTGAGGGAACCTTTAATCACAATGGGCCTGAGCATATTTTTCTAGGATTGTCATAAAAATCACACAACATCAGACTGAAGTCATCCTAAGTAAACCCCAAGTAATTAGGATTCATTGAGATTAGTAAGGGGATAAGGAGCACACAATTGCGATGTCTTCCATGTTGGACTTAGCTGTGGAAATTTGGGTTCAATTCTTTAACTCTCTGAAGTTCATTAAGTACCCATGGGCAAATCATAGTTAGAGCCTATTTTTCCTTGAACTGTTTTGAGGTTAAAGCTGGACAATCTATATCCAAGAAGAAATTACTGAATAGGAATGAAAATAATGCTATTTAAGTATCATACAATGCACAGCTACTTCACACACATCTGTGAGACTTTGGAAGGGATTGATTATAAAGCATTGGGTCTCCTTGATGGACACTTGCTAGATGGCAACATCTAAGCAACCTTGGTTCATCTTGGAAAACTAAGCAGGGATCAACCTGACTAACATTAGGAGTGCCTGATCCAGAGTGAAAAAGTAAAAACAAAAAGATGGGGGTCAGGGGCAAAATTCTGTTGTCTCCAAGAAATTAAATGGACAAGCCCATGAGGTCATGCTTGACTCAAAGGAGATTCTAGATTTTTAATACAAAGAATAGACACTTTTTATATTTTTTCACTGCACAGTAAGTCTCACCTTGGTTTATATCCAATGTCACATCCCTCCTCGCTTTCCCCCTTTGCTGCCACTCCCCAATTCAAAGAACAATGTATCACATCACAGTTCAAGAGATGCCCTACCTGGTGTATCCTTTTAGCTTGAGCAACTGCTGTGTGACTTTCTCCGAGCAAGCGAGTGGTTCCCCCGTGACCTGGCAGATCAAGGCAGATCAAGTGGAGATCCTTAGGAAAGACCTATGGGGAAATGGTTCTGCATGTGAATCCAAGGAATCAAAACAAAAATAGCTGGTTCTCCACACTGCCAAAAGCAGGGCTAGAGAAGAAATGCTATTCTCGGTCCCAGACTAGATCCAGTTCTCTTCCCCAACACCCACACCCACCCTACCCCATCTTTTCCTTTTCTTCCACTCCTCTCATCAACTGAAGCATTTTGGAAAGCAGTGAGCATGCTCAAACTTCACTGATATATTTGGGAAGATGCTTATCCTCCTTTAGGTTTCACTCCCTTGTTAGCTGCTAGCTGCTCCATCAGTGACATGCTATTGATAGCCCAAAGCTCATAAGAGCAACAATTTGCACAGGATCTGAGTTTCCCAGCCTGCTTCATCATAGTGGCAGATGGCTGGTTCTCAGCTACACCCAAGAAGATACAGAAGCAGAAGAATTGGGTAGAGCTTTAGATATGGACATCAGCCATTCTAGCCAGGGATTCTGGAGATGGTTCTCCTACTTGAAGGAAGTGGGGCAGGCTGTATTTCAGAGACACCTACAGCTTTAACTTTGGTCTTCCACCCATCTCACTCTGCCCAATGGCAAGGAGGCTTGGGGGCTGTAGGCAGACGGGACACAGGGAATGGTATGGGCACATTTCCTTTAAAAGAAAGAAGGCTTCAGCAAGCACACAGGAAGTTTTGTCTATGACTTCTAGCACCCAACGCCAGACTAGCACCATCCAAGCTAGAATAAAAGGAAGACCTACTTCAATGGTATTTAACCACATGTCTTTGTTGAGTGAGAATCCATGAAGCATCAGCACAGATGGTTGGGATCCGGGCTTCCCTCGCGTGAAGTATCTGAACCGGTAGCCCTCACTGTCGAGATACTTCACCTTCACACCCATACTCAGACGCTTAGTCCTGAAAGAATGGAGAACGGTATAGAAGGCTGATGGGAATTTTGTGGAAGAAGCTATGAAAGCTGTTGTAGCTGTTGTAGTCTACTTGCTTCTAGAATGGTGTGAGGTTGTGGAAAGGGAATATGGAGAGGGGACAGTGACAAGATACACAAGGAAACCCTGAACGTCAATGCAATGTGTTACCTGCTTAAGCCTGATAGATAAGCAGGGTAGATCAGGGAATGATTATAGGAGATAGTTGAACCTTTGTGTCTTTCCCTCCTGCTGAGGTGAAGTGCTCTCCACCCATCCTTGAATCCACTAAAAAGATTTTATTTTTATTTTTATGACCCTGTAATCTCTTTTATTGGGGTGGAGTCAGGGTAATTGAATGGAACTGAGAGTTTACTGACTGGATGCTGTTCCTGACACTTATGTGGAATTCGCAGCAGATATTTTCTCTTTGTGCCCTGATAGAGAAACATCTGTCACTGCTTAGGATTGAAGTCTCAACCTCCTGAGTGTGAGGAGAACGTCTTTACCTCTAGGCCACCGCACCGCTCAATCAGCTAAAAGCAATACTAGCATGAATATTGGCGATTTCTGTTGCCAACCATTTTTGTGTCTCTATTGCCTTTGCTCCAAGTCACAGCCAGTTCCCTCACTTTCCTTCAAGGTAATGGGTGATGTAGCCTAACACATTTTACACACCTTGAAGCTGCCTTTGGACAGTGTTCAAATAAGGGAAAATACTCCCGTATAGCCAACAATGACCAAAGACCATCTCATCCATGAGCTGGGGTTTAAGTGAAGACATTAGAGCCTTGATGGCAAACCTATGGCATGCATGCCAGAGGTGGTACGCAGAGCCCTCTCTGTGGGCACGTGCGCCATCACCAGCTGCTCTTCTGGTTTCCGGCATGCACATGTGCGCCAGCCAGCTGGTCTTTGCGGGTGCCAGAGCGCTGGGAAACAGCCTGAAAATGGCCCGAAAAACGGCCAAAAACCAGGCCGTTTTTCGGGCCATTTTTGGTCCATTTTTCAGGCTGTTTTCCGGCCATTTTTGGACCGTTTTCCGGCCATTTTTTGGGCCGTTTTCAGGCTGTTTTGGGGCTGTTTTTCTTCACAGGCACCAGAGCAGCCAGCTGGTCTTTGTGGGTGCCAGAGCGCCACAAAACAGCCTGAAAACAGCCCGAAAACGGTCTATAAATGGCCCATAAATGGCCCCAAAAACAGCCTGAAAAATGGCCTGAAAACGGCCCGAAAAATGGCCAAAAAACAGGAATGTGTGCGCTGGCCAGCTGGTCTTCAGGTTTTTGGTGCTCCAGTGTGCATGCGCACGCACATGCACGTGCATTCCGGTTTGGGCACTCGGTGCCGAAAAGGTTCACCATCATTGCATTAGAGGAACATAGTAAAAAGAGAGGGAGAGAGGGAGAGGGAGAGAGAGAGAGAGAGAGAGAGAGAGAGAGGGAGGGGGAGAGAGAGAGAACAGAAAGGCAAAGATGTTTGTGCAAGTGAGGAGAAGACTCTGAAAGTAGGTACCATTCCCACATGGCAAAATTCTAAGATTATTTACTAAAAGCTTTATAGTCCCAGGATATAAAGAGTAAGGAAGCTGATCTTGATAGAAAGATACAAGACCATTACCTACGCAAAACATTTCTTAAGGCCTGAGAAACAAGATAACATTCAGAAATATTTCCTTGATTCATAGGGAGGTACAGTACAATCAGGCTTATATGATTCTATTATTATAGGCATTCTCAATAAAAGGAGTTATAGACTTCCAGAGCAGTTGATGTCTTGATCCTGACTACCTAACGGGACTGACACATTCTCTGTGCCTGGCAATATTGGGAGCTGTGGCTATTCAAGATCAGACTTCCTAGTACTCACATTTCCTTTAAAAATATTTGGCTGCTGGTAGTTCAAAGGACCTTTCTTCACATGAGCCCAATAACAGCATAAATGTACCCTGGAACTCCCAACATTTCATCATGATATTGACTTGATCTTGTCTTCAGTCCATAGGTTTTTTTCCCCCTTCCTTCCTTCCTTCCTTCCTTCCTTCCTTCCTTCCTTCCTTCCTTCCTTCCTTCCTTCCTTCCTTCCTTCCTTCCTTCCTTCCTTCCTTCCTTCCTTCCTTCTCCCTAATTAGGGGATTTCCTGGCATTGCTTCCCCTTCCATCCAGTATTTGCAACTGGTGGGGAAAACCACCCCCCAGTTGCTCTCCTTAGAAACAGGGTAGGCTAGAGTGAGTGTGAATGGATAGTTGGGATGGAGACCTAGCCTTCTTTCAAATTGCTCATGTGACAGATGACAGATGTAGAGATGCTTTAGACCAGACTATTTCTGAAGGTAGCGTCTGCTTCTGGAAGACTGGTAGACCCATGTCCAAAAAATAGCCCAGCTGACAGGTGAAGGAGGGGTAAAGAGGAAGCTTTCATGTCATTTTAAAACAGTTCCGTACTACTTCATCCCACCTTGCCATTTATATCACCAACATGTCATCTGAGCTATTTTTGGACAAGACTTCAGAAAATGGGTACTGTAGATCAGTACACAATACGTGATTGTTGTGTTCCGACTTAACAAGCAGGTATTTGCATACCCGCCGCTGATTGGGTTAAATCAGTGGCGGGGAGTTTGAAGCGTTGTCACTGGCCAAGCTGGCTGCGGGGAGCTCCATAAAGGCGGCTTCCCTGCCGCCAGCCGCCAGTCTGCTGTAGTTAATGCTAGCCGTTATTAAAGTGCTGAACGGGTCTTTTCGTCTTGGCTGTTATTCCCGCGCCTATCTAACACTGGCGACGAAGGCAGTGGGAGAAGACGACTGAACAAAGGCACCTCGTGGCATCCATCGGCCCTCTTAGCAAGTTCCGACCTGCACGGGCCAAACAACAGGATGGCACAACAGCACTCTCCAGCACCAGCATTCTTCAATCCACAAACAGAAGAATGGCGCACATATATGTCCAGATTTCGCATGTTTTTGGAAGCGAACAATTTTCAAGACTTGCCGGACAACAGGAAGAGAGCTCTTTTCCTCACATACTGCGGACCCAAAACAGACAAACTAGCCGAAACCCTGGTATCGCCTACAGATATCGAGTCTATCTCC
>QLTV01003099.1:37822-54082 GCA_003457575.1 Thermophis baileyi
AAGGAAGGAAGGAAGGAAGGAAGGAAGGAAGGAAGGAAGGAAGGAAGGAAGGAGATTATAATGAGAGTGAGGGAGGGTCTGAGAGAAGTCCTGCCTTAGCACTTGGCCACCACAGGTGCCCCCGACATGAGTGACGTTGAGCTGGCCACGCCCACCCCAGCCCCCAAGGTCAAACACAACCTTGATGCGGCCCTCAATGAAATCCAGTTTGACACCCCTGTGCTAAGGAGAAGGAACTGTGCAACTGTGGAATTGGTCAGGAGAAGCTTTGCAACAAAGACTTTCTCAGATCTTCAGTCTTATCCCCCACCTCCACGAAGTTGGCAGATGACTCTATGTACTGGCCTCCAATAATTCACTGTACCATTTGTAACTGGGAGGGCTTTCTTTAAAAAAAAAATAGCATTTAAAGGTGAGGAACAGAAGCAAGCCTTTCTCACCCTTCCTTCCTTCCATCCTGTCCTGGATTTCTTGCAACCTCTGAAAATCAGATGATTCCAAAGACAGCATCTATTTGCTCACTAACATTTTCTGCTCAAAGTGTTTTCTCTCCAGGGTCAAGTTTATGGAAGTTAAGGGAAAACCACACTAGTTCTCTGTGCATAGTAGTATAGTTTGGTTTGCGTCTGTTTTATCACCAATCCAGATCTGTGGTTATTCGGGTTTTCTCCCGCGTGAAGTTGGAGATGTCATTGCAACATATATTTCAACATATATATATATGTTATATTTTTACATAAATAAAGGGAGACTAGTATAGATCTATTTCAAGCTATTTAGCTCTCATCAGCTAGCCACACCCTTATGGGATTAGAACCTGGGCCTTGTTAGGCAAGGGGCCCAGGTTCTAATCCCATAAGGGTGTGGCTAGCTGATGAGAGCTAAATAGCTTGAAATAGATCTATAGTAGTCTCCCTTTATTTATGTAAAAATATAACATATAGAAACGGAGTGTTGTTTGTAATTAACTGTCTGGATGGCCCCTGGAGGGGCCGAAAGGCAAAAAGGAAGCAGTATGCTCCCTCCCATATTTGGGTATACCAGGTGATTTAACAGAGGAAAAAAAAACACCCACATATATATATATACACATACATACATACATACATACATACATATACATAGAAACAAATATATGTTTAACACACCTGTTCCAACTCAATTAGCTTTTACAGTTTTTCTTGTAAAAATTCTTTCTTTTTTGAACTAATATTCAAACACATTTCAAATTCTTTCTTTTTCCTTAAAAAAGATACCCCCCCCCCCAAAAAAATCAAAAGATTGCAGATAAAGTAAACTAATGAGGAAGAGCTGTCCATTGGGTTGATTCATGTTATTCATGCACCGTAAATAACATTTACTTTGTCTTAAAAGGTTATTTAGCCTTTCCTTTTTCGATTCACAAATTTGAGTTATGACAATATATAGAAGCCCTGTCAGCTTTAATGATACTTCCTTCCAGCAACATTTGTACAGGATTGTAAACAATAGACAGAAACAGACATTTGGAAACTAACTGGAAAAGTCCCTGTTTTTTCCATAGAGTCTTACCTGAGATGGGTAAGTATGATGAGTGTCCATCCACTCTTTGTGCTTCTGTGTAATTGTTGGCTCATCTGCATTTTGAAGCGGGATGGAAGAGGCTTTAAAAGCTGCCTCGCTCATGTGGAGGTGTTAGGACAAACCAATTCTTCCTCCCACATCAGGAGTCTTTGCAAACTGCCTTTTGGGGCTTGGTTATTAGCTCTCCTTTTCATCGCTCTGGCACCTTGAAAAAAAAAATCAGAAGGGTTTTTAAAAATATAATTTTATTAAAAGTTTTGAATAGAACAATAAAAGATAGTACAAATGAAAAAAGAGAAATAATGCAAGGAAGCAAAAAGATACGTACAAGTAGCCCTCGACTTACAACCATTGTAATCAGGGGTGGGTTCCAACTTACCTTGCTGCCGGTTCGCTCCCTCCCGCACAGTAACAAAAAATCCAAAAACAAAAACAAAAAACAAAGCTGAAAAAAAGATGGCCACCGCATGCACAGTGCCGGAAGTCGGCTTCTGCGCATGCTCGGAAGGAAAATAAAAAATAAAAAATAAAAATTCAAAAAATAAAATAAAAAAATTCAAAAAAAATAATAAAAAAATTCAAAAAAAATTCAAAAAAAAAAAAAGATGGCGGCCCCCATGAACTGGCACCGACCGATCCGGTTCGGTGACATCATCGAGACGTCACCAGCGGGCCGCTACCGGTTCGAGAGAACTGGTCCGAACGGGGAGGAACCCACCCCTGATTGTAATGGTAAGTGACCATTCAAAGTCACTTTTCATACTTAGTGTTGTGGCTTGCCCCCGTCCTGTGCAGCTGCTCATGGATCCGGAAGAACAAGAACAGACCATAAGGTGGCAAGAGCAGTCTGTAGCTCCGGCACCAGAGTCCAAGACCGAGGAGGACGCAGGGCCAGAGGACGATACTCAATCAGGGCCTTCTGCACCTTCCCAGCAGGAGTTCAGTGACTCCAGTGAAGAGGAGGAGCCTCTGATTGATGCTAGGGCACGCAGGGCAGCTAGCTGGCAAGAGTGGCTTTGTAGAAGGAGGTCTACTCACAGGTAAACCTGCAGGCAGAGGGGCCACGCCCTAACCCTATATAAGGTTGACTCACAAAGGGCAATCTTGCTGGAAACAACTGATGTCTTTACCTGGCTTCTGATTTCTCTGTCGGTGATATCAGTTGGACGAACTCCAGTCCGGGCTCTCGGCCAATTCCAGCAAGTGAGGCAATTAAGGACTTCATAATCTGTTTGTTTTGTTTTGTATTTGAAATCCCGGCCAAAGTGTTATGTGCGTGGTAACAAGCACTTTGGGAGACACTCTGACCTTAAATGATCACTAAGACTTGATTAGTGATAAAAACCTTCTTTAGTTTGGACAAGTGTGTGTGTGTGTCGTTTCTGGGGGTTTGCTGCGCTGGGTCACAACACTTACGACCATCACAGCATCTCCAGTGCCACGTGATCAAAAGTTGGGCTTTTGGCAACTGATATGTATTTATAGCAATAGCACTATAGCAAAAGCACTTAAGTTCCAATGGCCGCTACCCAGCCTGCGTAAACAACTGTTTGTAGCATCCCGCAATAATATGACTGTGATTTACAATGTTTTTGCAGAAAAACAGAGTTTACTTTTGGTTTTCAGCAAAAATAGCAATAGCAATAGCAATAGCACTTAGACTTATATACCGCTTTACAGTGCTTTACAGCACTCTCTAAGCGGTTCACAGAGTCAGCATATTGCCCCCAACAATCTGGGTCCTCATTTTACCCACCTCAGAAGGATGGAAGGCTGAGTCAACCTTGAGCCGGTGAGATTTGAACCGCTGAACTGCTAAACAGTCAGCTGAAGTAGCCTGCAGTACTGCACTCTAACCACTGCGCCACCTCGGCTCCCCATAACAAAATGCCCCATAACAAACAATGGATTTACTTAATGACCATGGTGCTTGCTTAATGATTCTGGATTCACTTAACGACCATGATGATTTGCTTAACACCTGCTGCAAAAAAACAGGTTGCAAAATCGTGTTGGTCATGTGATGACTTGCTTTACAGCTGTCACACCTTGCGGCTGAAATGAGCAGGCTGTATTATGATCATAAGTCAAGGACTTACTTGTCCTCTGAAAAAATATTTTTCCCTGGGCTTTCAGGACTTAAGGACATATTGTGAAACCACCAATGGAAATGTTTTGCTCCATTTCCAATTGCCCTTTCTTTTTAATGTCCTTCTTAACAGAACTTGTGTCCTTGGCCCTACTGCTCTTCTGGTAACATGGAATAGAGAACAAGGGCAGGCATTTAAAGGATGTTGATTATCATGTCCCTGGAATGTTATTTCATTTTATTTACAGATGCATAAAAGCACTACCTAGAAAAAAGAGGGGAAATGAAATCGGGGAGAGAGGAAGAGAAGAGAGGTTTGTAATATGTGAAACTGAGGAAGAATTGACAAAGTAACTTTACATTAATAATGCCCATAAGGTGATCTTAATTGAAGTAAGACCAGTAATCAATAATTAATAAAAATAGCCAATATATTAAAGTTATCATAAAAAAAATTAATAAAAATTTCCATCATATGCGAGAGAATTGATCCTTGTTTTAGCAAAACTAGCAAGATCATTTTTTTTAAAAAAAATCCTTGTGTTAAGAGAAACCCAAATTTTGGATACAGAACAAGTCCATGTGCAGAGCTATCAAATTCTGTTTTTTTTAAATACAAGTTTATTTTGGAGATCAATATTCTACAAAATGTCTTACAACTTATTCTGCTGTTCATCTAAAAAAAATGGAATTATGTGTGATTTCCAGTACCCGTGTAAACTTTCCTGGCAACTGTTACCATATAAAAACCCAATTCTATATACTTTGTTGGATATTTCATTTAATAATGAAAATTTAACAAAAACAAACAAACAAACAAACAAACAAAAAAACTCTAGAGCTGACAAGAAGAAAATGTAAGTTTTGTTTAATTTGGTACTAAATCATGTTCCAGAATTGTTGAACATTATAACATTGCCAGCAAGTATGAAAAAATGGTATAACCTGATTATTGTACTTTCAGCAATTTTGGCAGAATGAATTATCTAACAACATTGGGTAATATATCAGCAATGAAGTATTTTATATCATTTTTTGCAATATATTTCATAACTTTAATATTCATCTGTAATTCCCGTTCATCATATCCTGTGTATCCGTTGATTTCCTGTGAACATTCTGCATCCATTTAGTCTTTGATTTGCTCAATCTCAGTATGTTATTTCAATAACAATATGTAAATAAGCCTCAATAAGTATTCTGAATTCTGTGCTGTAAACTTTTGAAATTTGAATATTCCACCTTGTTTTCATAATTCTTGGCTGGAATATGCTACTTATAGAAACCAGTGAGATGGTTCTGATACTGCAGGGAGAATTTTGAAAAGAGCTTATTTTTATTTTGTTAAAGAGTAAACCTTGCAATCTATATAATTATCTTCTACTGATCATTTTTAGTACATTCACCTTCCAGAAAAAATGTTGATATTGAAACAATCTAATATGTTCAGATTCATTCTTCTTTTGTGTTTACTTTTAGTATGTAGTTTACTCTTCTACACTGTACACTTCTATTATTTATATTATATAAAAACATTCTGGGTATCCTGTTCCTTCATCTGAAGAAACCAGCTACTTGGTAATACAACTCAGTCCATAATCCCTGTTAAATAACAGGTTTGATAACATCATTTGAAATTTGGTATTGCCAGTCCACCTTGTTCTTTCATGTCTTGCAAAATCCTAAATTTAATCCTTGGTCTTTTGTTTGACCAATGCAATTGATTCTTTGTCTCTGTCACTCTAATGTATTTTCTCCAATTCTTATTGAAAACATTTGAAATATAATTTGGGGGGGGTGGTAAAATGATTTATACTGCTAATCTTCCTAACCAGCATGTTTAATGTTTTCCTTCTTAAAGTAGCTGCCATTGTGTTTTTCTAAACTAGTGAATAATTATTTTTGAATAAGTCTTTATGATGTTCTGTTAAGTAGATGAGGGGGGAGGGACAATGGGTGTTTCCAGAGCATCATTCAGCAAATGGAGTATAGGGCGTTGGGATAAGTAGTAGATGAGGTCAAAGTTTATATCTGCATGCATTTGATCAGGGGTGAAATTCAAAATTTTTCCCTACTGGTTCTGTGGGTGTGGCAGAGGAAGGATACAGCAAAATCCCCATTCCCTCCCCACTCCTGGGGGAAGGATATTGCAAAATCTCCATTCCCACCCCACTCCTGGGGGAAGGATATTGCAAAATCTCCATTCTCACCCCACTCCTGGGGGAAGGATATTGCAAAATCTCCNCCAGCCCGAGGTGGTATTTGCCAGCTATCCGAACTACTCAAAATTTCCGCAACTGGTTCTCCGAACTACTCAAAATTTCCACTACCGGTTCTCCAGAACCTGTCAGAACCTGCTGAATTTCACCCCTGCATTTGATGTGTGCTCTGAGCTAGTCACATGCATGCATGAACTTGCTTTCATTCTCTTGCTCTGCTAAACCTGCCATAGGAAGCTTTACATTTATATTTTCAACAAATTAAAAGAAAAGATCTGGAGGAGAATGTCTGTGGAGATTCTCAGTCATCCAGGTTATGGTTGGACTCCCAAAGGTGCTTTTTCCAGGAGGGCAACTCGATTTTCTTGTTTTTTCCTTGAAGACATTTCGCTTCCCATCCAAGAAGCTTCTTCAGTTCTGACTGGATGGTGGGGAATGGAAGGATTTATATTCCTTGCAGACAGATGGTCATTTGCATTCTTTTAGAGAGTCCTTGGGGCCACCTGGAGGTTTATCTGTGTCATCAGGGTCACCTGAGTGGTGCAAATGGGTGTGGAGCCTTCTTGGAACTGCTGAAAGGACTGTGTTGTGGAGCTGTGCTGTCTGCAGGGTGTTTTCTGCCCTGTGTCCCTTCACAATTGAACACAGGCACATGCTGTTGGGGATGAGTCTGTGTTGCCAGCATCTCAAACTGAAGTGCAAATGGTTCCTGTAGTTAAAAAAAAACATCTTTGGGATCTGGAGGAGACCAATCAGAGGTGGGTTCCTCCCGGTTCGCACCAGTTCTATAAAACCAGTAGCAAACCTCTGGTGACGTCACAGATCTGGTTCTGTCGGTGCTGGCCTGTGGACGTCGCCATCTTTTTTTGGGATTTTTTTTTTTGAAATTTTTTTTTTGAATTTTTTACTATTTTTTCTTCTGCGCATGCGCAGAAGCCGAGTCCCCAGCACTGCGCATGCACCGCCATCTTGTTTTCAGCTTTAAAAAAAAGCAATTTTTTTTTGCAAATTTTTGCCACTGCGCATGCGCGCGCATGTGCACGCACTGCGCACTGCACATGTGCGCGCAGCGACGCGGCACGGGAGGAAGCGAACTGGCAGCGAGGTAAGTTAGAACCCACCCCTGAGACCAATCATTAGTGCAAAGGAATCAGTAGCTGCCAGTTTTCTTTTGAAATTTAGTTTTATTTTCCTTGGCAATGTTTCAGTGAATAAACCAGGTACAGTTTTCCAATTTCAGCTAATTTTCGGTGGGGACTACTAATAGAATGCCCTTACTTGTCTTGTTTTCCTTTCTCTGTCCATTCTGAATCAAAAGAATACAAGCAAAGACCAAACTAGAAGTGAAATCGGAATTCTTTGTGTCTCTGTGTCTGTTCTTGGATCATTCTTATCCAAAGAATGAAGAAGAACAAACATATTCCCATCTTTATTTTATCTCCCAACAACTTCATGCATTTCTCAGTGCATAACTTACCTGTTCGTGCCACTTTACATAATTTCTTTCCAATATTTGTTTGGAAAGAATAAAAATGGCTTACATAAAAGAGGTTATACACTCCCACTCATATGTTTGTTCTTTGTATCTGTGGACTCTATTGTTGTGTTTCTATTTAAATCAGGAAAGATGGGATATCTTGGCTATGCTGACTGAATCTAGAGGTGTATGGATTCGAGCATCTAGAAGACTACAGATTCCTCAAGTCTTCCATCTTTTTTAAAAAAAATTGGGAGACATTTCATATGCTGCCTTTCTAGCTTGATTTTATAGTATAAGAGGTGTGTGTATGTGTGTACTATTCAGTCATATCCAATTCTCAAAGACTGCCTAGATAAGTCCTTGCAGTTTTTTTGACAAGGCTTTTCAGAAGGGGTTTGCCATTACTTCCTCCTTAGGGCTCAGAGAAAATGACTGGCCCAAGGGCACCAAGCTGTCTTTGTGCTTAAGGTGGGACTAGAACTCAGTGTCCCAGTTTCTAGCCTGATGCCTTCATCACTACAACAAACTGGCTCCTTTCAAATAGATATAGATCTACTTAATTAACTATTTATTTATTAATTAAAAAATAATAATAATCTACAATCATATGTATAGCGGGGTGAAATTCATTTACCTTCCCTACCGGTTCGCAAATGTGCGCATGCATGTGCAGGGCCTGAAAATCGTTGCAAAAAAGGGACGTCATAACGTCCGTGCTGGTGGGCGGGGCTTCGCGCAGTCGGCCCTACCGGCTTGCACGAGCCGGATAGAAGCGGCTGAATTTCACCCCTGATGTATAGGCTGTTTACAAAACTGTAGAAAATAATTACCGGTAGTCAAGTATAACTCAAAATATGGCATAGGAATCCAAGTTTAGACACACAGAGAGCTAGATAATTTGGAGTATTTAAAAAATCCAGTTATTTAACATTATTTATCACTATGCCTGTAAAACCTGTTTTTCAACCTATTTAACTTTTTTTTCTATTACTGTATAGCAATTTTAGGCAACCTTATAATTTTTAATTTACCAACTGAAATTGTGGCACTGATTGCTGTTTTATCCTTAATTAGCACCTACATGAATTATATGTTTCTCAAAGTTTCATTAATTTCCCAATTTCCTCTCAGTCATATGTGCCATTAATGTACAAAAGTGCATCTGCCCAAAATCTTGAGAATAGATTCATTCATTCATTCATTCATTCAGCCAGCCAGCCAGCCAGTCATAAATGATGCTTCACTGATCATTCTATTGGTGGGACAGTCAAGAAATCTCTGGGGAGTGGGTTCACATCTCAGCCATTGAGGAGTGATTCTTAATTGTTGTCTTCTAAGGGCATTTTGTTCTAGGCAGTTGCAGCATCCAATTGTTTTCAAACTGGGTTGTCCTTCTGTGGTGATCCCTGGTTTAGAAACCTTGATGATCTGGGTTGTTTGCTTGCAGGTGTTTCATTAACTAGGTAACATCATCAGGGCAGTGATCAATTCAATCCAGATGTACAGATATTCTCTTCTGTGGAGACCTGGATGAGCCTGAACAGCAGCTGCCCATTGGCAATAGTGGGCAGCTATTATTTTGAAACAGGAGAAGGGTGTGTATGTGTTATAGTGTAAACTTCCCCACGCCTGTTAGCTGTTCTTCAAGCTGCCTTTAATATCAGCTGCTAGCCAGGCTCTCTTTCAACCCATCTGAAAAAAAAAAAACATTTGCAGAAAACCAGAGTGAGTTTAGAGAGATGACAACCCACTGGACCAGGGGTGTCAAACTCGTGTCGTCATGTCACATATCGGGACTTTTTCCCCCTTCACTAAACTGGGTGTGGGCGTGGCCAGCACGTGACGCATCTGGCCTGCGGGCCGCAAGTTTGACAGCCCTGCACTGTAAAATTATCCAATTATCCAAACTTACTGTTTCTATTCAGAATTACAGAACAACAGAGTTGGAAGGGACCTTGGAGTTCTTCTAGTCCAGGGGTGTCAAACTCAAGACCTGGGGGCCACATCCGGCCTGCGGGGTGCTTAGATCTGGCCCACAGGGCCACCCTGGAAACAGCAAAGGACTGGTCTGCGGTGCCTCTGCCAGCGAAAACAGAGCCGCGGGCAGCCCTCGGAAGCTCCATTTTCGTTGGCAGAGGGTTGCAGGAGGGCATCCCAGCCGAAAACGGAGCTTGGGAGCCCATTTTTGCTGGCAGAGCGCTCAGGCCACCACAGGCGCCCCCGACACAAGTGCTGTCTAGCTGGCCAAGCCAGCCCCCCTCCCCGAGGTCAAACACAACCCTGATGTGGCCCGCAATGAAATCGAGTTTGACACTCCTGTTCTAGTCCAACCCTCTGCTCAAGCAAGAGACCATACCATTTCAGATAAATGGTTGTCCAATCTCTTCTTAAAAACCTCCAGTGAACTCTCTTCCCATTCCACATTAAGGAAAGTGAAGCATGGGTATTTTCTGGCTTGAAGACCAGAAAGGCCAGGTGACCCTCTGTGGGGTCTCACTTCTATGGAGCATTAAGCTGAGGAGCAGTAATCTCCAGGGTTGTAAAGTAAAACCATGGAACATGTTTTTCATTTCTTGGAAGGTTAGCGAAAGTCTTCCAGATCAGGATGAAAAATCTTCCTAAAATGGACTGCCCAAATCTTTTCTTATCTACTTTATCCAATCAGAATAATGCTTCATTCAGAACACCTGACTGATCTGGGATGTCATCTCTCATTTGGATCGTGACATGTTTCCCAAATTTTCTTTCTGATCTTATTCCTCCATTAATATATATTTTGGTTCCAAGGATTATATTTTATAATTAAAATTATGCGAGGATATTTCAGGGACTGCCTTTCCCCGATTTCATCTAACCCCTCCCTCTAGCTCAAGCAAAATGGGTATGTACAGGTCCCATCATCTAAGGAGCTACATTTGATGAAACCTAGTGGTGGGCCTTTTCTGTTGTGGCCCCTGCACTATGGAATGTTCTCCCCTCCCATGTGAAGATGACCTCATTGCTTCTAGGCTTCTGAAGGTCCCTTAAGACCTGGTTAGAGCCGAGGTGGCGCAGTGGTTAGAGTGCAGTACTGCAGGCTACTTCAGCTGACTGCTAGCTGCAGTTCGGCGGTTCAAATCTCACCGGCTCAAGGTTGACTCAGCCTTCCATCCTTCCGAGGTGGGTAAAATGAGGACCCAGATTGTTGGGGGCAATTCACTCTGTGAACCGCTTAGAGAGGGTTATAAAGCACTGTGAAGCGGTATATAAGTTTAAGTGCTATTGCTATTGCTATTATGCCAGCAGACCTTGGGACACCAGGGGATGGGTGAACTGGTGAGGTGGCTCCATTACTATTCACGTCCCTTTGCCTATTGATTTTGTTTTCGCTATTTTTTATAGCTTGTTAATGTTTTAATCTATGTTATTGGTAATGATTTTAGATATTTATTGTTTTCATTTTGTTTTGTTTGTTTTGTTTTGTTTGTCACTTACTTGTGAGATGGGTGGCTATATAAATTAGATAAACAAAGAGGAAAAAATACAGGTAGTCCTCAACTTAAGACCACAATTGAGCCCAAAATTTATGTTAAGTGAGAAATTTGTTAAGTGAGTTTTGCCCCATTTTAGGACTATTCTTTCCACATGTCTTAAGTGAATCAATGCAGTTATTAAATTAGTAACACGGTTGTTAAGTGAATCTGGTTTTCCAATTGACTCTGCTTGTTAGATGGTCGGAAAAGGGGATCACATGACTGTGGGACACTGTTACCATCATAAATGTGAATCAGTTGTCAAGTATCTGAATGTAAATCACATGATCAATGGTCATGTGTGAAAAATGGTCATGTCACTTTTTTCAGTGTCGTTGTAACTTTGAACAGTCACTAAACGAATTGTTGTAAGCCGAGGACTACCTGTATATCTGACTATTTTTGACTGATTGCTATTTCTGTGCGTCACTGATTTATGTTTTTATGTAGTGGTATGGTATTTATTTTATTTATTTAGTTTATTTATTTAGTTTGTAAAACATGTACGAGATAACAGGTATAAGTATAAACATGGACATGAACACAGGAAATGGGTACGAATAAAGGGGAACAGTAGGACAGAGACGGTAGGCACACTGGTGCACTTATGCATGCCCCTTACAGACCTCTTAGGAATGGGGTGAGGTGCACAGTAGACAATTTAAGTGTAAAGTTATGGGAGTTTGAGGATGTAACAACAGAGTCAGGTAGAGCATTCCAGGCATTGACCACTCTGTTGCTGAAGTCGTATTTTCTGCAATCGAGATTGGAGCGGTTTACCTTGAGTTTGTATCGATTGATTGCCCGTGTATTATTGAGGTGGAAGCTGAAGAAGTAGTTGACAGGTAAGACGTTGTAGGAGACAATTTTGTGTACTATGCTTAGATCAGACCGCAGGCGGCACAGTTCCAGATTATCCAAGCCTAAATGTTCAAGCGGTGGTGGCATAAGGGATTCTATTGTGAGTAGAGGTGTGGAGTACTCTTCTCGTGAAATACTTGCCTTTTTGGCAATGCTGTTACAGTGAGCTCTGGCGCTTAAATCGTTTGAGATGAGTACTCCAAGGTCCTTGACCTTATTTATTATTATTTGCAACTCTTAAAAGTGGGAGTATCCTCAAAGCTGTAGAATTGGTTTTGCAATATTTTTCACATGTTCATGTAGCCTCAGTTGATCTTGGTTTCAAGGGTTGAACCCCAAAAGATCTCATTATCTCTACCATGGTCTCCTGCAGGGGTGAAATTCAAAATTTTTCCGTACCGGTTCTGTGGGCGTGGCAGGGGAAGGATACTGCAAAATCCCCATTTCCTCCCCACTCTGGGGCCAGCCAGAGGTGGTGTTTGCCGGTTCTCCGAACTACTCAAAATTTCCACTACCGGATCTCCAGAACCTGTCAGAACCTGCTGAATTTCATCCCTGGTCTCCTGCATCTGCTGGTCTGTGGTTGGTGTTCAACTGAGTTTTCTTCTCTCATTCTCACCCCGGTATCTCTTGTTTCTTGGATGAGATCTCCAAACCACTTTTTCTCCTAACAGGATAACAACTTCACACCTCATTGACTCAGCTCTTAACTTCTCTGCCTTCCATTTTTCCTCACTAGTTCTTGTCCGTTAGTCTTTATCTTGGGAAGTGGGCAGCTCTCTGATCATTCCAAACACTCTTGCTTTTCTTCTTCTGACTTTTCTCTCCTCTCTTCATTGCTCCTTTCTTTTTTCTTCTTGTCACACCCGAGTGGGGTCTTTTATGGGTTTCTGAGCTTTCTATCTGCCTATCTGTTCCTAGGATCCACCCTTATCTATGTATGTTAGAAGATCCTGTTCTTTCATCCTGCAGTCCAGTTTCTGACTTTAACCTTTCCCAACTTCCCTGCAAGCCACAGGGGGATATTTCTTTTTGCCCTGATATTCTGAGAGCAGGATGTTCCAAATTGTCTTCTATTTTCTCTCATTTGGGAATGGGATTGGTCAGTGAAAGAAAAACAAAGAAAGAAAGAAAGAAAGAAGGAAGGAAGGAAGGAAGGAAGGAAGGAAGGAAGGAAGGAAGGAAGGAAGACAGGCAGGCAGGCTAAAATGCTGCATATATTAGCTTAATTTTTAAAAACATAACTGTCACTAATTTTGCCACTGTAAGCTGTAAGGTCCTTCCTTCAGTTGACAGAAAGCTACTGGCATTAAATCAGTGCTTTCAATTGCCCGGAGGCATCCATAGGAAGTCATCATTTTTGTCAGAATGATGAAAGAACGTTGCAACATTGTCCTTTGATCTTGTGTGTGACATCATAACACATGCAGAAAAGGGATAGGGTTGTCTAGCAGTCTGACCTCCCTACTTGCCCTGCTGCATACCTTGTTACCATAATTCTAGGTTGCTTCTCTCCTTGATTAGTTTCCACCCATTGCTTCTTGTCCTGCCTTCAGATGCTTTGGAGAATAGCTTGACTCCCTCTTCTTTGTGGCAGCCCCTGAGATATTGGAACACTGCTATCATGTCTCCCCTAGTCCTTCTTTTCATTAAACTAGACATACCCAATTCCTGCAACTGTTCTTCATATGTTTTAGCCTCTAGTCCCCTAATCATCTTTGACCATTGCACTCATTATTAGATTACAATAATTCAACAATAAGGGGGAAATAATGTAACACATTGTCTGTAATTATTATTTGTAATTGTAATTTTTAATCTTTTAAAATTGTTTTAATCTGAATGCTGCCCAAAGTCACTGCTTTGAGATAAGTGGCTATATAAATTATTTAAACAAACATATAAATGATCACTGACTTTTCTCTACCATGCCATGATGAACATTTTTCTAATTTCTTATATTATGCTACTTTCTTCTTTGGTCAAGCTAGTAGTCTATCCTCTGAGTTCTGGCAACAGGGAGGGAATTTGCCTACAATAGGAATTACCTGAAACCAGAAAAGGTAGCAGATAAAAAAGGCTGCAGAACATAGAAGCAACAGAAGCAGGTCAATTCCATCAGCCAGGTAAAAATGCAGCAAGAATTGGCATCTTAAACTTTCTGCCCATTGACATCTTGTAACAAGACATCTCATAACAAGATTGGTAAATATTCACATGGTATACAATGGATGCCCCTTAAATCATTGATTATGTGCCACCAAGTTGGTGTCGACACTTAGAGATTGTTTCCCCCCCCCCAAGACATTCGGTCTCCATCCTGGTCCTTCAGATCTTCTAATGGTGAACTCATCACCATTGCAACTGAGTTCATTCATCTCTCTTCTTGATGTCCTCTTTTTTCCCCCCTTGCATTCTTTCCAGCATTGTGGATTTCTTCAAAGTGCTAGGTTTTCACACAATGTGACTGTATAATAATTATATAGAATCATAGGGCTAGATGAGATGAGTGGTGCGGTGGCCTAGAGGTGGAGCTCTCGCCTCACAATCAGGAGGCTGTGAGTTCGATCCTAGGTAGAGGCAGATATTTCTCTCTCTGGGCACACTGAGAATATATCTGCTGAAAAAAAACTCTGTATTGGTGACAGGAAGGGCATTCAGTTGGCCGGACTCCATCCTGCAAGGGGTCGTTAAAAGAGGATAATAGGGCTGGAAGAGACCTTGGAGGTCTTCTACTCCAACCCTCTGCCCAAGATAAGAGCACGTATCTCATTCTGGACAAATGGATGTCCAATATTTTCTTCAAAACCTTCAGTGATGGAGCACCCTCAAATCCAGGAGGCAAGTTGTTCCATTAATTAATTGTTCTCACTGTCAGGAAATTTCTCCTTAGTTCCAGGTTGAATCTCTCTTTAAAGAGTTTCACCCATTGCTTCTTGTCCTGCCCTCAAGTGATTTGCAACTTTCTCTTCTCTGTGACAGCCCTTCAAGGACTGGAAAACAGCTAATATATCACCCCTAATCAGAGGTGGGTTCCTCCTGGTTCGGACCGGTTCGGCTGAACCAGTAGTGACCCGCTGGTGACGTCACGATGATGTCATGGAACCGGTTCTGTTGGTGCCGGTCCGTGGGCACCGGCATCTTTTTTTTTTGATTTTTTTTTTGAAATTGTTTTGGGTTTTTTTCTTCTGTGCATGTGCAGAAGCTGAGTTTCCAGCACTGCACATGCGTCGCCAAGAGCCGAGGTGGCGCAGTGGTTAGAGTGCAGTACTGCAGGCTGCTTCAGCTGACTGCTAGCTGCAGTTCAGCAGTTCAAATCTCACCGGCTCAGCCTTCCATCCTTCCGAGGTGGGTAAAATGAGGACCCAGATTGTTGGGGGCAATATGTTGACTCTGTGAACTGCTTAGAGAGGGCTGTAAAGCACTGTAAAGCGGTATATAAGTCTAAGTGCTATTGCTATTGTTTTCGGCTATTTTTTTTTGGAATTTTTTTTTTTGGAATTTCTTTTTACATTTTTTTCTGGTTTTTTTAAAGCCGAGTTTCCGGCACTATGCATGCGTCGCCATCTTGTTTTTTGCTTTTTTTTTTTTTTTTTTTTTGCTTTTTTGGGGGATTTTTCGGCACTGCGCATGCACACGCGCGCAAAACGTGTGTGCGCCCACGCGGTGTGGGAGAAAGCGAACTGGC
This sequence comes from Thermophis baileyi, assembly GCA_003457575.1. Lineage (NCBI taxonomy): Eukaryota > Metazoa > Chordata > Lepidosauria > Squamata > Dipsadidae > Thermophis > Thermophis baileyi. The sequence goes on from QLTV01003099.1 coordinate 53,235, forward strand.
AGCGAGGTAAGTTAGAACCCACCCCTGCCCCTAATCCTTCTCTTTGTTAGGTTAGAGATACCTAGTTCCCTTAACCATTCATTGTACAATTTAGCCTTTAGATCAATCACCATCTTTGTTGTTCTTCTCTGCACTCTTTCTAGGGTGTCAGCAATTTTTTTTTGTATTGTGGTGACCAGAACTGGACACAGCATTCCAGATGTGGCCTCACTAGTGCTGCATAGAGCGGTACGATCATTTCTCATGATCTAGATGCTATCCTTCTGTTGAGGCAGCCTAGGGCACTATTTGCTTGATTTGCAACTGCAGCACACTCATAGCTCATATTTAAGTGATGGTCCATGTGGACATCTAGATCATTTTCACAGTTATTACTGTTGAGCCAGATACTGCCTGTTCTACACTTGTCTAATTGGTTTTTCTTACCTAAGTGCAGGACCTTACTTTCCTCACCACAGAACTGCATCTTGTTGGATCTTGTGGCCCAATGTTCAAGTCTGTCAAGATGCTTCTGAATCTTGAGTCTATCTTCCCCCAGCTGGTAATCCCCCCCCCAGCTTGGTGTCATCTACACATTTGATGTGTTCTCCTTCTATCCCCTCATCTTAATCATTTATGAAGATGTTGAAGAACACTGGGCCCAAGACAGAACCTTGAGGTACCCCATTGCATGCTTCCCTCCCTGTAGATGTAGTTCAATTGAGGGCCACATGCTGAGCGCAGTTGGTCAGCCAACTGTGAATCCACCTGATGATGGTACTGTCTATCCCACATTGTTCTATCTCACCCCAAAAAATAATCTGTGGTTATTTGTGCCTCAAGTGAGAAGAGAGTTATTTATATATATA
>QLTV01003099.1:54515-66117 GCA_003457575.1 Thermophis baileyi
TATATATATATATCTCCATCTACCAGCCCTGGGCATCAAGGCAGTCCAAAAGATTTCTGCAAGGGAACGTGAAACTTGCAATCCTCAAAAAGTTAGGTTTCTATTCAGAGTGGCCTTGTGTCCTCATTCTCTCAGCAAGCTAAAAAACGAAGGGCCAGAAAGAAGATGGAATTTTTACCAAAACAATACACAGATCGGAGATTGGATGAAAATTCCTTGAAACATAATTTATTATTATGGTAGTAAATTAAAAGGGTGGGATTGCAATCTCACAATAGAGAATGATGCAAATTAGAACAGGGGTGTCAAACTCAATTTCATTGAGGGCCGCATCAGGGTTGTGTTTGATCTTGGGGGGCCTGGGGGGGGGCATGGCCAGGGTGGGCGTGGCCAGCTCGACGTCACTTGTGTCGGGAGCACCAGTGGTGGCCCAAGTGCTCTGCCAGCAAAAACAGGCTCCCAAGCTCCATTTCGGCTGCAACGGCCTCCTGCAACCCTCTGCCAGCAGAAACGGAGCTTGGGAGGGCCGCACACAGCCCTCCCAAGCTCTGTTTTCGCTGGCAGAGGCACTGCGGGCTGGTCCTTCGCTGTTTCCAGGGCGGCCCCACAGGACACATCTAAGCACCCCGCGGGCCATATCCAGCCCCTGGGCCTTGAGTTTGACACCCCTGAATTAGAATGACCGTGTGATTGGATGTATCAACCAAGAATTTGAATATAGCAGCATATTATGTACTTAGTCTGGTCAGTTGTTGTGTTCTATTAACTCCTTGTAATTTTTTGCACCTTTATCAACATTCTTTGGCATTCTTAATGTTTTATAGGTGAGCTGACAGGGTTTATTGTTTGTCAAGTCTGTGGCAAAGGAGATTTGGAGAGAGAGAGAGAGAGTAATTTACTTGCCTTCAGCAATGCCATTTTTTCTACTACATTGCAAAACCTTCTTTGCTAAGAACTGAGCTCTTTGTAAAGGAAAAGCATGATTGGGAGGCTGTATTCTTTCCCCGTGATGTTGCAGCATTCATATGAAACGGTGCTCAGTATTCAAGCCTGTTAAAAGCTCAAGAATTGCTTGTTTGCACTGCGCCAGAACAGGTAGTCCTCGACTTACAATCATTCATTTAGTGACCTTACAACACTTTAAAAAATTGGCTTGTGACTGTCACAGCATCCCCACGGTCATACGATCAAAATTCAGGTGTTTTGCAACCAGCCTGTATTTACGACTTTGCAGCATGCCGGGATCAAGTAATTTGTGACCTTCCCAGCCAGTTTCCAATAAGCAAAGTCAATGGGGGAAGCTGGATTCACTTAATGAGCACATGATTCACATAACAACTGCACTCAACAAACATGGCAAAGAAAGGTTGTAAAATTGGGCACAACTCACAACTGCCTTGCTCGGCAACGGAAATTCTGGTCCCGGTTGTGGTTGTAAGGCGAGCAGGATCTACATGGCATAGTGTTGGCCTAGAATTGAAGACACCCAGATTCCAATCCTCCCTCAACCATAAAAGGTCACAGGATGATGATCTTGGGCCAGTCAAAATGTGAAGGAAGTGATGCTGGCTTGTGTTCTTCAAGGAAAGGTGGGATACAATTATATCAAACAAACCAGGGGTGAAATTCAGCAGGTTCTGGAGAACCGGTAGCGGAAATTTTGAGAGTTCGGAGAACCGGCAAATACCACCTCTGGCTGGCCCCAGAGTGGGGTGGGAATGGAGATTTTACAATATCCTTCCCCCAGGAGTGGAGAGGGAATGGGGATTTTGCAGTATCCTTCCCCTGGAGTGGGGTGGGAATGGAGATTTTGCAGTATCCTTCCCCTGCCACGCCCACCAAGCCATGCCCACAGAACAAGTAGGGAAAAATTTTGAATTTCACCCCTGAAACAAACACATTGTTATGCTCTGTGCATCTCTCTCAACCACCTCAAATTCAAAAGCAGGACACAAGGACAATTAGCTGCCTTGTGATATTGCTGCTCTGGAGTATACTGTAGTGTTTCTATAGAGTGACATTCCACTCTATCTAATCACTATAAACAGACGTACTGTAAGCTTTGTTAGAAAAGATGGATCGATTCTCGATTAGTCTTTCTGGAATGGTGGTGCAAAGCTTTGTTCTCTCTAGGTCTGCACCTCTTTTGCTGCCTACTAAGTATCTTGAGTTGTAGCTCCCATTGTATCAGCCAGAGAAGTCGATATGGGTCTGGTGGTTGGGTAGACCTTGCCTGTCTCCAGCCACCTGGCACTTCCTGAGCCTCAGGCCACCTTCTTCTGCTTGGTTAAGTCACAGACGGATTTGTAGAATTCCAAGAGGAGCTTTGCAGATGTCCTGGGCCTCTCGAGGGTTATGAAGTGTCCACATTTTTCCAGCCAATGCACTTGGGAATTAGGAATGGCAGCTGCCAGAACTGCTGCACCCGAAGAATCAAAGACCTACACAACAAAGAAACATTGAATTTTCTCCTTCCCTTGAAAGTCTTTTTAAAGTGCATAGAAAGGATTTCCTGATTTGAAAGGCTATTAACGAATGAAGCTGTTGGACTGTATTGTGCATATTATTGTTTCTTCAAGCACAGAGTCATTACACTTGATCTTTCCTTTATTAAACCTTTTAGGTAGGTGTCAGGATATCTGGATTCTCTTGGCTTATGTCTTTCTGTGTAAAATCTTAGTTCTTATCTTTTCTTACAGCAAGAGTTATCTAAACTAGAAAAATTAAGAAGATGATCATACTGATCAAGTTACAAATCATTCATTTTAAACCAAAGTGAAAGAAATAGCTGATGTTCCTTTTTGGTGAAAAATACCATTCCTCCTCCTCCTCCTCCTCCTCCTCCTCCCTGAACTTTTATTTGTGGGGTCCTTGGTGTCCTCTGAACTTGTTTACTTGCAGACTTTTCATTACCAAACTAGGTAATATAATCAGTGAAGGAGGTTCAATAGCAGGGAGTGAGGTTTACTCTCATTTTACATACTCTTGGCTTGCTCTGTCTATGTAAGTGGGAGTGGATTTTGTTCAAAAAATGTTTCTATTTCTTTTGCCTAGGCAGCTTCTACATATCTCTAACAAGGTCATTCTTCTTACTCTCTACAGTTGGTTACAGTTAGTCCTCAACTTGCAACCACAATGGAGCCCAAAATTTATATTGTTAACTGAAAAATTTCTTGAGTTTTGCACCATTTTACAACTTTTCTTGCCACATATGTTAAGTGAATCACTGAAGTTGTTAAGTTAGCAATCCGGTTGTTAAGTGAATCTGGTTTCTCCATTGACTTTGCTTGTCAGAAGGTCGAAAAAGGGGATCACATGATTCCGGGGCACTGCAACTGTCATAAATATGAGTCAGTTGTCAAGCATCCGAATGTAAACCCTGTGACCATAGGGATGCTACAATGGTTGTAAGAGTGAAAAACGGTCAGGAGTCACTTTTTTCAGTGACGTAACTTTGAACGGTCACTAAATGAACTGCTGTAAGTAGAGGACTACCTGTATTCTATGCAGATTTTACAGGAGGAGATGACTAGCCACCTGAGCACCATGTTGTAGACATTATTGCAAAATACCTGTCCCCTACTCCACAACAGTAGGGATTGTTGGGAGACCCTTGGCTCCTGGATTTTGTTAAGCCTGCCATGGAAAGGACAGACATTGTTCCAGCTTATTCCGGGTCTTAAGCAACTTATGTGAGCTGCTCCAAGTATTACAGTGAACTCAGTGTTTTCACTCATTTGTTAATACCTATAAAGCTGTAGGCGTAGCCAACAGCAAGACCCAAATAACAACTATATTGATTTGAACCTTCCCATTTAAATAAAAGTTGTTGGTATTGGCTTGTAGTTGCCTGGTGCTGCCCCTTTTGTTGAATCTTTCATTATGAGGTAGGTTTTGTCAGATTTTAGCCACTCTTCAATTTCATGTCTTTGCAGTATGTTAAACTGCTTGGCAACTAGTGGGTGTAGACAATGGTGGGATTCAGCCAGTTTGCACCGGTTCAAGTGAACCGGTTGTTAAATTACCCACCCACCCCGCTATCAAAGGGGATCCTGGGCGCTGCAATGGAGAAACAGGAAACGGAGCAGCCGGGATGAGGGAAGGAGAAGGCCACTTCCCCTCTTTCTTCTCCCTGCTCCTCCTCCTTCCCTCATGCCGGCCACTCCATTGCCCATTTCTCCATTGCAGCGAAGCACAACGCCCAAGCGGCGGGGGTGGTGGTGGTGTAATTTAACAACTGGTTCACCGATGGTCAGTTGGCCATCGTGGGAGGCTCGTCTTGCATGTGCGTTGGAGCTGGAGGACGGGGATGGGCCACGCCTCCCATGACAGCCAACCTGACCCTGGACGAACCGGTTGTAAAATTATTTGAATCCCACCACCGTGTAGACCAGTCAAAAATTTCAACCAAAAACCACGCAGTTCGTCTTCACCTGGTGCTAACCAATTCTTGATCTTCCTTGCTCTTTTCTCTAACATTTCTGCTGTTATTACTAGTTCTTTCATTTCAGCTTCTCTTTTATTCTTATCCACCTCTTTTAACCAAGCTGCATCCTTGTTGTATTTCTTTGGGTTATCCCATATCTGCATCCAGAACTGCACTGTTTCTTCCTTGTCAGGTACTGGCTCATTCCCTGCAATCTCCCCATTGTTGGATTGGTAGAAATGTTTCTGATTGCATTGAAATTGGAGGTTCTGCCTATAATTTGCAATTAGAGCTTCATATGTGCCGATCTTCTTGGCTATAGCTGTTGTTTGCTGCTTTGTTATTTCCAGTGCTTCCTTGATCTTCCTTCTTTCTAAGCGGTATTTCTTGATTAGGTATGCTTTGATGTCCTTGTTCTTCAGCTTCTTTTCTTTCATCTATTCTAGTTTGCTTGCATCTAATCTCAACTTGCTGATCTTATTTTCCAGTTTGATCTTCCATTTTGGTGGCTCACTATTTAGCTTTGAGTTTTATTTATTATTTTATGTTTATTATTTGTGATGTCTTCTTTGTTGATTTTGCATCCCAAGTATTCAGTTATAACTGCAGCTGCGCTGTACATTATTTGATGTGTTTGATTTGTTTCTTTTTTTTTTCTTCTGGGGGAAAAAAATATTTTGATCCTTGTGCTAGCTGTTTCTTTGGAACAAGCTTCAGTGCAGGCAGCCTTATTCTGATGATTTTGTGCTGTTCTAGATGCTTATTCTTTGTTTCAATTTTTCTACTTCTTTAGTTAGAGGGCTTTGTTCTTTCTGAGGCAGAGGAGAGGGGGCCTGGTTTCGAAATGAAAATAATTCTATATCTCTGCTGGATTCCTCTACTGCCCCCTGGTTTACCTTTATAGTCTGAGTTACTTCTAGCAAAACTTTTATTTATTTGCCCTAGTAGACAGTGGTGGTATTCAAATTTTTTCCCTACTGGTTCTGTGGGCGTGGCTTGGTGGGCGGGTCATGTGACTGAGGGGCGGCACCTTGCTGTGAGTGACATCTAGTTGGCCATGCCCACTCAGTCACATGACACCCTCCCACCAAGCCACGCCCACAGAACCCAGTAGGAAAAAAATTTGAATTAATTACTATATTTTTCCTTAACATCACCCATTCCCTGAGGCCCCGGAGCCTCTGCCTGCTCGCTGCCCGCTCTCCCTTAAGCGCAATGCGTCACCCCATTTCCACTCCTTCAGAGGCCCCGGCCCTTAATCTTCCCTCTTCCTCCCCCAAGACCACCTCTTTCTTCGTCCCACGGCTGCGACCTTACCTTCCTCCTGCGGCTGGCTGCCAGGGAAGGCAAGCCAGGGCTGAGCTTGCTGCTGGGCTCCCCGCCAGCCTGCATCTTGCCCCCCTTATTGCGAGATGCCTGCAGCTGTCGCATCTTTTTTTCGGTGCGGCTGGAGTCCAGCCACACTGAAAAAAAGACGCGGCAGCTGCAGGCTTCTTGCAGCGAAAATTACCGACCTCCAGCTCCGCTCAGCTTCTCGAACGCACCGCCGGTGGAGGGACTTGCCCAGGTAAGTCTGAGCGGAGTGGCGCAGTGCAGCAGGCAATGGGATGCGCGTGCACAGCCGGTGCATGGAACAGGGCGGCGACGGCAAGGGATGAAAGAGTTACTTTAAGCCTAACAGGCTCATTTGATACTTAAAAGCCCTGAAGTCTCCCAAATAAATCCTCATCCTGCCCTCTTCTGGAGTGTGACCCTCTACAAGCCATGCAAAATCCTCTCACTAATGAAAATGGTTCATTTCTGCTACCTAAGAAGGTGTACGCTTCCAGCCCTTCCTTTATTGGTGGCCATCACGTTCCAATATAAAGAAAGGCAGGCAGTGAGCCTTGAATTCAGGCCAAGTAAAATTCTGTAGTAATACAATAATTTCCATTGTTGTTAGTGTTTCCTTGCCTCATTGTAACACACAGTGTGCACAGAACCCCAGGCAAATATACATCTCTTACCTTGTCGTCTTTTCCCCAAATGATCTGGGTGGGAGCTTTTATTTTCCTCATGTTCTCATGGAGGCTGTACTTCGATTCACCACTGGTGAGGTCCAGAAAACCTTTCTCAATAAAAGGAAGCAGAATTGGTTTTCCCCTCCCCCCATTCTTAATGAGCAGTGAAACCTGTCATGGGCTTTGCCTGTTTCTCTTCTTCAGTTTTCTTATAAATAAGGGGATGAGTAAATTTGATTAAGGAACCCTTGGCTGGAACAGTAACTTGAACTCTTTGCTGTCCCATTTGGCTGATTAAATGCCAGTCTAGCAGCTTTTCCAACCTGCACCTCTCTAGCATAGCTGGACAATAACCTCTGGACTCCACACCCAACGGGGATTGAATTGACTGGGAATTATGGGGGTTATATACCTAACACCCTTGGAAGGCTTGTAAATTGGGAAAGGCTGATCTATGATGATTACAAAGGAGATTTGACCTGTAGGACCTCAGTGTGCAGAGTGGTACAGCTATAGCATACCGTATCAAGAGACAACTGATTTTCCCAAGACTATTTAACATTTTAAAAATCAGGAATCAAGTCTCAAATCCAACACAGAAATACAAAGAACTTTCCTAACATTGAGAACAATTAACCCGTGGAATGGCTTGCCTTCAGAAGTTGTGGGTGCTCCATCACTGGAGGTTTTCAAGAAGACTTTGGACAGCCATTTGTCTGATATGGTATAGGGTCTCCTGCTTGAGCAGGGGGTTGGACCAGATGACCTCAAAGGTCCCTTCTAACTCTGTTATTCTGTTCTGTCAAATATAACATGCAAATGCAATCAACATGTGCTGAGTGGGGAGTTGATGTTGGATTGATTGTATTGGTGCTAAATGTAGGCTTGTCTTTCTGAAATGTGGGCTGGTCCATACTGTGTCTTGTACTTACATTTGACAAAAACTGACTTGTGTGATGTCCGATCTTCAAGATATCCCTTTAGGAGCTAAAAGTGGAGAAATCAAAGTGTAATTATTAATTTTAATTTATTTTATTTATTAAAGTTATATGTTTCCTGTATCCCCCATAGGGCAACTCTGGGAGGCTTACAGAATAAGTTATATTGTATTGAATTATGTTTGAATGGAATTTGCAATTTCTTAAAAGTTTTTGAAAAGTGTGAGCAGCCAAGCATAAATATGCCCATTCCCAACTCTAGGGACACCAACCTGATGAAATAAGTGTTACATTTTTCTAAGGCAAGTTTGCCCTTTCATATTTGAGTCATGACATAATATACAAGTACCTAAAGAGTGGTCCTTGAGTCACTGTGTTGTACATTTTGTCATTTGCTCTGCACCAGGGCCACCTATGTCCAGCAAAGCTTGATATGCACAACCACATCCCTGATTAGCAGTTCATTGCATTGGTGAATATAGTTCTTTTCACTGAAATCCTCTTATCCTGTAAAAGTCATTTGGAAAACCAGTCTTCTCTTGCATATTTCACAGAGAGGGAGACCCTTGATATTAGGCTGGATATTTTGATGAAGATAATTTACGGTGACAGATCCAAGCCCATTCTTGTCAACTTAGTCAACAATGAGCAAAGCAGGATTGATAAAGAAGATAAAGATAAAAGAAGAGGAAGGTGGTCTTGGCAAAAATGGTTAATTTTTTTGAAAAGTATCTATGGGCAGTTTCAGTCAAGCACAGCTGAGAAAAATTAAATCTGCAATCCTCAGGTTGCCTGGTTAATTTCTAGCCTTGTCATAGAATCCCAAAGATGCTTTTTCAAAGGCAACTGGACTTCGTTTTTCCTTGAAAACATTTTGTTTCTCATCCAAGAAGCTTCTTCAGAAGTTCTGAAGTTCTGAAGAAGCTTCTTGGATGAGAACCGAAACATCTTCAAGGAAAAACAAAGCCCAGTTGCCTTTGAAAAAGCACCTTTGGCACAACCATAACCTGGATGGTTGAGAATCTCCATAGACACTTGTCATAGTATGATGCCTTTTGTGGATATTATGGAAAATCAATTATTAGCCTTTAGCTGATAATACCCCACACTGACAACTGACAACACTCTTTTGGTAAAGGAAGATCTAAGACCAAGCGTTGTGGGGAACATTTTATAGCAATGGGACAACCTACTTCTTTCTTTCTTCTGTCTCTTTAGACTACAAATCTGAAGACACTAATGTCTTGGTTATTTATTTCATGGTGAGCAGTTCCAGGATAGCAATAGCAATAGCACTCTTAGACTTATATACCGCTTCACAGTGCTTCACAGCCCTCTCTAAGCGGTTTACAGAGTCAGCATATTGCCCCCAACAATTTGGGTCCTCATTTTACAGCAGCTAGAATTGCATTTGCACAAAATTGGAAAGCAACAAAAGCCCCTTCTGAAGGGGAGGTAATCAAGAAAATATTGGATTGTGCGGAGATGAACAGATTGACAATGATAATTAAAGAAAAGGAGGACTCAGAATATTATAATGTTTGGGGGAAATTTTATGATTGGATGGAAAATGAATATGTATAGATAGGTAACACCGATTAAATTGGAGGAAAATGGAAAGTTAAAGATGTTAGACCCAGGTGACAAAACTAGGTAGTAAGGGAGGCAGCATTAAGATAGTAATAAGAATATACCTAGAAAAAATAATATGTTCATAACTATGGATACAGAAAAAATATAGCTTAAGAGTTGTACCGTTAATTAAGTGAAGTTAGGGAGATGAGCTACCTGTCTGTTAACTACAAGATGGATCACAAATGGAGTTACTCAGGAAAGGAATAAGAGGGAGGAAGAGGAAGTAGAAAGAGGAGGAGAGAAGGAAGAGTAGAAGGAGATTAGAAGGAGGGAAAGGGAGGAAGGAAGAAGGTAAAGGATAGAGAGGGAGATAGAGGGAGGGGACTGACATGAAGTATTAAAAACAGACAGGTAACAAGATTATAAAAGGTGCAAGATTAGGATGTTTGTTAATTGTTTACTGGATAGTAATGTATAACTACGTAAAGTTTGATATGATTTAAGGTATATGTGTTGATGTATATGTGGAGAGTGTTAAAAAATAAAAAACTTTTTCAAAAAAAAAAATTTGGGTCCTCATTTTACCCACCTCGGAAGGATGGAAGGCTGAGTCAACCTTGAGCAGCTGAGAATTGAACTGCCAAATTGCAGGCAGCCAGCAGGCAGCAGAAGTAGCCTGCAGTACTGCACTCTAACCACTGCGAATGAATGAACCTGTCCACACCTCTCTTTTCCAGTTTCTGTATTTTTGAAATGTTATGTTCTTTTACCTTCTGGTTTGTGTGCTCTCTCTGGCTACCCCATTAAAATAAGAGAGTTAGGGAAGGAGAAAGAAGATGTTATCAGAAGAGACTGGGTAACAACATAGCAATCCACAAAAGGTCAGATCTTCACCTGAATCTTTAAAAAAATGGGATGGTATAAGCACAGCTTTATGAAGTTTTCCATCTGCTCTTCTGTAACTGGGATAATAGCATTCTCCACAGAGCCCTTAGAGAAAATCAGCTGACGTAATTGGGCAAAAAATTCACTGTCAGTTAAATACCTCACACCTGTAAGTAAGGGAAAGTGCAAAATGTTAAAAGCTAATATAAGACAAACACAACATTGCTACCCCATTTCAACAGGAATTGCAGGCATAGATTTGTTTAAAGAAAGCATGTCATTTTTTCTCATAATTAGATTTCAATTATTATATCCACAGCTGGTACTAGTGGAACAACTGGTGGGTAAAAGATTAGATAGGAAAAATGGTGGTAACCCAAACATAAAGCTTAACAAACATGCAGTGGTGGGATTCAAATTTTTTTACTATCAGTTCTGTGGGTGTGGCATGGCGGGCGTGGCATGGATTGGTGGGCGTGGCTTGGTAGGTGTGGCAGGGGAAGGATACTGTAAAATCTCCATTCCCTCCCCACTCCAGGGGAAGGTTACTGCAAAATCCCCATTTCCTCCTGATCAGCTGGGACTCGGGAGGCAGAGAATAGATGGGTGAGGGGCCAGTCAGAGGTGGTATTTACCGGTTCTCCGAACTACTCAAAATTTCCGCTACCGGTTCTCCAGAACTGGTGAGAACCTACTGAATCCCACCTCTGCAATCATGGCAGGTAGACCTTATATGAAGAGTACTACTACCATCAAAACGTCCAGTTGATCATCACTTAACAGAATAACAGTTGGCAGGGACTTTGGAGATCTTCTAGTCTAACCCCTGCTCAAGCAGGAGATCCTATACCATTCTGGACAAATGGCTGTCCAATCCCTTCCTAAAAATCTCCAGTGATGATGTACCCAAAACTTTTGAAGGCAAGCCATTCCACTGATTAATTGTTCTCACTGTCAGGAAATTTCTTCTTAGTTCTAGGTGGGATCTCTCTTTCCATCCATTACTTTTTCTCTTGTCCTCAGTTGCTTTGGAAAAATAGGTTGTCCCCCTTTTCTCTGTGACAACCCTTAGAATATTATTAGAAGACTGTTATCATGTCACTCTGGTCCTTCTCTTCGCTAAACTAGACATGCCAAGTTCCTGCAACCATTTTTCATATGTTTTAACAGCCAGCCCTCTAATTATCTTTGTTGCTATTCTGTGCACTTTTTATTTATTTATTTAGTTTGTCAAACATGTACAAGATAACAGGTATAAGTATAAACATGGACATGAGCACATGAAATGAGTACAAATAAATGAGGACAGTAGGACAGGGACGGTAGGCATGCTGGTGCGCTTATGCACGCCCCCTTATAGACCTCTTAGGAATGGTGTGAGGTCCACGGTAGACAGTTTAAGGTTAAAGCTATGGGGTTTGAGGAAGTAACAATGGAGTCAGGTAGAGTATTCCAGGCACTGACCACTCTATTGCTGAAGTCGTATTTTCTGCAATCGAGTTTGGAGTGGTTTACCTTGAGTTTGTATCGATTGTTTGCCAGTGTATTATTGCGGTTGAAGCTGAAGTAGTCATTAACGGGTAGGACGTTGTAGGAGACAATTTTTTGTACTATGCTTAGGTCAGACTGTAGGGGCGTAGGTTCCAGGTTGTCCAAGCCCAAAATTTCAAGCCTGGAGGCATAGGGAATTCTATTGTGAGTAGAGGACATTATGATGCAGAGCTGACAGATTCACTCATATTTATACATTTCGAAATGGAGGGGGATTTGTTTGCATG
>QLTV01003099.1:69289-82403 GCA_003457575.1 Thermophis baileyi
ATATATCCATCTATCTATCATCCATTATCATATCTCTCTCTCTCTCTCTCTCATCAATCATCTATCTACAGAATCTATCTATCTATCTATCTATCATCTATCATCTATCTATCTATCTATCTATCTATCTATCATCTATCTATCTATCTATCTACCTATCATCTATAAGCTATCAACTATCAGCTATCAGCTATTGATATTTTTTACTTCTTAACTGCCCATTTACCTCAGCATTTGTATTTTGGTATTTACTCCCTTGCTAGCTGTTCCACCAGGACATGTTAGGATACATGGCAGTGCCTAGTGGTTCTTTTTTAAAAAGGCATTAATTAATAGCCCAAAGATCAGCAAATTGCACAAGAGGGTAATCTCATAAAATTTCAGGAAAATATGCATGCAACTACATGAGATTTCCACAACTGTCTTTTCAATATCACTTTATTAGGGGGAAAATGCATAATGGTGTCCAAATATTTCATAAAATTGCCATACCCTGTTGTGACATCAGCCAATTCCTCTTCACAGCAATTTTGCAAGGCATAAATGATCCCTAACATCAGGAGGTTCAAAACCACTTGTAGCCTAAGTTAAATTTCCTATTCTGCTTTATCCATAATGTCAGATAGCTAGTTCTCATCTACCTCCAAGAAGATAAAGAACCAGAAAAATTGGACAGAACCTTAGATGTGGACATTAGTAAAGGCCATATAAGCCAAGAACTCTGGAGAAGTTTCCTCTCTGACGTCTAGAATCACCCAAGCTAGAGTAAAAGGAAGACCTACTTCGATGGTATTTAACCACATGTCTTTGTTGAGTGAGAATCCATGAAGCATCAGCACAGATGGTCGGGATCCGGGTTCCCCTCGGGTGAAGTAGCTGAATCGGTATCCCTCATTGTTGAGGTATTTCACCTTCACACCCATTTTCAGACGCTTAGTCCTGAAAATATGGAGAACCGAATAGGAGACTGATGAGGATTTTGTGAAGGAGCCATATTGTGGAATGACTTCCATTCCACGCTTAGTTCACAGTAGATGGAAGAGGCTGTGAAAGGTGCTGTAGGCTTCTAGAATGGTGTGACATTATGGATGAGGACTGTGGTGAGGTGGCAATGTCAAGACCAACAAGGCAGTCCAACATAATCAAGAGGAGTGGCCAGTGAGGAAGCTATTAGTGTAAGACAGGGATGTCAAACTCAAGGCCTGTAGACCGTATCTGGCCCGCGGGGTGCTTAGATCTGGCCTGCGGGGCCAGCCTGGAAAGAGGAAAGGACTGGCCCGCGGTGCCTTTGCCAGTGAAAATGGAGCTGGGGGGGGCTGCACAGCCCCCCCAGGCTCCATTTTTACTAGCAGAGGCCTATCAAAACAAACTAAAAACAAAACAAAAGAAGAAATGTTTCCCCTTTTGCATTTGAGCATGCAAGAAGGGACAGGAAAGGAGAAAGGGAAAGACGAAAAAGAAAAAGACGAAGGGAAGATGGGAAGAAAGCAAGGAAGAAAAAAGAAGGAGGGGAAGGAAGAGGAGAATGAAGAGGGAAGAAAAAAGAAGAAAAGGAAGGAAGGAAGGAAGGAAGGAAGGAAGGAAGGAAGGAAGGGGATTATAATAGCAATAGCAATAGCACTTAGACTTATATACCGCTTCACAGTGTTTTACAGCCCTCTCTAAGTGGTTCACAGAGTCAGCATATTGCTCCCAACAATCTGGGTCCTCATTTTACCCATCTCGGAAGGATGGAAGGCTGAGTCAACCTTGAGCTGGTGAGATTTGAACAGCCGAACTGCAGCTAGCAGTCAGCTGAAGTAGCCTGCAGTACTGCACTCTAACCACTGTGCCACCTCGGCTCTTGGTAAGAATAATTGTGAGAATAAACTCAAAATAGTAGTTGATTGCAAGCTGAATGTGAGTCAGCAGTTGATGTGCATGAAAAAAAGGAAATACCCCCTCGGCCACGCCCACCCCCGGCCCTCCAAGATCAAACACAACCCTGATGTGGCCCTCAATGAAATTGAGTTTGACATCCCTGGTGTAAGAAAATGAGGGAAATTCTACCATTTAGTCATATTCTGATCTTATGCCAAGATCAGCCTCCAGATTAAGAAGCTTCATGCAGATGTTATATAGTTGTTTAAGTCAATAAGTAAATGGGGAAGACTGGCTATAGCAGTGGTTCTCAACCTTCCTAACGCCGCGACCGTCCCGTGACCCCCTCCCCACCGCCGCGACCCCCTCCCGCCTCCTCCCCGCACGCAATGAGGTGACAAAGGGGGTGTGGCACCAGGGGTGAAATGCTGCGTGTGCTTAGGCGACCCCTGTGAAAGGGTCGTTCGACCCCCAAAGGGGTCACGACCCACAGGTTGAAAACCGCTGACTTAAGGGGTCGGGAGTGGAAGGCACCCTTTTATGTTGGCTCTCCTGCTTCCTTTGTGGTCAATTTCAATCAGTGTTGACCAAGGATGCTTGGTCAGTGCTGGGAACAGTGTTGTCGGGTGCTGCAGGGCTCGACACCCTCTCCTCTGGTTTAACATCTATATGAAACTTGCACATGTTAAAATATATTACATTCTGAATGTTAAGCCTGGCTTAACATTTACATGAAGCATCAATATGCTGATGAAGCCCAATTATGCACACCCACCATGGTCACGCCCACTCGGCCACGCCCACCCCCGGCCCTCCAAGATCAAACACAACCCTGATGTGGCCCTCAATGAAATTGAGTTTGACATCCCTGGTGTAAGAAAATGAGGGAAATTCTACCATTTAGTCATATTCTGATCTTATGCCAAGATCAGCCTCCAGATTAAGAAGCTTCATGCAGATGTTATATAGTTGTTTAAGTCAATAAGTAAATGGGGAAGACTGGCTATAGCAGTGGTTCTCAACCTTCCTAACGCCGCGACCGTCCCGTGACCCCCTCCCCACCGCCGCGACCCCCTCCCGCCTCCTCCCCGCACGCAATGAGGGGACAAAGGGGGGGGGGCACCAGGGGGGAAATGCTCCCGATTCGTCCGTGCCTGCAGGTCGCCGGACAGCCAGCAGTCGTTCTCAACCTTTCTACTGCCGCGGCCCCCCCATGACCCCCCCTCTGCCGCTGCGACCCCCGCCCCATCCCCTCCCCGCACGCAATGAGGTGACAAAGGGGGTGTGGCACCAGGGGTGAAATGCTCCCGATTCGTCCGTGCCTGCAGGTCGCCGGACAGCTGGTAGCGACGGAAGTGGGAGACAAAGCGTTCTGCACATGCGCAGAGGGTAAAAGAACCCAAATGGCGGCGTCCGGGCGGGTGGGCGAAGTCTCCCGCTTCCGTCGCTACCGGCTGTCCGGCGACCAGCAGGCACGGCCGAACCAGGAGCATTTCACCCCTGCTGACGGTGGCACCAAGATGGCGGGCTGGCGCGCGGGACGACCCCTGTGAAAAGGTGGTTCGACCCCCACAGGGGTCGCGACCCACAGGTTGAGAACTGCTGGGCTATAGGGAGGGAACCTGCAACCAGTAACCCTACATGACGAAACTTTTCTGAAACTTTTGAAGTATTGCTTCTTTTCTCCAGGTGTTCAAAGAGTTTCAGGACAAGATGCAACTACTTGTCTTAGTTTTATCTCTCCTCAAATGTTGACTTAAATGATGGGGCCAAAACCTAGAGTTTATTAGCATTTGACTAAGCACCCCTGATTTTTTAAAAAAAAAAACACCTTTCTTCTGGTATCTGAATATGTATTTTCTCTTTCTCATATATTTTACAAGAAATACACTTACCAGATCATGATCCTGAATAATAGTGAAGGTAACACACTGAACTTTGAGATGAAAAAAGATAAGAGAGCCATAGCCATGTGCATAATTGTCCTGATCATATTGTGATCCATGCTTGCCAATTAAGGAACCTTTCCTGCTGCATAAAATCAAAGGGTGAGATAATCTTAATAAATAATACCGTTAAATTATGTGTGGCCTCATAATTTTAATAGAACTGGTTAGTTAATGACTCGGGTAAATAACATATTTCCTCATTATTCTGCTTAATGATGGCATGAGGGCCATAATTTAGATTGCTTCACGGATAATTATGGAAACTTGTGAAAGATTAGCAGGTAATCATGATGGTGATATGCTGTCTTCAAATCAGAAGCAATATGTCCCTTGATGCTGATTGCAGAGGAGCAGGAGTAGGAGGATTCAATTGATTATGGGTTGAGAGAAGAAACAGTGATTATTATTATTTAAGAGAAGAAGTCCTGATTATAAACTCTTGCTTACTTGGTTACTGTGGACATAATGCTAGACTAGATACATAGCTTGAACTACTAAAGCCCCTTTGAGTAACAGGAATTGCTTCTTTGCAAAGAGACAAGTAACCTGTGGAATTTGCAACCACAAAACATACAACTTGGGTAGCTTTAAAAAAAAATATCAAATATAGTTATGGGAAATAGGACTGTTAAAAACTTCTCTGGCAACAGAACTTATGGATTATTTAAAATCCTAAGGACACTGTACCTTCTAATAAAGGCTTCTGGAAACAAGCTGGATCTCTGGTTAGGTTTGAAACAGAATGTTGAATTAGATAGGCCTTCGGACAGATTCCATACGGTTCTTCTTATGATCTTATGACCAGAAGGTACATCATCTTCAAGTTACTTGAACAGAAATTAATTATATATTATGTTAATTTTGAGAATATCAAAAGGAGGAAAGCAATAATAATCTCAAGTGATGCCCTATGGCCACTGTGGTATCCTCTCCCTCCCTCCCTCCCTCCCTCCCTCTCTCTCTCTCTCTCTCTCTCTCTCTCTCTCTCCTGTTCTATATAGTTGGAAACTGATAGATTCTCTGTTTACTTAACTTTAGTAATAAAATTACATTGTTTTAACTCTGTTGCCCCACACATGTATAATTTAATATAATGATAGTAAACATTTACTTAAACGTTTTAAGCAATTTTAAATTACGCAATTGCTGTAATAAAAGCTGACTAGATAGCAATCATCCAGATGTTTATATGGAAATAAGACCTGTTCTACATAGTGGGAATTCCTTCTGAATAAATATGGATTGTATTATACAGTTGGAATGAGTATCTGTGTGTGCATGCAAAACTAGATAACCTGATGTGACTATAACTAGGTGGGCCTGGGGGTGGGGGGTGTTGCTCAGTAGTCACAACAGGAAATTATGAGCAAGACAGGATTTGGAGCACCTTTTAAATGATGGAATCTAAGCTACTTCTATAAAGGAGAATATTTGTATTTCAGGGTTGACATGAGGGGTCCTTGGTGTTCTCTGAGCTTGGCTGTTTTCTTATCGATGTTTCATTACCCAAACTAGGTAACATCATCAGTGCTAGCCAGGACTAGCACTGATGATGTTACTAGTTTGGGTAATAAAACGTCTGCAAGAAAACAACCAAGTTCAGAGAGCATCAAGGACCCCTTACTTCTGTTTCAATACCCCCCCCCCAGGGTTTTAAAAGGTTAACATTCTATATGTTAATAATTGCTATTGAAGAAGGAATTTCAGCTGGCGTAGATTGCACGAGCACCCAAATTATTACAGAAGTTTATCCAGAAAAGGCATTTTTCTTTGAGCACTATCTCATTTTTTTAAGTAGAGAGGGAAATTAGGCACTCTACATAGGTTGGAACTGTGAACAAGAGAGAGAACAAGAACTCTTCTTGGAGGCAATAATATTCAGTCCCACAGTTTTGGACAACTCCCAGGAAAATGCAAAGTACTTTTCATTGCATCACTGTGTGCTGATGTTGTTAACCCAACCTGCTTGAAGAAAGCTTTTCGGAAACAACTATTTATTTCATAATTGTGTATGATATAACATGCTTTGAAGGCTATGATCCTGTAGTTACTTTCCTGGGAATAAGCCTTATTGAACATCATAGGACTCGCTTATCAGGAGAATTTACAAGACTGTACTATATAGATCCACGACCTTTCTCTTTTCAAGGAAATGTAAGTTTTATTTTTGAAGAGGTTGTATTCTTTAAATTGTATCAGTCATTAGTGAATCCTTTACATCCACTAAAAACAGAACAAACAGTATTTCAGCTGCACCCCTTTGGTCCTTGGGACAGGATCCAGATACCATAGACCGAATTCCAAATTTGCAAGTCCTCTAAAATTGGAGGTGGAAATTCAGTACAGGTTGTCCTCGACTTATAACCATTCATTTAGTGACCATTTGAAGTTACAATGGCACTGAAAAAAGTGACATGACCGTTTTTCACACTTATGACCATTGCAGCATCCCCATGGTCACATGATCAAAAGTCAGACATTTAGCAACTGGCATGTATTTCTGATGGTTGCAGGGTCCTGGGGTCACATGATCACCTTTTGTGATCATCTGACAAGCAAAGTCAATGGGGAAGCCAGATTCACTTAACAACCGTGTTACTAACTTAACAACTGTAGCGATTTACTTAACAACTGTGGAAAGAAAGGTCAGAAAAATGGCAAAACTCACTTAACAACTGTCTTGCTTAGCAATGGAAATTTTGGGCTCAATTGTGGTTGTAAGTTGAAGACTACCAGTAGTTCTCTGTGCCTTATCTTGGTGGAAACATCAACACTATGCTTCCTTCTCTTGGGTTTACTTCTAGAGTTGGAAGAAGAAAAAGGGAAGTTCAGACATTATGAAGCAGATTGGAGAAAGCTTTGGATCCAAATATTTCCAAGATCTCCACCTTAACACACACACCCCAGCTAGGGAGAAAGTAGACCAGCAGTGAAATCTACTTACCTTCCCTACCGGTTCGGAAGTGCGCGTTTTCACCCTCTGCGCATGAGCAGAAGGCTTTGCGCATGCGCAGAGGGTTAAAAAAAAGAAAATGGCGATGTTCGGGCAGGTGGACGGAGCCTTGCGCTCCGCCGCTACTGGTACTCCGAACCACCGGCGGCCGCCGCTATCGGTACGCCTGAACCGGGCCGAACCGGTAGCATTTCACCCCTGAAGTAGACCATAGATTAGTTTCTAACATTTTCGTTGTACCATTTGTAACAGGAAGGATTAAAACACGTAAACGGGGAGGGAGAGATGCAAATTTAATCTTCCTAATTTTAAGTGTTTTGCATTACATTTTTTTATTTTTATAATAGACTGGCTACAACAGTGAGATGTACAAATTTAATAAATAAAATAAAATTCTCTCCACCCTAGCTTCCATGACACAAACACGTTCATAAACTAGTTGAAAATTTTTCAGAGTCTTACCTGAGAAAGGAAATATCATCAGGACTCTTCTCTTACTTTTTATTTCTCCTGCAGTTGTTGATATCTGCATTTTGAAGCCGGGTTGAGGTGTCTTTAAAAACCCAGTTGGGATATGCGGAGGAGTAAAGGTAACTAATTCTTCCTCCCACTCCTACAAGTCTTTGGAAACTGAAGTGTTCCAGAGCCTGCTCGGCCTCATATTCCTGTGTCTTCCACCAAAAGATGAAAGATTCTATGATGTAATCATAAGGGCCAAAGACTATTGCATCCTTCGATTCATTCCTTGTCTGGGCAGCCTCCAAGTTTAAATCAAATAAGCATCATGTTTCATTTCACTGAACATCTCCCATGTCTTGAAAGTAAATGGGCCTTCAATGAATTGAGTGTCAATCTTCTGCTACCTCAAAGTGAAGACAATCAAAAGAAAGATCTAAGGATACAGCAGTGAGAAACAATCTCCACCCTAAATGCAGATAATAGTAATTTATTTGAAGAGCACCAACCCAACCAGTTAACTGGAATGTCTTCAGAGATAGTAATATTTTGATTAGAGGTTAGTATGAGATGAGCCACTGAAGAGCAAGATCAATTGATTAGAGTTATGATGTCAAGTCTGTCTGTCTTACTAGTAAGGCTATGCAAGTGAAAGCTGGGCTTTGAAGAAACAGGATAGAAAGAATGCTGATTCTTTTTAACTTTGTTGGAGATGACTCCTAAGAATATCATGGACAGGCAAGCAAGCAAGCAAGCAAACAAAAGGATCATTGAACAAATCAACTCAGTGTTCTCATTCCAAACACAAATGACCAGGTTCATCCTATTGAGGACACATTATATGAAAACTTTGCTCTCTACAGAAGTTCTAACATTGGGAAAAGTGGAAGAACAGAGAAGAGGACAATCAATAACCAGGTGGATGGGCCACATTACAATGGTGAAAGATGCACTATTGGAAGACCTGAAATATTAGGTTGGAGAGAAAATCTCTGTATGTGTGTCAGGCGCAGGGAACCAGACGGACTCCATGACCAGGTCAAAGTAGCTGCTTTATTGTTGTTCTCCTACTTATAAGAGTCTCATCAGACTAACTAGGGGTGACATGATAGCAGTATTCCAATATTTGAGGGGCTTCCACAAAGAAGAGGGGGGTCAACCTATTTTCCAAAGCACCAGAAAGCAAGACAAGAAACAATGGATGGAAACTAATCAAGAAGAGAAGCAACCTGGAATTAAATTTTTTTTTCTAACAATGAGAATAATTAACTAGTGGAACAGCTTGCCTTCAGAAGTTATGGGTGGTCCATCCCTGGAGGCTTTTAAGAAGAGACTGGACAGCCACTTATCTGAAATGGTATATATACAGTAGGCTCTCCTTTTTGAGTAGGGGGTTGGACTAGAAGACCTCCAAGGTCCCTTCCAAGTCTGTTATTCTGTTAACCGCCTTCTCTTGGATACAGACAGATAAAGGCTTCAGTAGTCTAGCTAGCCTCTGTTGCTTCTTCTCACACAATAACTCTAAACTAGCTCCCCTCTTTACTTTCCCCTCTACTCCCCTCTAGATTCCATCACAATGTGGATGCTAATGACTTGGCAGCACATAATAAATCCCTCTAGTAAGAGGATCCTAGGGAAATTGTAAGAACCTACTGGCTGAGATCCAAGACTGAGAATTCTGCAGGTTGTTGTCATGGAAGGCATATGATATTTCTTCTGACTTCACCATTTACATTTCTTTCTCCTTGTTTTGGGATACGGTGAATCAACTTCCCAACATTTGCTTTTATCTGCAGCCCAATAAGTTGGAATATTATCCATGAAACTTGTAGCACAATAATTTAATTATTATTTTTCAGGTGGCACAAGATAAATTTGTACCAAAGTGAGAGAGATGTAGGATGCTTCCAAAGATTTTGTTTTTTTAATTATGCTTATCCTGGAATTGAGATCATAGTTTGGATTGGAGTCAGATGCACATTTTACAAACATTCCCACACTTTTATCTCACCTAATCTGTGGTAATTTACAGGGTAGGATCTATGAGTAATATGAAGTATTGCAGTATGAGATAGTTGATTTCTTAGATCAAACATGTGTCAATTGGTAGAAACCTGTCTGGTGTTCGATCTAAAATAGAATGGCACAATTCTGGTTCAGGTTTTTTTTTTCCCCTTTTTCTGGAAAAGAAAAAAACAGAAAAATAAGGAAAGGAGAATGGAATTCATTCAAAGTTTACTAACTGCCTACATTCCCAATATGCTGACATTTTGTATAATTTCTATCCAATTTATGTTAGAACTAATAACAGTCCTCTTTAAAAAGTACATCACTCTGTTTTCATTCTTTGACATGAACATTTCCTTTGCAAAGTACAAATTCCCCCTATACATGCTCTTTTACCAAATATAACTATTACTCTTTGCAGACTGGTCTCTCCACATGTCATCCTTAGTGAAGCGTGCAAACCAGCGTCTACATTCCCTGCGTCGGATGAGGAGAGCACATCTTTCTCCTTCTGTCCTGGCCACTTTTTACAGAGGCATGATTGAGAGCATTTTAACAAACTGCATCACTGTTTGGTTTGGGGGCAGCAGTGCCTCAGATAGAAAGTCCATACAGAGAGTGGTAAGGACAGCCGAGAAGATTATAGGAAGCTCGCTGTCCATTATTCAGGATACTGCTTATAAGCGCTATGTGCTTAGAGCTCAAAGCATTGTTAGAGACCCCACACACCCACTTCACGGTCTGTTTCTGTTGCTCCCCTCTGGGAGGAGGTTTCGAAGTACTTCTAACAGGACTACCAGATTCTGTACAGCTTTGCCATTCGTCTGGTAAACTCATAAGATTCGTTTTTCTCGCCATGTACATACATATATACTGTACCTTTGAACTAGACTGTCTTGTTTCTCTGTGTCATATAACATATGTGGGTATATGCATAATTTTGTATTTTATTTATTTATTTATTTTGTGATGTTTATGTAGTGTATATTGGAGGTGGTGACCAGTGGTGAAATCCATTTTTTTTTACTACCGGTTCTGTGGGTGTGGCTTGGTGGGCGTGGTGTGGCTTGGTGGGTGTGGCTTGGTAGGCGTGGCAGGGGAATGATATTGCAAAATCCCCATTCCCACCCCACTCCAGGGGAAGGATATTGCAAAATCTCCATTCCCACCCCACTCTGGGGCCAGCCAGAGGTGGTATTTGCCGGTTCTCCGAACTACTCAAAATTTCCGCTACCGGTTCTCCAGAACCTGTCAGAACCTGCTGGATTTCACCCCTGGTGGTGACCCTTTGAAAGCTGCATGCAACGAAATTTCATTTTAATGTATGCTGATTAGTGTACATTCAAAGTGACAATAAAGTTATTCTAATTCTAATTCTAGATGACTTTCCCACCATCCCTCCTTTTCCACATCTTATTTTAGACAGGTTTTTGATCAAAGAAAGACTGCTAGCCTGGATGCATTTGATTCCAGCACCTTTTTTTTTTTTTGCGCTGCAAATTGTGGATGCAAAACGAACAAAGTCTCCCAGGGAAAAATGTGGCAAAATTCTCTCTCAGCATGGCTTGTTGATCTCTCTGAGTTTCCAGGGCATAATGAAGTATTGTATGGGTAATCCTTGAGTTATGACCACAATCGGGACCAGAACTTCCATTGCTAAGCAATTGAATCATGTCTGATTTGTTTTGCCATGGTTGTTAATCAAATCCCTGCAGTTGTTACATGAATTACGTGGTCATTAAGCAAAACCAGATTCCCCATTGACGGCTTGTTGAAAGCTGGCTGAGAAAGTTGCAAATGATGATCATGTGACCCTGGGAGTCTGCAACCATTATAAATACATGTTGGTTGTCAAGCACCTGAATTTTGAACTTGTGACCATATGGATGCTGCAACAATCCTGTGATAACTGGTCATAAGTCCCTTTTTTAAAAATGCCACTATAACTTCAAACAGTTGCTAAACAAATGGTTATAAGTCAAGGACTACCTGTATTGTGAAACAACCAATGCAATTATTTCTTCCTACCTTTTCTTACCTTTTAGGAGCCACGGTGGCGCAGTGGTTAAAATGCAGTACTGCAGGCTACTTCTACTGACTGCCGGCTGCCTGCGATTTGGCAGTTCAAGTTTCACCAGGCTCAAGGTTGACTCAGCCTTCCATCCTTTCGAGGTCGGTAAAATGAGGACCCAGATTTTGGGGGGCAATATGCTGACTCTGTAAACCGCTTAGAGAGGGGCTGTAAAGCACTGTGAAGCGGTATATAAGTCTAGTGCTATTGATATAGTGTTATTAATGTTCTTGTTAACAAAACTCGCTGGCCCTTGTCTCTACTCCTGTTCTGGCAACAAAAATGGAGATCCAAAGTAGACATCACAAAACATATTAGCATCATGTCACAGAAGTATCAGTAAAAATGCTGGAGAGGAATACAAGCTAAGTGATTTTCTAGGTAAACAGCATTCTCCCCCCCCCCCCAAATATCTGCTGAATCCTTTCTCCTTTTACCTACAGAAAGAGGAATTTTTAACTATCAATTGCTAAGAATTTGGCAGAAGAGCAACTTTCTTGGGGGGGGGGTGTATTCTTTTAAGGGTGAACCCGTGGGATTATAAATCTTTACATCTTTGTCAGATGAAGAATTCTGCAGTATTACGGTTGTCTGATAAAAGCACCCACACTGAACTTTCCGGTTTTAATTTATGTTTGCATGGTATCTTATTCATTCCATCTTTTTTCTGAAGTGTTTTTTTTTTCTTCTGAATCTCAGCTGAAACTTTCCCATTGCTGATTTATTTATCTGTATCCCACCTTTATTATTTTTAATAAGTAACTCAAGGCATTGAACATGCACAACACTCCTTCCTCCTTCTATTTTCCTTACAGGAACTATGTGAGGTGAGTTGGGCTGAGAGAGAGGACTGGCCCAAGATCAGCCATGCCCGTTTTGATGCCTAAGGCAGGACTTGAACTCATGGTCTCATATCCAGTGCCTTAACAACTAGACCAAACTGGCTCCACAATTTTTTTTGTTAACCTTTGAAATGACAGCTTGTTTAACTGATTTATTTCCTATATTGCTTCTCGTGTCTTTTTTTTTATTGCTAATGATTCATTGTTTCATTTTAATAAAATATAGTACTGCAAATTTAACTACAAAGATAGCTAATGAGAAAGATAATAAGTTTAGATAATACAGCAAGGACTTTTTTTGTTTTTTGTTTACAAAAATGCTGTTTATTTTTATTGTTTTTCAGGTTTGTTTTTTGTTTTTAGAGATGGAGAGGTATACAAGTCCAAGTGCTATTGCTGTTGCTATTATTGAATAGTAAATCTGAGATAAATTTAGTTTGGTTAAAGTTTGTTTAATGCCAAATTTCCGTGAATTCCCTAGCATTTTTAGATTTAACTTTGACCAAAAGATTAAACCATCCTCCTGAGCTGGTAAACTGAGGAGAAATGATAAAACTACTGCAAATCTTTCTAATGCAGATTCTTCTTGTTCTACTATTTTTCCTTTCCTCAAGCATTTGAATGGATGAAAGGGTAGTTATGAGAGATTGAAGTTTGTGTCTCAATCTCTGGACCCCTACATGATTGGATAACTGCGTTCCTGTCAAACAGACAACAAGTGGTTAAAATAGAGAGTTCTCTATCAAATCCTGCACCTGTCAATAGTGGTGTCCCTCAAGGCAGCGTTCTAGGACCAACACTCTTCATACTTTACATAAATGACCTTTGTGATCACATTATAAGCAACTGCGTTCTCTTCGCCGACGATGTCAAACTATTTAACACCACAGACAATGCTACTACCCTTCAGAAAGACCTTGACTATGTATCAGAATGGTCAAACAAGTGGCAACTTCAAATCTCAATCAACAAATGC
>QLTV01003099.1:91050-110759 GCA_003457575.1 Thermophis baileyi
AGACAACAACATATCAGTTTGTCAAACATGGAGGCTGACTTTTCATGTTTGTCTCTAATGTGTATGGAACTTATATATTACAAGCAATTATGTAAAGATATGGGAATTGTTATACATGAACCGATCACTGTATATGAGGACAACCAGGCAGCAATTAGTATGGCAACTAATGTGGGTGTAAAAACAAGATCAAAACATACGGATTTAAGGTATCTAAATGTGAGACAATGTGTACAAAGTAAAATGATTAAGTTAGAGTATTGTATGAGTGAAAATAATTTGGCANATGAGCAAAAATAATTTGGCAGATCATTTTACGAAGGCACAAGGTGCTATTCAACATAAGAAGAGTTGTGAAAGTTATAATTTAAGGATGTAAGAAGTTATATATTAATCACCCAAAGGGGAGAATGTTAGGACTCTGTCCAAACGGTTGGGTTGGTTAATATAAACAAGCCACAAATCACTGTTTAATGTAATATATGTAATATTGCTTTAAATGCATTGGTGCATTCTGACTGGCAGTAACGGCCATAAGAGGGAGCTAGAGAACATGGTTAGTGCTCTCTCTCTCGCTCTCTCTCGCTTTTGCTGATTCATTGCTGAGTGACTTCATGTCTGCAATTAAGCTCTGTGTGTAGCTAACTATCTGTGATAGGAGAGAATATTTGTTTGATGATTAAGACAAAGAAAGACTGGTAAGAAGACTGCTGTACTTCTGAATACTGACTGATAGAACGTGTATGATTCGGACTGTTATTTGGACTGTGCTATTTCTTTAAGTAAACTACTTTTATACACTTTAACGTATCTGTGTATTGACTGAATCCTTACTCATATCTACTGCAACATTACGGTGAACTGTGCAAACCTTCAGGGCCCAGAGGTTACTCTGCACAATTCCTTAACAAAATAAATAAAATAAAAACAAGCAACAAGAAAGAAAAAATAATAAAGAGATTATAACAATATTGAGGGTGAAAAAGAGTTTAGAACAGAAGGGGAAGATCTTAGATGGTATGGGAAAGAAATGGGAGGAAAAGAAAGGCAGAAGGGGGAAAGAAGAAGGAGCTAGAAAAGATAAGAACAAAGCAAAACAACAGAGAAAAAAGAGGGGAGAGGAAGCTAGAGAGCATGGTAAAAAATGGAATCTAGGAGTAGATGAAATGAGAGAATTAAAAGAAATATGTGGGAGACAACCAAAAAAAAAAAGGAGAATAAAAATATGGAGAAGGGGGAAAGACAAGGGATAAAAGAGGACAGAAAGAAAAAGAATATGAACTAAGTGTGTTAAAAAGTATAATTAATAATGGCTAAGTACAAATGATTCTGAAGTCCATTTGTTGAGAAAGGTATAGTTTACTAGAAGTCAAGTGAATTACAATAGTGCAATGCCAGAACTGAAAACCATGCGCCAAAATCAACCAAGTCAGACTGTACCTTCCATTAGGTCCCTCCCCACCACTGGCCCTCATGTCCAAGGGAATTCAAAGAAGATGTTTTTAAAACGGACATTTCAAGTAGAGGCTGGTATGCGGCTGTGTTCCGTTTCCAGCCGTCAGACCTTGAATTTCGTTTCACTATTGTAATACTGCTTCTTGTCTCTTCTAGCAGCTCTCTGAAACTCTTTGTTAAATTTGAGAATTTTCAATCTAAAACTTAATGAAGAAATTACTTCAAATTATACTCATACAAATTAAGAGTACCATTTTGCATTGTTTACCAGTGGAGTGCATATATGTGTGATTTATTAGGGCATCGTAATTGAATACTATTAGGGGTGGAATTAAAGTTCCTGACTTGCTGACCTCCAAACTCTTAGGGTTTGGAACAGGGGTGGGTTCCTCCCAGTTCGGACCGGTTCACCCAAACCGGTAGCGACCCGCTGGTGACGTCACGATGACATCACCGAACCGGATCGGTCGGTGCCAGTCCGTGGGCGCTGCCATCTTTTTTTTGAAAAATTTTTTTGAATTTTTTTTGAATTTTTTTTGATTTTTTTTTTCTTCTGAGCATGTGCAGAAGCCAAGTTCCGGCACTGTGCATGCGGTCGCCATCTTTTTTTCGGGTTTTTTTTTCCTTTGGATTTTTCGTTACTGTGGGAGGGAGCGAACCGGCAGCGAGGTAAGTTGGAACCCACCCCTGGTTTGGAATGTTGGCAAATAAACTTTCTGAGGGAGAAAGATTTAGATTAATGACTGATTGCTGTTGACTGTTTCCTGAGGCCTGCTGATTGCTTATTGTGTCTGAGTGCATAGGAGTTTGGTAGGGAGAATGTGCAGCTCCAAACAACATGGGAAGCGAAGTCCCAAAGGTGCTTTTTTTCAAGAGGCAACCGGACTTTCTGATTCTTGCCTCTTGAAAAAAAGCAGTTTTGGGATAACCATGACCTGGATGACTGAGAATCTCCATAGACATGGGAAAGGTGGCATGTGTTTGCTCTCCTGCCTAAAAAAACCTCAACTACATCTGCTGGAAGCTCACGTTTGTATGTTTATTGGAGGTGAAGGTAAAAGTATCTTAGGAAAAAGTTTTTATCCTGCAATACACCAGGAAAGAAGCTATTCAAAGAAAAATCAAATTCCCAAAAAGATGCAGATATGAATGACAGCAAACGTGTCAGAAGGATCAAAACAGCTTCTTTTTCTGTGGTTCATGCCAAGCTAGGAGTCCAATAAAACACACCAGATGATCAGAGGAGAGTCAAAATAGGTTTCTTCATCCAAAGTTATAGCAATAGCAATAGCACTTAGACTTATATACCGCTTTACAGTGCTTTACAGCACTCTCTAAGCGGTTCACAGAGTCAGCATATTGCCCCCAACAATCTGGGTCCTCATTTTACCCACCTCGGAAGGATGGAAGGCTGAGTCAACCTTGAGCCGGTGAGATTTGAACCGCTGAACTGCAGAACAGTCAGCTGAAGTAGCCTGCAGTACTGCACTCTAACCACTGCGCCACCTCAGCTCTTTTTATCACGTTGCTTTGAGTGGGTGGCCTAATCCTAACTCAGTCATAAGTTGAGGACTAGCTATACTTCAGACTGTGTTCCTGTAGGTCAGGGGTGTCAAACTCTATTTCATTGAGGGCCGCATCAGGATTGTGTTTTACCTCGGGTGTGTGTGTGTGGTGGCGTGGCCAGGGCAGGCATGGCCAGCTCGACATCACTCATCAGGGGCGCCTTTGGCTCTGGCAGCAAAAACGGGCTCCCAAGCTCCGTTTTTGACTGTAATGGCCTCCTGCAACCCTCTGCCAGTGAAAATGGAGCTCGGGAGGGCTGCCTATGACCCTCCCGACCTCTGTTTTCACTGGCAGAGGCACTGCGGGCTGGTCCTTCACTGTTTCCAGGGCGGCCCCATGGGCCAGATCTAAGCACCCTGTGGGCCGGATCTGGCCCCCGGGCCTTGAGTTTGACACCCCTGCTGTACTGTAGGTACTTCCATCTGGGCAATGAAACAGAATATTTGTCTGAGTAAATGGAAGGACGGACACAAACAAGGGTGACCACTTTATATATGTGTGAAGATCAAAATGGCAGGTGTAACTGTTCAATCACAGTCCAGGCCATTTTGATGAGCATTGCTGTGAGGGACTTCTTTTGATAAATGGTTCAGACTACCAACAAAGAAAGATGCTTTACCTCAGGGGTGTCAAACTGACGGCCCGTGGGCCGGATGAGTCATGTGCAGGCCACACCCACCCCAGCTCCACGAATGGGAAAAACTTGACGAAATGTCACATGACAGCAACGTAACGCGGCGAGTTTGACACCCGTGCTTTACCTGCTGCTGGCTGGCTGTAGTGTCTCTGCTGGATTGGCGAAGTCCAAGTCTGCTTCTCCTTCATCATCATCAGTTGTTTCTTCTTCAAAACACACTTAAACACGCACTCTGTTTTTTTCAACATTTTCCTCTTATCATTGGAAACCAAGTCTAGTTTAGTGCTCGTCAGGCTACCTTAAATCCCAGGAGAGACCACAAAAAGAAGGGAAAGCCCACACTGTCCACTCCAAGGCTTCCTTCCCATAATTGCACACATGTAAAAATAGATGGAGCTTCAATGATGCCTTCACAAGCACAAAATCTCCCCTATTGAATCCCTTGGGCCTAAAGAAATAGAAAAAAACTTAAGATGCCTTTAGCATAAAAAAAAAAACAACCCTCAGAGTTTTAGGGAAAAATATTGGAGAGAAACAATAACAAGGGTGGACTAGAAGAAAGCACATTTAACATAACCACAAGGGAGGTCTCTGAGCCTTTAAAACAGGGGTGAAATTCAGCAGGTTCTGGAGAACCCGTAGCGGAAATTTTGAGTAGTTCAGAGAACCGGTAGCGGAAATTTTGAGTAGTTCAGAGAACCGGCAAACACCACCTCTGGCTGGCCCCAG
Organism: Thermophis baileyi; assembly: GCA_003457575.1. Lineage (NCBI taxonomy): Eukaryota > Metazoa > Chordata > Lepidosauria > Squamata > Dipsadidae > Thermophis > Thermophis baileyi. The sequence continues at coordinate 95,438 of QLTV01003099.1, forward strand.
AGTGGGGTGGGAATGGAGATTTTGCAATATCCTTCCCCCAGGAGTGGGGAGGGAATGGGGATTTTGCAATATCCTTCCCCCAGGAGTGGGGAGGGAATGGGGATTTTGCAATATCCTTCCCCCAGGAGTGGGGAGGGAATGGGGATTTTGCAGTATCCTTCCCCTGCCACACCCACCAAGCCACGCCCACAGAACCGGTAGGAAAAAATTTTGAATTTCACCCCTGCTTTAAAATAGCTCTCCTTTTCAAAGTAAGTTTTGGAATAATTAATCATCTCGGGCAATGTGGCAAAAGACAGCGTTTAAATGTAGAAATAATAGGTCCCTATGTCTTTTATGTTAAGATTACCAGTTGTGAGGGTCAAACTAAAAAAGAAATTTATTTTCCTAGTTCAGTATATGTAAATAGGAAATGCATAGATTTAACCAACTAGATCTAGAATTTACATGGTTTCTCACCCAAATACATCTGTTATGGGAAATTGGGTCATGGCTCCTCCTGAAGCTCTTTCCAGAATCCACGTTTACATGGTTTCTCTTCTGTGTGGATCCTTTTATGCCAAGTAAAGGAACCATTATGACTGTGTTCTTTTCACACTCCATACATTTATATGGCTTCTCTGCTGTGTGCATTTTACGAATTTATAACACAACTAAAGATAAAGAGAATTTAATACATGTTTGAAAAGTAACCACACCATTGATATTTAATTAATTTTATTTAAATCCAATTTAGATTTTTCTTAACCCTTGTCACACCATAGAAAGGCAAAATATAAACTCGAAATTTTTTTTTTTGTACATGCATTTTGAGAGCTTCCCGTCATCCTGGCTCCTTTTGTAAGAGAGGAATTTTACATCCTTTCAGCTCTTTCCACACACTATACATGGATAGGTATGTGATGATTCTCTCCCATAATGAGACCTTTGACTGAATAACTTTCCATATTTCATCATTCATACCAGTTAACTCAGGTCTCAGTTCTACACTGTAGATGAGTCTGATTATTTTTTTTAGTAGTATATATGTTTATTGGCAACACTAATTTTAGCAAAATTCTATAAAATTACAACAATCCATATCAGTTCAATACATCCCCTCTAATTTTAACAGCACTCTTTGTCAACATGCACCTTTGTATCTTGCATTGTTATTGTTTTGTTACATGTTCATCTATATCAGTCAATAGTAAAAAAAATTCTTCTAAACTAGACTGATTCAATTGGACAAACAGAGGCATGATGAATCTAGTTCTAGGTTCCTGATGTAATTTGCAGTACAATAAGTAATGGATCAAATTTTCCACCTGACTTATTACAAGTTCTATCAGGATTTTCCTTTTTCGAGTTAATGCCATCAACATGAGTACAATGTTGTCTGCGTGTAATAAAAAGACTTTTCTACTTTCAGTTGATGAGGCATAAAAAGGATTATTAACATTGTTAATTATAAACATTGTTATTTATATAAAAATTAAAGAGGAAGGCAGCCGTAGGGGCCGACGGAAGGGACTGCTGACACTGTGAGCACCTTCCTACCCATTCAACAATGTCATTATCCAACCCCGGCCACCACAAATAACTGCGTCCGAGGGCTTTCATCCTGACTATGCCAGGATGGCTTTCATGCAATGCCTTCAGTAGTGGTGTCTGCAGAACTCTAGGGATCACTACTCTATTCCCCCACAGCAGACACCCTTGTAGCACCGACAGTTCATGCTGTCTAGATCTGTAGGGCAGGAAATCCCTATCAACCTTATCTGCGGGCCACCCCCTGCGCACCCAGTCCCTTACTTGAGACAGCGTGCGATCCTTAGCGGTGCAGGCAGCAATATCCTCAGCGGTGACAGGTAACAGCTGGTCCTCGATCAGCATGACAGACGAGACAGGTGCAGGGGTCCTCCACCGGCAGCAACAGGGGGCAACGGTTTAAAGCATCAGCATGTCCCATCGCCTTGCCTGGACGGTGTTCCAATGTGTAATGGTAGGCCATGAGAAAAACGGCCCACCTTGTCATGCAAGGCGAGAGAATCTGAGGGGTCTGGTGGTCACCCACCAAAATCCCCAAAAGGGGCTTATGATCAGTCACTGTATTAAAAAAACGGCCATAAAGGTAGTTATGAAACCTCTTAACTCCGGAAACGATGGCAAGGGCCTCCTTATCCAGCTGACTATAATTATGTTCAGCTGGAGACAAGGTCCTCGAGAAATAAGCTATGGGGGCTTCGGAGCCATTAGGCAATAGGTGGCTCAATACAGCCCCGACCCCATATGGAGAAGCATCACATGCCAGAATTAATGGCAGGCGGCTGTTATATTGGACTAATACACAGTCAGACGTCAGGAGAGATTTGACAGCAGCCAAAGCCGAGGCTTCATTTGCCCCCCATTGCCAGGGCGTGTTAGCACTTAACAGTCTATGTAGGGGTTCCGCCAAGGTGGCCTTGTGAGGCAAAAACATATGATAAAAATTTAAAATTCAATGGAATGCCTGCAACTCAGCTTTGTTAGTCGGTGCTGGAGCCTTGTGGACCGCCTGCAATTTGTCAGGGGTGGGGTGAATCCCCTTAGCATCAACGAGATACCCTAGAAACTCGACTTGTGGGACCCCAATTTTGCATTTGGATTTTTTCAATTTTAAGCCAGCCTCTCTAAAATGTTGAAATACAGTCCTGAGGCGGCCAGCAAGTTCTTTGGTGGAGACAGCCGACAGAAGAACGTCGTCAAAATAGGGGATGACCCCCAGAATGCCTGACAGCAGCCGCTCCATCAGGCTCTGGAAAATTCCGGGGGCCACGCAAACTCCGAATTGAAGCTGGTGACAACAAAAGGCACCATGATGGGTTACAATTGTTTGCGCCTCCGCTGTGGCTTGATCCACTGGGAGTTGCTGGTAAGCCTGTTGTAAGTCCAGCTTTGCAAAAATAGATCCCTGACCCAGAGAATGTAACAAATGGTGGACAACAGGGACGGGATACGGATTCGCTTGCAACACTTTGTTCAATGTTGCTTTGTAATCGGCACAAATTCTGATTGTGCCATCAGGCTTTATAGGGATAACAATTGGTGTCTCCCACTTTGCATAGTCCACGGGTTCTAAAACCCCTTGCGCTAACAGCTTGTCCAATTCTTGATCTACTCGGTGTCAGAGGGCAAAAGGAACCCTTCTAGGTTTAAGTCTGATTGGGGCAACTGCAGGATCCAGATTGAAAGACACCGGTGTGCCCTTATATTGGCCCAGCTGACCGTCAAACACGTCAGAAAATTCTGACAGCAAAGGGCCAAAATCCCAGTCACTGAGGGCATGGACGCCGGTTACAGCCAGTCCCAAAGCATCAAACCAGTCTAGCCCCAATAAGGAGGGAAGGGAGCTGCCAACAACAATTAGCTTGAGGCGGCCAACAAACCCTTTATACTTGATGGCAAATTTTCCACAACGCTCAACGGGGATCTGGTTACCTTGATAATCTCGAAGGCGTACAGTGGTAGAAGCCAAACGCCGCTTTCACATAGATGGAACCAATCTCTTCAGCGTGCTCCAAGAAATGATAGAGAGGGCAGATCCCGTATCGATTTCCATCTTACAGGGTCTTCCCTCCAATTCCAGTGTGAGGTAAATTTTTTTAGTGGCCTGTGTGCCGGTGTGACCAACCACAGCGTCTGAACCTCTGGAATCTCGGTAAATGGTAAAACAGTCTTTGTTCCTCCACTGTTGTCCCTGCCTATGCTGGGCTGCACTCGAAGTCTGTTCTGAGGGGGCCCTATGGGAGGACGGCAGACTTGCCCTACAAACCTGAGCTAAATGCCCTTTCCTGCCACACCACCTACAGCTTGCGTTCTTAAAATGGCAAAAGGAATGCTGATGGGTTCCCCCACAACTCTCACAGTTACCCTGGGTCTGCTTGGCGTTTCTTTGACAATTCAAAGCTGGGGCACTTTGCAGGCGGCTAACTTCGTCTATCTCGTCACTTTGGGGGTCCCATTCTACCTCATCCTGGTGTACAGTGGATGCGTCCCTGGCCGGAAAAGGTCCTGCTGACTTTTGCAATTCTACCACTGATTGAGCAGACATCTCAGAAGCAGTAGCCTCCTCTAATGCTGATTGAAGCGTGACCTCTTTCCTAGCTAACAATTGCCTTTGGAGGTGTAAATCTCTAACCCCGCAAACTAATTGGTCCAAAAGGAGGTCTTCTAAATCCCTAAATTCACAATATTGGGCAGCTGTCCTCAAGGCTGCCATGTATTGATTAATAGTTTCTCCTTCTGCCTGATATTTGTGGCGGAATGCATGGCGCCTTGCAATTTTGGAAGGCAGAGGAGCATAATGCCCTTGTAATTTGTCAATGAGGACCGCCCACGATGTCTCTTGAACCTTCAGGGGTGCCAACAGAGCTCTGGCAGTTTTGAACATGTCATGGCCACAGACACTTAAAAACACAGCTAACGTACGATCCCCAGGAAGTCCTTTAAGATCATTGGCAGCCAGGAAGCAGTCAAATCTGTCCATAAACGAATCCCAGGAATCAGTCTTCTGGTCGAAAGGAGCAAACATGGAGAGTGTAGACATACTGGCAATGAAGAATAGTGAGGCGATGTGAAGTTGAAGTGCTTGTGCGACGTCTCGTCGCCGTAGGAAAAAAAATGTTTTCCTCAGTGACTTTTATTCTCGACCTGCCTGCATCCCACCTTCGTCACCAAAGTTATGTTTAATAACAAGATGAGTAATTAGCAAGGCGAGGCTCAAGAACAATTCAACTCTTTATTTATTTCGGGCTTCAGCCCGGCTAATCAACGGACTCGTTCCTGGCTAATATTGAGGGAACGAGCCAACAACTATTGGCGTGACAGCTCTTTTATAGTCCCAGCTGTCAACGTCTCGGCCAATCCCCGACTGGTGATCTCCCGCTTAAACAAGGACTGGTGTACAGCCAATCGTTGTTGTCCCCATCGTCACGTGGTCGAGCCGGATGCGACATAAACATTGTTGTTTATATAAAAATTAAAGAGGAAGGCAGCCAGTATACAGCCGTGATGGACACCTTTTGTGGTTTTAACGTTTTGCTAGGGAGACACTTTGGTTTATCCATATTTGCATGTAAGTATCTTCATCAATTTATATATAGGTAATCTATATCAGTAGCTAGAAACATCTCCCGTCATTTTCCTCTACTTATTGTATCACAAGCAAGTGATTAGTCAATAAATGCTTTTTATATAGGCATTTTAAGGAACCATTCATTGATCTGTGAATCAGAGTTGTAAACACTGATTTATAGTATATATCATTTTCTGAAGCCTGCCTTCTGTTCTGCTACAGTCTGCCTAACATCTATCCAATCAGTCTTTTTAAAATATTTTTTTTGTTGTTGTTCAGTTGCTAAAATTGTGTCTGACTCTTTACAGCCCCATGGACCACAGCACGCCAGTCTCCCATTTTCCAGTGTCTCCCGGAGTTTGCAAAAATTCATGTTCATTGTGTCAATGACACTATCTAACCATTTCATCCTCTGCCATCTCCTTTTCCTTTTGCCTTCAGTCTTTCCCATCATCAGCATATTTACCAATGAGTCTTTTCATTTGGTGATCAAAGTATTTGAGCTTCAGCTTCAGTATCTATCCATCCAAAGAACAGTCAGAGTTGACATCCTTTAGGGTTGACTGATTTGATCTCCTTGCAGTCCAAGGAATTCTTCCAATAGGTCTTCTCCAACACCACAATTCAAAAACATCAATTCTTCGGCACTCAACCTTCCTTATGGTTCAACTCTCACAGCCATACATTACTACTTGGAAAGTCATTGCTTTGACAATATGGACCTTTGATGGCAAAGTGATGTCTTTGCTTTTTAGCATACTGTCTAGGTTTAAAAAAATACCTTATACATAATTTACACCTTGTGTCTATGAAAATTATGGGGCAAGTTAGTGGGTTTGTAGAATCCTTTTTTAAAGCATTGGAATTACTACTCTGTTTTTACAACCTATAGCGATTTGTCCAATGATTTGATATATGTAAACAAGGATTTAAATGCCTTTAAATGTTCTGGTAGTAACATACCTTCTCCTGAGATTTTGCCAGCTATCTGTTGTGAAATTATTGACTTCTGGAGCAGTTACTGAGGTCCATTGTAATGATTAATATATCTGTACCCATTAAATGTTGATATTCCAGTATCCTCAAATTTATTTTTAAAAGAAGCTATCAATATTTCAGGTGAATATTGTGTTGAATACACAGTTGAATACTGTGCTTCAATTATTACTTTTATTTCTCCTTGGCATTTGGAAACTAGCTTACAGAACTTGTATTATTATTTTGTAAACATGAGAGTCTTAATTCTTGTCACTGCCTCTCATAGGTTGTTTGATCCTCTTTATCAGTGCCTGATATTTTTGATGCTTAGCCCTCACTGTCACTGTCACTATCCTATTTAATGATATATCCTTCTTAATTTGCCTGACTAATCTAGCCAATTCCTTTCTTTCACATCTTCTTCGTCTTGTGCCATATCCGTCATCAGACGTTGGTGATCATGTTGGCGATCCTATTTTTATCAACAGCCGCATGAAAAAGTGCTGTTGAGTTTTGTCCAAACCAGCCCCTTAGATTTTTGAAGCCATGATTTTCTTCTTCCGCCTGGACCTCATTTGCCTTCAATCTTTCCTTGTAAATCCACATTTCAAATGCTTCTAGTCTCTTCAAGTGACTTTCTGTCAGAGACCAACTCTCCACTCCGCAAAGCAGGGTAGAAAAGATGTAACATCTGACAAGCCTGATTTTCAATCTTAGGCTTATGTCGTGACTGCAGAAGACCTTTTTCATTTTGAAGAGTGCTGTTCGAGCTTTCTCTATCCTTGTTTTTACTTAAGTGGTCATGTTCCAGCTTTCATGTAAATTAGAACTGAGATATGTGATCCTTTCAACTTTTTCTAGTGGTATTCCTTCTGAAGTTATCGGTGGTAAATTAATGGGTTGTTTGCTGACGACCATGATCTTAGTTTTTGAGGTGTTAAGCTTCAAGCCGTATTTTTCAGATATTTCTGTGACTCTGTTGATGAGTAACTGAAGGTCTTCATGCTTACTGGAAAGCAGAACTGTGTCATCAGCATATATCTTATAAATTGATAGTATTTAATGATTTAATGATTCTCTCATATACAGATAGTCCTCAACTTACAACAGTTTGCTTAGTGACTGTTCAAAGTTACAACAGCACTGAAAAAAGTGACATGACCATTTTGCAGCATCCCCATGGTCATGTGATTTATATTTGGATGCTTGACAACTGACTCCCATTTATGACGGTTGCAGTGTCCTGAGGTCATGTGATCAGCTTTTGCAACCTTCTGACACGAAAAGTCAGTGGGGAAACCAGATTCACTTAACAACTGTGTTACTAATTTAACAACTGAAGTGATTCACTTAACAACTGTGGAAAGAAAGATCGTAAAACGGGCAAAACCCGGTTAACAAATTTCTCACCAACATAAATTTTGGCTTCGATTGTGGTTGTAAGTTGAGGACTATCTGTAATGAGATCTTTGACTGAAAAAGATTCCATGCTTCTTGCATTCCTACTGATTGATTCTACGCTGTACATGTGAGCCTGGTCACACTGGACAATTTTTTTCAAAAGTTTTGCTTCCTGAAAACCTTTTGGTTATTATGACAGATCCCTTCAAACTGAACAGAAATTTCAATAGCAATAGCAATAGCACTTAGACTTATATACCGCTTCATAGTGCTTTACAGCCCTCTCTAAGCGGTTCACAGAGTCAGCATATTGCCCCCAACAATCTGGGTCCTCATTTTACCCACCTCGGAAGGATGGAAGGCTGAGTCAACCTTGAGCCGGTGAGATTTGAACCGCCGAACTGCAGCTAGCAGTCAGCTGAAGTAGCCTGCAGTGCTGCACTCTAACCACTGCGCCACCTCGGCTCTATCTGTTACAACTATAACAGATACTTACATCTTGAGAAATATGAAATTAACTTTTAATGACTATAATGTATTTAATCGAATGTTTCCAACATGCTGTATGAATTCAGTAGGGATAAAATTGTTTTGCTTCTGCTTTTCATTTGCAAGTGTCCGATGCATCTCACTGCACTGCCCAACATTACTCAGCCAGCATCGATGGATTCCAGTTGCCCTGATACAGATTTTCCATCGTGGCAATGTTCTGGTGAAACCTTTCACTATGTTTGTTACTGGCTGCACCTAGATGAGCCGAGGTAGCGCAGTGGTTAGAGTGCAGCACTGCAGGCTACTTCAGCTGACTGCTAGCTGCAGTTCGGCGGTTCAAATCTCACCGGCTCAAGGTTGACTCAGCCTTCCATCCTTCTGAGGTGGGTAAAATGAGGACCCAGATTGTTGGGGGCAATATGCTGACTCTGTGAACCGCTTAGAGAGTGCTGTAAAGCACTATGAAGCGGTATATAAGTCTAAGTGCTATTGCTATTGCTATTTCTGAGGGAGAAGTCCAAGTGTGAATGCAGAAAATGCATCTTCAGTGACATGTTGCACTTCATGGACTTGTATGCTGTAACACGTTTGTCAACCAGCTGAATGTAGTTTGGTGCTCTGAAGTTGCCAAGAAAATTCTCAACCACCTCTCTGAATGATGTCCAGGTGATTTTCTCTGGCCCCACTAACAGATCTTCGATTGTCATTGATGATATATATGATCTGTGGACCAAAAAAATACCTTCCTTAATCTTGACATCAATTATTCTTGGAAACATCTGCCTCAAATAACAAAAACCTTCACCTTCTTTGTTCATTGCTTTGACAAAACATTTCATCAGTCTGAGGTTTATATGAAGCAGAGGCAAAAATTTATTTGTTGGGTCAACAAGTGGTTCATGTCCATGTTTTTCTGGCCTGGAACTAAATTCTTTTAGAGTGGCCATTTCTCTTTAATGTAATGCAACTCTCTTGCATGGCTTTCCCATCTGCATATGTAATAACAGTACTTGATACATCTGAACTGCATTCCAAGCAGCAGATCCACTACTTTTAAATCTCCACAGATTTGCTTGATGTACTGCATGTGCTTCAACAACAGTTCCATGTTTTCATGGTTTGCATATGTGCAATACAGCCAATAGATACTGTAAGGTGTACGTTGCCGTTGTATAAAAAGAGCAGATTTCTATAAAGCAGTACACGACACGTTAAATTACAGGTTATTTTTGTGATTAGCAGCCAAAAATCTATAAGCTACATCAAAGATGTACAGGATGCAAAATCTTTGTTGTCCAATATTTTTTTCTGGTATTTTCACATCTCACAGGCAGTTCCCCTTCTCATTTCTGTGTGTTTGGTCAGGAGGAACTGAAGTAATTTTTCATAATTTCATATTATTTTCTTTTGGTCTCCACTGGTTTCCAAAGATCTCTCTTCTTGCTTGATAGTTTGCAATGTCGGCACACTGCAGTCACTTTCATCCTCATCCTCCTGAATATCCTTAACTAGGGAAAGAAAGAAAGAAAGAAAGAAAGAAAGAAAGAAAGAAAGAAAGAAAGAAAGAAAGAAAGAAAAAAGAAAACAAGAAAGAAAAAGAAAGAAAGAAAGAAAGAAAAAGAAAGAAAGAGAGAAAGAAAGAAAGAAAGGAAAGAAGAAAGAAAGAGGAAATCATGAAAAATTCAAAGTGCACTTTCTCTTAGTTGTGATTTTTAATTTAATACCCCCGTTATTTAATAGAGCAATTCAATATCACATTCCATCTCACTCTGTAAACTCCAACGGAACTTGAATTCCCTTTGAATTATAATATTCATTCAAATCCAATGAATTTGCCATTTCCAAATTGTTGCGAGAACAGAGAAGTGTAAAATCCACTGAGAAATTATGTATGTATTAAGGAATGAAAAGGAAGGGGAAAACAGCTAAGATTAGGGAAAAGAATAAAAATTTAAACTATGAAGTTACTGTGAATCAGTTGAATTTTTATCTATATATTGGCTAACACCAATAAACTTTGAAAAAAATGCATCAGAAAATTCAGCTCCTTCTGCTGCTTGGGGAAGCTGTGCTATTAAACGTCTCTTTGTTCATATTCCTCCAAAAACAATGATCAAATGGGAAGAACAAATAATTGGGAGCAAGAAGTTCACTTATAAAGATACAATAAAGACATCATCTTCATAAAATAACAGCCCAGCAATAGAGATGCCTAAAATCACCAATTTCTTGAAATTGACCGCCAACAGGAATCTGGAACAAACATAAATTTAACAATATTTTTTTTTAATGTGCAATAGAAATTGCCACCTCCAGATGACAGTATTTTGAAAAATTCAGTTTATAATTAAAACAGTATATGCCTATTACTTTTATTTTCATCAGTAAATTCATCCCTCTAGGACTGCCAATTGTGAAGGTCAAATTCAAAAAAACCTTCCTTACCTATGGTAGTTTTGGTATACAGAAATAGGAAATGCATAAATTTAACCAACTAAATCTAGAATTAACAAAGATTCTCACCTAAATGTATCTCTTTTAGGTCACTGCTCCTCTTGTAGCTCTTTCCACATGCCCGAGATTTATATGGTTTCTCCCCTGTGTGGATCCTTTTATGCGAAGTAAGATTACTGCGTTGGCTGAAGCCCTTTCCACACTCCATGCATTTAAATGGCTTCTCCCCTGTGTGGATCCTTTGATGGGAAGTAAGATGACTGCTATAAGTAAAGGTCTTTCCACATTCCATGCATTTAAATGGTTTCTCTCCTATGTGGATCCAGCTATGGGAAGTAAGGTGACTGCTATAAGTAAAGCCCTTTCCACATTCCATACATTTAAATGGCTTCTCCCCTGTGTGGATTCTTTTATGGGAAGTAAGACTACTATGTTGGCTGAAACCCTTTCCGCACTCCATACATTTATATGGTTTCTCCCCAGTATGGATCCTTTTATGGGAACTAAGTTGAATGCTATGAGTAAAGGTTTTTCCACATTCCATGCATTTAAATGGTTTCTCCCCAGTATGGATCCTTTTATGGGGAATAAGTTGACTGCTATGAGTAAAGGTCTTTCCACATTCCATGCATTTAAATGGTTTCTCCCCAGTGTGGATCCTTTTATGGGAAGTAAGATTACCATGTTGGCTGAAACCCTTTCCACACTCCATGCATTTATATGGTTTCTCCCCCGTGTGGATCCTTTTGTGGGAAGTAAGCTGAATGTTATGAGTAAAGGTCTTTCCACATTCCATACATTTATATGGCTTCTCCCCTGTGTGGATCCTTTTATGGGAAGTAAGATGACTGCTATAAATAAACATCTTTCCACACTCCAAGCATTTATATGGTTTCTCCCCTGTGTGGATCCTTTTATGGGAAGTAAGATTACTATGTTGGCTGAAGCCCTTTCCACACTCCATACATTTATATGGCTTCTCTCCTGTGTGGATCCTTTTATGAACAGTAAGAGACCAGTTTTCACAGAAGCCTTTTCCACACTCCAAGCATTTATATGGCTTCTCCCCTGTGTGGATCCTTTTATGGGAAGTAAGTTGAATGTTACGACTAAATGTCTTTCCACACTCCATGCATTTATATGGTTTCTCTCCTGTGTGGATCTTTTTATGGGAGGTAAGATGACCACTGTAAGTAAAGGTTTTTCCACACTCCATACATTTATATGGCTTCTCCCCTGTGTGGATCCTTTTATGAACAGTAAGACTACTGGGTTGACTGAAGCTCTTTCCACATTCTTTGCATTTATATGGTCTCTCCCCTGTGTGGATTGTTTTATGGCAAGTAAGCTGAACACTCTGAGTAAAGGTCTTTCCACATTCCATACATTTATATGGCTTCTCCCCTGTGTGGATCCTTTTATGAGAACTAAGGTTGCTCTGCTGGCTAAAGCCCTTTCCACACACTATGCATTTAAATGGCTTCTCTCCTGTCTGGATCCTTTTATGAGATGTAAGAGTCCCATTTTTTCGAGAAAGAGTGAAAGTCCCATTGTAATGTTTTCCATTGTCTCTGCATATATAATCTTCTCCTTTGGATTGGGTTGGATAGTGTTCATTTACATTGGATGTGTCTTTGAATAGTCTTACACCTTTCCCGATATGTTTTTTCTTGTGTTTTCCTTGTTGGGTATGAAAGTCTTGAATCTGTGCATCAATGGAAGATGAGCTTTCCTTATTCCATTTTCTCTCACAATTTTCTAGTTCCATTTGAACTGCATGTTTTTCAATTCCTTTTCCATGTCTAATCAATTGGAATGGTTCAACTAAATCTTTATTCTTCTGCCCATAAGTACCTTCAAAGGAAAAGAGAAATGAAACTGGTAATAAGGTTAGGAAAAAAGATGTCAGAAACAATAATCTTGCAGTTTTATGTGCTTGCAGTAGCACAGAATAGAAACATTCATGAGCCATAAAAGCTTTGAAAATATTGAAAGCATCCTTTTTAATTAGAATTATCTTTATAACAAGGTGACATTAGGAGAAAATCTAACTTTTATTGGAGGGAGGCTAATTCCAAGAGAGACCTGTAAGAACTAAATCAATTTTTAAATGTTTCTTTTCTTCTGTTATTTAAATTTAGTAGCTGGAACAGTGGGGCTGTACAATGAGCCAGAACACAGTTATAGTTGATTGATTGGAGAGTGCTGGCTCCTGTGTGAGGCAATCTGCGCTCTGATTAGCTGTGGTGGGTATGGAGAGGGAGTTTCCTTTTTCCCCGCCTTTTTCTTCTGTGTGCCCTATGTGCTCTGTAATTTACCTCATGATGCTCCTTTTTACACCTTGTCTGCTGTAAATATAGATGTAAAATATATTTATTTATATAAAACCACAAGTTTGTGTCAGCGACTCTGATTTCATTTGGATATTTGCTGCGCAATTCCCTGTTATCTTCCCACCCAAACTACCTTCTTTTGCTTTTCATTTTTCTCTTGCCAAAATCACACAGTTGCAGAGGAAAAAAAAAACACTAGAGTTCTTCTAATAACTCTACATAGCGTATTTGCAATAGAACAATGGCACATTTTGCCCCTCATGCCAAGGCTCAGGATAGAACGGAAAAGTAAGAAAAGTCATTAAGTCAAAAACATCAAGTAATCCTTCACAGGACTGATATGGAAGCATCTGGCCCCAAAAAGCTAAAATGCAAGATGGAGTTTAAGCATCTTTTCAAATCAAGGAGTTAATTTGTCTCTAATTTGATATATTTAAATAGAGGTATTCATCAGATGATAAATGGCACAGGATGTATCTAATCAGAGAACCATTTGATCTATTTCCTTTCTCAGAGAAGGAGAAGGACAGACCTTTTCCTTCTGCCACCCCAAAAATGACATGTCATTGGAGATTTTTTAATAAGAAATAGCTAATAGTATCAAAAGGACCAAGACATTACCCCAAAACAACCAGCCAATATCATTTTTTCAACACGATTACAAAGTTTTTGCAATGATTCCGGCTGGAAGGATGCAACTAGCTTTACAAGAATTTATTCATGAAAACCAATATTGATTTTTATCTAATATACAATTAAGAGATAATGTTAGAAAAATATTGCAACTTTTGGAATACATAAATAGAATAACAGAATTGGAAGGGACCTTGGAGGTCTTCTAATTTAACCCCCTGCTCAGGCAGGAAACCCTATATCATTTCAGACAAATGGTTGTCCAATCTCTTCTTAAAAACTTAAAAAAAACACCAGTGTTGGAGGATTCACAACTTCGGAGGCAAGTTGTTCCACTGATTAATTGTTCTAACCGAACAATTGTTCTAACTGAACAACTGTTCTAACTTAGAACAACATAATAAAAAAAGCTGCACTGATCTTAGATGTGGAGAAGGCCTTTGACAATCAGAGTTGGATTTTCTTGTTTAACATTTTGAAAGATATGGACTTCAGACAGAATTGTATTATTTAAGTGAAATCAATCTCTGCTAAAAACACAAATTGTTAATGGAGAATTAACAAAACTGTGAGATAGAAAAAGAGATAAGGATGGCCTTTGTCTCTGCAACTAAAGGCATTTGCTGAGGCTTTTATGGTAATTTTGGAAGAACCTTTGAAGGGAATTCAAATACAAATACTATTGGAAAAATTAAAGGAACGTAGTATTTAAGATAATCAAACGATGAAGATGTTAAAAAATATGAAAATGGAAGATCAACTAGATTCAATGAGAAAAACTAATTTTAATATTGAGAAAAAAGAAAAATGGGATATATTGCGGTTGTTGTTAGGAGAGAATTTCCGTGACAATAATGTTTTGCCTAGAATGTTTTGTTTTAAACAATACCTATTTTGAAAACCGGTATACCATTTAAGCAATCACAGAAATACATGCAGTATCTAGGTTTGCATGGCAAAGAAAAAAGAAACACACAAACAGGTGAAATATAAAATTCTCGAAGATGGAAAGGAAAGGAAATAGGAGGATTGGGTATGCCCAGTTTGCAACTGTACTTTGCAGCCTGTTGTTTGGTCTGAATGAAAATAAGGAATTGAAAGGAGTTATGTTATATTCTGAAAGAGAACTGATAAAATGATGAAGTGTTGGTATATTACACCAGAAAACGTATTAATAAATTATCAAAACTGAATAAAGTTTTGATAATTCAAATTAATGTTGGAAATGCGATAAACATGGTCATTTTATCATACTTTAGGGACTTGTAAACAAAAGCTAGAAAAATTTGTATTCAACTAGATATGATACAATTTTAAATATCAAAATCCAACTGAAACAAGAACACTCTCTGCTGGGAGTAATGGATAGGCAGCTAGAAAAGAGTAACAGGAGGCTGTTTCTATGTATGATCACCACAGGAAACTATTATATGTAAAAGGAAGGAGTCTAAAATATCTACAATGAAGAAAAGGTTGATGGAGATTGCTAAATTGATGTGTTTCATTAGATAAATGACAGTATATACACGTATTAGCTATTAGAAACCTCATGGACTTTTTGCTGAAAAAAAAGAGAGCACGAACATGTGATCTATGGGTTTGAAGATTAGATGGAAAGAAGAAAACTATGATGTTGCCCAGTGGTTCCCAAAGTGGATGGTACCGCCCCCTGGGGGGCAGTGGGATGACTTAGGGGGCGCTAAGAGGCAAGGGGGGCGGCAGGGGGGTGCTAAGAGGCCACGTGGAAGGCAGAAAAGCATGTTGGAGCGGCGGGGAAGGGAGGTAGCAGCCTACTCCCTTCCCTGCAGCCCTGCCATGCTTTTTTGCCTTCCACGCGGCCTTCCCGGCGGGCTCCCACGCCCGCTTGCCTTCCGAAGTCGGCGTCCAACCCGTGACGGGAGACACGCCGCTTCTGGCCCGGCCCGGCCAGGTGGTG
>QLTV01003099.1:113297-126125 GCA_003457575.1 Thermophis baileyi
TCTCTGCAGCCCTGCCATGCTTGCCTGCCTTCCACGCAGCCTTCCAAGTGGTCCCCCACGCCCGCTTGCCTTCCGAGGTCAGCGTCCAGCCTGGCCTGGCCAGGGGGTGGGCGGGGGGCCCTTGGTGGAAATTCAGACGCTGAGAGGGCGGCGGAAGTGCAAGCGGATGTCCCGTGCTGCACATGCGCACGACCATTTCTGCAAAGGCAGAGCCTCCCCCTTGCAGGGTGATCCAAAGAGGGGAGGGGGATGCTGCAGAAAAAGCCGCCTTCCACCCGTGCCGGCTCTGTGGCGCTTGGGGCTCCGAAGCAGCCCACTGGCTTCTCACCCGGCCACCTGCCTGCTGTCTTTGCGGATCGGCCTGGCCGACCGCTGGTGCCACTCTGGGACCTCGGCCCCCGGCGCCGGGTTGGAAGCCAGTGGGCTGCTTCGGAGCCCCAAGTCGGAGCCAACATGGGTTGGAAGGCGGCCTTTTCTACAGCATCCCCCTCCCCTCTTTAGATCGCCCTGCAGGGCTCTGCCTTTGCAGAAACAGGGTGGGCGGTTTGTACGGAGGATTGGTGGGGGGGGATGTGCGGCCCTCCGGGATGGAGAGCGGGGCAAGAGAAGGCACAATAAGTTGCGCTGCCCCGGCCCTGCTCAGCCACGCTTCTTCCAGCCCATCCGCCCCACGGCGCCGAGAACGAGACAATCGTCTGCCCCGCCCCGCCTTCCTCGCCAGGCGCTGCTGTACCGGCGGCTCCGCCCTGCCCAGCTCCACCCGCTGCCACTTCCCATGAACTTCCCAGGAGACGGCCGGAGCGAGGGGCGGGCGGGAGCGCGTGGGCCCAGCCGACGCTCGGCTTACCTTCCTGGTGAGACTCGGAGACCGCCTGGCACGCCCATCCGCCGGCTCTCCAGGCAGCACCACTTTCTCCCTGACCCGCCAAGGCCCCCGCCAGCCCGGAGACCGAGCCCAGGAATGGCACATGACAGGGGACGCGCCGCTGCCAGTCCGGAGCGCAGTTGCCGCCACCGCCGTCCCTCTCGCCTTCCCGGCTTCGGCTCCGTGAACTTCGCAGACCGGGAAGCGTCGGGGCACGCACCTACGGAGCTCCGTCGGCTTCAGGGGTCCACCGGCCTTCGGGCTGGCGGGGGCCTTGGCGGGGCAGGGAGAAAGTGGCGCTGCCTGGAGAGCCGGCGGATGGGCGTGCTGGCCGGTCTCCGAGCCTCGCCAGGAAAGTAAGCCGAGCGCCGGCCAGAGCACTTTCTTCCTTCTCCCGCCGCCGCCAAGAGAGAAAGAGAAAGAAAGAAAGAAAGAAGATTGGAAAAGGCATGGATGTTTCTCATGTGCATTTACATATTCAGGGACGCCCTCACTTTCTCTCATCCAGATATACCTGCACACATGGAACCGTTTTATAAGCCATAAACTCTATGTCAGGAATCCCCCGTCTTGGGAGTTGGTGAGTAATTTGGAATTTTAGGAGCATCTCATAGCTGCTGTCACAAGATATTTGCGAGTGAGAAGGGAACAAGAAAGACAGAAAGGCAGAAAGAAAGAAAGAAGGTAGGAAGGAAGGAAGGAAGGAAGCAGACAGACAGACAGACAGACAGACAGACAGAAAGAAAGAAAGAAGAAAGAGGGAGAAGGAAGAAAGGAAGAAAGAAAGATAGAAAGAAAAAGAAAGAAAGATGGTAGGTAGGAAGGAAGGAAGACAAAGAGAAAGAAAGAAAGAAAGATGGTAGGAAGGAAGGAAGGAAGGAAGGAAGGAAGGAAGGAAGGAAGGAAGGAAAGAAAGAAAGAAAGAAAGAAAGAAAGAAAGAAAGAAAGAAAAAAAGAAAGAAAAAATAGCTGTGGCACCTAATTACAAAACATCTTCCTGAACTCTCTGATTCGAGAATATGAAACCCTTACCAAGAGTGGTTACGTTCCTATAATTTTCCATCATGACTTCCCAATGCAGAGCTTTTTGGTCAGGATCCAGCTCAGACCATTCCTCCTTGGAGAAAAATACAGCCACCTCCTCGAAGGAGACAAGGCCCTCCTGACGGGGAAAAAGAGTACACAAAAGGTCCAGGAGGAATTGTAAAAAAACTGACATATTGTTTACAAATTCCCAAATCAAAGATATGCACTTAGGTAAATGGCTATGCTTGGTAGGATTCTGTGGTTTAGGTGAGAAAATGGACAAAGCAAAAACTTTTGACTGAAGAAATATTTCAGGCAAGTTTCATCAACTTGACTGATACTGAGGACTTTCAGTGCTATTCAGTGAAAAATAACCCCACTGGATGAATTGATCTACCTTTCTCTATCTGTCCATCAGTCCATCTATCCATCAATCAATCAATCAAAAGACTCTCAGTGTCTGGAAAGAATCAATTGGCAGGTGGGCTTTGGAAACCTCACCTGTCAATGACTCCAATCCTCCCTGTGTTTGCAGAAGGAGCAGCAATGGCGCAGTAGTTAGAACGCAGTACTGCAGACTATGTCTGCTCACTGCCAGCTGCCTGCAATTTGGCAGTTCGAATCTCACCAAGCTCAAAGTTGACTCAGCCTTCCATCCTTTCGAAGTCGGTAAAATGAGGACCCAGATTGTTGGAGGCAATATGCTGACTCTGTAAACCACTTAGAGAGGGCTGTAAAGCACTGTGAAGTGGTATATAAGTCTAAGTGCTATTGCTAAGTGCTATAGTCTGCCTTATATTTTAACCTGATCTGCTTAATTGGTTAATACAATAATCATTGGTTGCATAGAAAGTTTTTTTTAAAACTGGCAATGTTCCGGGATGAGTAGTTAATTTTGACATCCTTGCACAATTCCAAATCAAAGAATTACAAACGAGTCCCTTGAGAATTTTATAAAGAAATTAGTTATTGAAACCTAGAAAGAATAATCATTACAAAAAGATTAAATACTGGTCATTAACAAAAAATGTTTCCTAATAATCTTGAATCTTCTATATGCTCAGGACCACAAAAACGACTCACCCCCCAAAAAGAGAGTAAAATGTAAGGAAACAATTCTATGTACTTGACTTCATGAAAGAAAGACAGAATAAAAATCCAATAAATTCCTCTTCTTACCTGAGTTGGAGGTTCAATCATTGTTTCAGCTCCACCATAAGGAAGAGTCAACTTCCTTCTATTCTTCCCTGTGAGAAAGACAGAATTTTAAAACTGCATAATTAAAAAAAGTAGGAAGAGGTGTTCTATAGAAGAGAAGACAAGGAGAAGATGGGAAAGCTAGGAGTGGAAGGACCTCTGTTTTACCTCCTGAGGTGTCCTGATTTGGAACTTCCTGACAGATCTTCCTGAAAAACAGTTCTTGAGGGAGATTTGATGGATGCCTCTTTATCTCAGGATCTCTGATCTTCACCGCAAAGGACTTGAAATAATAGGCAGGAGAAAAGAATTAATAAACATCACGCATCATGAAGAGGATTCTTGTTCTATGGACACCAATTCAAAGCCCCCAATGTCCATCAGGGAGGCTGGAAAGAAGAAAGAAACAGCTGACCCATATCTTACTTGCAGAATGGAGAATGAAATAATGTCCCAAATAATTAGTGAAACCTTTCCACATATTACAAATGCTACAGAACGCTGGTAGGGAAGGATTAAGAATTCAAATATATTATCTATTTATTAAGTGTCAGGGTTCCAAATAGCATCTGAGATCAAATCAGAGTCTGAGGCAAAGTATTGCTCAAAGTCCCAATTTATTACCAGAGCCATGTTGGCACATCTGTGGGAAACCTGAATCTAAGGCTATGAGGGTTTCCCCACCCAGTTTAAAGTTCATTCCCTTGTTCCCACACCCACAAGTCCATCACGTTGACCAGTCGCCTTCTGCCAACGTGTCCGTCCATCCCACGAGCTTCCGGGCAGGTGTTGAACAAAAGAAAACCTTGAAAAGCTAGAAAGGAATTTGTTATGGCTACATCTCTACTTCGCTCATGCAACAGCCCCTCCCAAATTCCCACAGCAAGAATACATTATTAAAGCATCAAGTGTGGCAGGCCAAAGTCTCTAATAATTATGGCTTCGGCCTGACAGGCGGTCTCCCCTCAAGAAAAATGTGTGTCCTGCAAAAGAGAGAGAAAACAGCATAGGGGGTTAATTCAGCATTCTTAACCACCCCTCCCCCCCAGGGGGACCCTTTGGTTTGTCTGGGTATTTATCATGGAATTGCTTTACCAGTCTATCAGCGTTTACATTCCAACTCTTTACCCATGTGGATTCAGACAAAGGGTACCCCTTCCAGTGGACTAGATATTGTAATTGACCCCTAAATATTCTGGAGTCTAAGATTTTCTTTACTTCATTGCTACAGGGGGAGGCGGTGGTTGTGTTTGTGGCCGCATAGTGGATCTGACCACTGGCTTTAGCAAACTGCAGTGGAATACTGGGTGAATTTTCCCCAATATCCTCAGCAGTGCAAGTTGCACAGTGACAGGGTTAATGATCTTGACTATGGGGAAAGGCCCCAAGAATTTTGGCCCTAGCTTTTTGCTGGGCATTCTCAATCGGATGTATTTGGTGGACAAGAAGACTTTATCCCCCACTCTCAAGGGGGGCTGGAGCGATCAGTGCTTGTCTGCTTGTTTCTTGTATGCTTCCGCTGCTTCAGCTAGCGCTTTCTTGGTATTTTCCCATCCTTTCCTTAGTGTCTCCATCCACTCAGTCAGTGACATTGAGGTGGGAGCTTCGGTAGGTAGTTCTGGCATAGGCACGAACTCCTGGCCGCTGGTGACTTGGAAAGGTGTTAGACCGGTGCTGCTGTGGACAGCGTTGTTGTACGCGACTTCTGCAAATGGCAGCAGTTCCGCCCAGTTGTCCTGTTGGTAATCTACGTAGCAATGGATGTATTGTTCCACCATTGCGTTCACACGTTCTGCGGCCCCATTTGTACTCGGATGAAAAGCCGAGCTGAGTCATTGCGTGGACCCAATAGCACGCAAGAATTCTCTCCAGAACTTGGCGGTGAATTGTACACCTCTGTCTGAGATGATTCTCTTCGGAACTCCATGCAAGCAGTAGATGTGTTTGAGGAACAGTTTTACTAAGTGTCTGGCTGATGGAAGTCCGGAACAGGCAATGAAGTGGGCCTGTTTGGAAAATAAATCGATCACTCCTCAGATTACTGTGTTCCCTTTGCTATCTGGGAGTTCTACTATAAAATCCATGGCTATTTCTTCCCAGGGTTTACTGGGGCTGGCACTAGTTGTAATAGTCCAGGGGGTCTTCCTGGCCTGTGCTTTCTGGTGGCGCAGGTGGCACAGCTTTTGACATAGTCTTCCACCTCAGTTTTCATCTTTGGCCACCAAAACTGTCGTCGCGTTAGGTGGAGGGTTTTCAGGAATCCAAAGTGTCCCCCCAGTTTGGAGTCGTGGCTTCGCTGGAGCACTTCTAATCTGAGGTTGGCTGGCACGTATAGTTTGGACCCTTTCCAGGCCAAGCCTTCTCTCATCGTTAGGATCTCCTTGTTGTCATTGAGCCACGGGTTGTTAGGCAGGGCTGCTTTTAGCTTCACCATCCACTCTTCCTGGCTCCGCGTGCTCGGTCGTCTGGTTTGGCCTCTGGTGAGCGTGGGAGCTGCCCATTCCCCCTGGGCCAGGGGAGCGTCTGTTGACTCTTTCGGTGAGGGGGGAATGACCGAGTGGAACTCTTCTTCTCTTTGGCTGTTGTATTGTGGCTTCCTGGATAAAGCGTCTGCCAATAGATTCTTCCCTGCCGGGATGTGCTTCAGTTCGAATTTAAATCGTCTAAAGTATTGAGCCCAGCGTACTTGTTTGGGTGAAAGCTTTCTGGGGTTTTTTAATGCCTCGAGGTTTTTGTGGTCAGTCCACACTTCAAAGGGTATCTTGCCTCCCTCTAGGAATTGCCTCCATGTAAGCAACGCCTACCGAACGGCATAAGTTTCTTTCTCCCAGATTGCCCATCTCCTCTCAGTCGCTGTGAGTTTCTTTGAAACGTACGCGCACGGTAGGAGTTGGCCTTTCTCATCTTTCTGGAGCAGCACTGCAGCCATCGCTACGTCACTGGCGTCCGACTGGACTATAAACTGTCGCTCTGGGTCGGGGTGCTGCAGGATGGGCTCTTGGGCAAAGAGCCGTTTCAGCCTTTCGAAGGATTTCTGGCATTCCATCGTCCACCCAATCGGCTGGCTCGGCCTTGGTTTGGTGGGTGAGGGCCCAGTCTTAAGGAGCTCCGTCAGTGGCAGCGCTACCTCGGCAAAGGCCAGAATGAATTGCCGATAGAAGTTTGCAAATCCCAAGAAGCTTTGAAGTTGCTTGCGGGTGCGTGGGGGCTGCCAGTCAAGTACGGCTTTCACTTTCCCCGGATCCATTTCGATTCCCTCCTTGGAGATGCGGTATCCCAAGTAGTCTAGGGAGGTTTTGTGGAATTCGCACTTGGAGAGTTTTGTGTACAGCTTCGCGGCTAGGAGCTTTTCCAAGATTTGCTGCACTAATTTCACGTGTTCCTCCAGCGTTTCGCTGAAGATGAGAATGTCATTTAAGTAGACAAGCACCCCCTTGTACAGGTGGGGATGAAGCACCTCATTTATGTATTGCATGAAGACCACGGGGGCCCCTTGCAGTCCAAAGGGCATCACTCGGAATTGGAAGCTTCCCAGCGGGTAGTTGAACGCGGTCTTCCATTCATCCCCCTCCCTGATCTGTATGCGGTAATATGCTTCTCTCAAATCTAGCTTGGTGAATATCTTGCCTTTGGACAAGTGGTTCAGCAAGTCCTTCATGAGTGGGAGGGGGTAGGTGTTTTGCACACACACGGCATTTATCCCACGGAAGTCCACGCACAATCTGACCCCATCTTTCTTCTCCTTGAAAAGCACGGGGGAGGCAACTTTCGATTTTGCTGGATGGATGAATCCTCACTCCAAATTAGCATTGATGTATCTCCTTAACTCTCCTAGTTCCTTTGGGGACATCGAATACATTTTCGGCTTCGGGAGCATAGCCCCCGTCTCAAATTCTATCGCACAGTCCGTAGGCCGGTGTGGGGGGAGGTAGTTACAGTCCTCTTCGCTAAACACCCCCTCTAGGTCTCGGTATTCTGCCGGCACACGTTGGGAGCCTGGGGGCGTGGATTTCCGCGCTGGGGCTGCCAGTTGAGGCCGGCTTTCAGCCAGGGGGGGTCAATTTTCCCTGGCTGCCTTGAGGTTCTATGGGGGGTGTAGGCCCGACGTGCAGGGTTAGCTTCCGGTATCCGTCCTCCCACCTTATGGTGGGGGCCCACTTGTCTAACCATGCAAGCCCTAGGATGACAGCTTCTGACATTTTGGGGGCGACTATGAATCGGACCCTTTCGTGGTGGCGTCCCAGTCGCAGTTCCACCAGTTCGGTGATGAGCATGGCGGGGGCTCCCCCAATTAGTGTCCCGTCCACCTGTTGAAAGCGGATGGGAGTAGCTAGGGGCCTGGTGCTAATCTCCAACTTCTCTACTACTGTTTTGCTGATTAAACACCTTGAACAGCCCGTGTCTATCATCGTGTCCACTTCCCCCTCTTTCCCTGTTTCTGGCACTGTCAATTTGGCTCTTAGTAGGAAAGGACGAATGGCTTCACTCACCATTGGGTCGTCTTCACCATTGCCTCCTTCATCCCATCGGGGCTTTGACTCCTCTGTGGGCGACGTCTCGGCGTCGTCAAGAGGGGAAGGGGATTCCTCAGCTTGCAGGGCCAAGCGTCCCAGCTCCGATGGTCTCGCGGGCCTCCTTCTCGGGGCTGGGGTTCACCTCGGCCTTGGAAGAGCGATGGGGGCTGGCGCTAGGCACTCGGTAGCCCGATGGCTGGCTTGGCCACACCGATAGCACTTCACCCCCCTTGTAGGCTAACCCCTAACCCCCTGGCATCGGGGGAAGCGGTTGCACCGCTCCAACCCCAGGGGCAAGATTTGGCTGCAACGGGGACCCCGGCATCCATGGGCACGGCGCCCACCCCACTCCGGGGAAGAAAACCCATCCAGAGGGGGGCTGCCACGGCTGCGCCGGTCTGAGATCGGGTGGCAGGGCTGGAGTTGGCAGTCTCCACGGCCCCGGTTACCAAAGTGGCAGGCTTCGTACGCCGGCTTGGTGGGTCGCTCGCGGTTCAAAGTGAAAGGTGGCCCACATAGGTTTTGCCCTTGTGGCGTGGTCCCCTGGGGTCCCGCTGGCTGCGGTTTGGAAAGAGGCCGTGTCCCCACTCAACTGGGGGCCCAGGTGCTTCCTTGGAAAGGAGAACGTGGGCTGGGCCAAGTTCCATCTAGTGGCTTCGGGTCCCGATTGGGGATTTGTCCAACTTACGCTTAGGCGTCCGAACTGGTCGTGGAGATCCATCAGCGATTGACTGCGAGATATCGGCTGAGACCCCTCGCCTTCGGTGCACCCGTTGAGCGTGACCCTTTTGTTGCCTCCACTCCTGGGCCGAGACCAATCCCGCGCCCAGGTGGGGCTCCCACGCTCGCTTGGGGGGAGGACTCAGCGCCCCAATTGCTCCTTGGGAGGTCCGCTCTGGTTGAGAGAGGGGCTCAGGGGTTGGCTGTTTGCGCCGAGCCCCCATCTGGCGTTCTCTCTCCGTGGCCTCCATTGCAGCTGCAGACTCCGGGGAAGGAGAGTAGAGGCTTCTAACGTATCCAATTGATTCGTCCTCTACTTGCTCTCCGGCGGCTTGCTTCTTCTCCTCCATCTTCCCTGAGTCTTCGCGCCGCCCGTTGCCGGGTCGGTGCTGGGGCTCAGGACCCCAAACAGCGCCCCCAGGCTCGGGGTAGCTGGATAAGGTTTTTTATGGGAGATTCGTGTTAGTGTCAGGGTTCCAAATAGCATCTGAGATCAAATCAGAGTCCGAGGCAAAGTATTGCTCAAAGTCCCAATTTATTACCAGAGCCATGTTGGCACATCTGTGGGAAACCCGAATCTAAGGCTACGAGGGTTTCCCCACCCAGTTTAAAGTTCATTCCCTTGTTTCCACACCCACAAGTCCATCACGTTGACCAGTCGCCTTCTGCCGTGTCCGTCTGTCCCACGAGCTTCCGGGCAGGTGTTGAACAAAAGAAAACCTTGAAAAGCTAGAAAGGAATTTGTTATGGCTACATCTCTACTTCGCTCATGCAACAGCCCCTCCCAAATTCCCACAGCAAGAATACATTGTTAAAGCATCAAATGTGGCAGGCCAAAGTCTCTAATAATTGTGGCTTCGGCCTCACATTAAGTTTATATGTTGCCCCTCTCACTGATAAAGCGACATTACATTTAAACCTCTTCTAATCTCCCATGATGATGGTCTCTTACCTTCAACTCAACCTGCTCCTTCTTCTCCTCCGTCTGGCTCAGGAGGAAGCCTTCCACCAGGGCCACAGCCTGGGAGCTGGTCTCTGCTCCACACTCCCGCACCCAGCTCTCCATCTGTAGGGGCAGAAGCGCCAGGAACTGCTCCAGAACAACCAGGTCCAGCATCTGTGCTTTTGTGTGCTTTTCTGGGCTCAACCACTGACTACAAAAGTAATGGAGTTGGCTGCAAAGTCCTCGGGGACCGTCATCCTCCTGATATTGGATGCTCCTGAATTTCCAGGGCTGAATGTCTGAGAGGGTGGTTTTCTTCTCCTGGATCTTCTGCCCAGTTCTTGCCCAGATCTTCCCTTGGCTCCCAGGCCGAATACCAGAAGGGCCTTTTCCAGTTCCCTCACTTCCTAAAGGTTCCATTCTTTTTCTGTCTTGAAATGCAACTCCAAATAGGTCCAGGGAATCTTGTGGATCTCCAAATGCCTTTTCATTCACAGGACCATTCCTCTAGCCACAGTAATGACCAGAACAAGTCATTCTGTTGTCTTTGTCCAAGAGACATTTTTGCCTCTACAAGAGGATGTACAAATGGCATCCAATTTGTGTATCTGAGATGAATTAGAAAGTAGTGGATTTAATCCCTGAAGAATACTTATCCCAATGGAAGAAAGTATTTTTCTAAGATAGTATATAGGATTATAGTGGCAATGAGCAGTTAGTGCCTGTGCATTAATATCTAATATTTATTTTTTTGTATCCCACTTTTATTACAACCATTACAATGGCACCAAAAAAAGTGACTTATGACTGTTTTTCAAATTTATGACCGTTGTAGCATTTGGACACTTGGGAACTGGCATGTATTTATGAAGGTTTCAGTGCCCTGAGACCATGTGATCAAGATAGGTCTTGCCCTATAAAAACCCACATCTGCATTTACCTACCAAGCAGGGTTCACACAACATGCCAAATGCTTAACAGGTTAACCAATCATGAAAGTTCCGTTCACATAAAATGAAATGACCTGGTTTAGGATGTTCCATTTCCCTTTCTTCAGGGTTTGCTTTTTAAGAGCCAAATCGCACAATTACATGCAGGCAACTTCACACAACATACTCTAAACACAAACACATTTCTATGGGTGGCCAGGGAAATTGAACAAACAAACAAAGAAACAAATAAATAAAAAAACAGAGTAACCAACCGCAGGGGCTGAGTTCACACGAAACACCGGGGTTGATGATGTCCTGGTTCACTCACCCTCCTAAGACAAATTGAAGTGCTGAGATTCCAACCCTATTTTAGTGTCACCCAGCACAGAAGGAGAAGGCAGGCACAATCACCTGCAGTTCCTCCCTTGCAAAATTGTTCTTATTTCCTGCTCGAGATTTGCTATGCAAGCAATCTCCCCACCACTCAGGAACTTTACCGAGGATATGGGGTGTGAAGGATTCCCCCAGGACATCTCCTCCTCTCCGAGGATCTGGATTTAATCCTGGGGCAAGGCGGCTGGTCTGGAGCACGGCTTTCCCTCTACCAGCTACGTGCCTGGAAACCAGCGGAAGGGTAACATAGGGTCCGGGCTCTCCCTCTCCCGGGATTTAGAAGATTGAACCTGCATGAGGACTTGGCACCTGTCCTTTCCTTCACTAGCGCGAGAACTCTCTGCCTCCCTTTGCACGGGAAGAGACACCCTCCCCGCCCACCTCTAGATCTCTTCCGTTTAGGACTTTTCTGCAGCCTTTTTAAGCCCCTGAGAAGCTCAAGGGGTTAAAAAGAAAGAGCATGCAGCATCCTAGAGCGGCAAGAGTCATTGATGTCACTTCCTTCCCACTCTCCTATGGTAAACCACCTGTGGCCCAATGCTGAAGCGCGTAGGGTTGTCTTCTCTTTGCAGAGAGAGACCTCTGGTGGATTCTGTGTGCAAACAGGGGAGAAAAGGGTGCATTTTCCATTGGGGCCCAGGAGAAAGGAGGACGTTGTTTCTCCCCTGATCAATAAAACCCTTCTTAATCCAATTACTTTTGACAGCGTTAGACCCATATGCACTATTCTGTTTTAACACGTCTCTTCACAGAGGGAGTAAAGAAACACAAATTCAGCTTTCTTCTTATTCGAGAGATTCAAAAATAATCCTCTCTTGATTCTGCATCCCATGAAAAAGATTAGCAGGCAGCTCTGATGGGCTTTTAATATTCTCTTATTATAGCAAACAACAATATCATAACCCTCTAATAGGCTTTGCAATGTTCCATTCTTGGCCTGGCTTGCCTGAAAGGGTTGGTGCTCTGCAACTGCAGAGAGCTTTATACGATGCAAATTATTTGGCTGCCTGGCAATCAGTTTCTGACTGGAATACAACATGCAAATTTCATTGGTTGCCTTTATGGATGACCTATGGGCTGCGGGGCACAGTGGTTAGAGTGCAGTACTGCAGGCTACTTCTGCTGACTGCCGGCTGCCTGCAATTTCAAACGATCTAAGCCAAGTCAAACGATCAATCTCAAACGATCTAAGCCCCAGAGCTCACTGTAACAGCATTGCCAAAAAGGCATTAAGAGTTGTTAACCTAATTTTGCGAAGCTTCTTCTCCGGTAACACTGTACTGCTAACTAGGGCATACAAAACCTTTGCCAGACCAATCCTTGAATACAGCTCGTCTGCCTGGAATCCACACTGTATATCGGACATTAATACAATTGAGCAGGTCCAGAGGTATTTCACGAGAAGAGTACTCCACTCCTCTGCTCACAATAGAATACCTTATGCCACCACTTCAGCCATAGAGTGGTCAATGCCTGGAATACTCTAC
Source organism: Thermophis baileyi (assembly GCA_003457575.1). Classification (NCBI taxonomy): domain Eukaryota; kingdom Metazoa; phylum Chordata; class Lepidosauria; order Squamata; family Dipsadidae; genus Thermophis; species Thermophis baileyi. The sequence continues at coordinate 125,375 of QLTV01003099.1, forward strand.
CTGACTCCATTGTTACTTCCTCAAACCCCCATAGCTTTAACCTTAAACTGTCTACCGTGGGCCTCACACCATTCCTAAGAGGTCTGTAAGGGGGCATGCATAAGCACACCAGCATGCCTACCGTCCCTGTCCTACTGTCCCCATTTATTTGTACTCATTTCATGTACTCATGTCCATGTTTATACCTATACCTGTTATCTTGTACATGTTTGATAAACTAAAGAAATAAGTAAGTAAATTTGGCAGTTCAAATCTCACCAGGCTCAAGGTTGACTCTGCCTTCCATCTTTCCAAGGTGGTGTTGGAAGAAATATCCATCGGGTTCAGTTCCAAGCCGGGAGAAAGGCACTGGAGACAAAATGGAGGCTGAAGGCCGATTGGAAAGAGGGTCCATTTATTGATGAACAGAACCACATGTTTGTAGTTCTGGTGCAGCTGACCACATGGAGTTGAGAGTGGGGGGATATTTATACCTTCTCTTTACCTTTGCACTTGAACTTCCTATGCAAGAATATTTATTTATTTATTTTTCAAAATTTGTATGCTGCCCAACTCCCGAAGGACTCTGGGCGGCTCACAGTATATATAGATATATATATATAAAAGACAATAGAAAAAAAACATGGGCCAATCAATCAACTATTGGCCCCAGGCCTGCCGGAAACGCCAGGTCTTAACGGCTTTACGGAAGGCCAGTAAGGTGGGGGGAGGACGGATCTCGGGGGGAAGTTGGTTCCACAGAGACGGAGTG
>QLTV01003099.1:132047-146235 GCA_003457575.1 Thermophis baileyi
TCCCCTAAATCCTACTCCTGGCTTGCCCCTCCCACCCCACCCCGCCCCTCCCAGGAGTCCCCACGCAGCCCATTTTGGATGCAGGTAAGTGCAGGGTGCGCACAGAGTCTCGGGGAGGGCGAAAAACATGCCTACTGGAAGTTTGGGAAGGTCGGAAATGGGCCCTTTTCTGGCCTCCAGAGGGTCTCTGGAGCCTGGGGAGAGCAAAAAGCCCCCCCCTCCGGTGGTGCAGGAGGCCGACTAGGCCACACTCACCATGGCCACGCCCACCCAGCAACTGGGCAGAGAACCCCTTGCTAAAATTTTTGAAGCCCACCCCTGAATTCATCCCTTTTCAGATGTATCACCTGCAGGATGCCCTTGCCTGCCCTGTATCAGCTGGACTTTATATTGCCAGAAATATGGGGAAGTCTATTAAAACAGCTCAATGCCCAACAGGTCCCCACATGCTGACATAGTGAGCTGCCCTTTTGGCAACCAGTAAAAGCCAAGGAATTATAGATCTAATTTCTCAACTGAAATCTGGAAAGTACAGATGGTACCACCCCTGACTTAATTAAAAATAATGCAGCATAGTGGTCTGCTATACTGGCATCATTCTTCACAGCAATTGACAAATCCTACTGTATTCCTTAAGATTGGTGATCATTATGCCTATACAGTACATAAGAAAGGGAATGACTGACTGATTCACCCTGTCAGTTATCGACCTATAAGTCTTCTTAATATTAAGTTATTATTTTTTTATTTTTATTTTAGCATATGGCATGTGTTAGCCAGGGATCACCGAGGTGGCTGGCTGTCTCTGTGAAATAAATTTCTTTGGGCGGTGTTATCTTTACCCGCGGGACACCTGAATGCTGGTAGGCAATCGGGGGAGGCTCCTTTCTTGTCCCTACATGATTTATTCTTTTTTTAATTTTTTTAAAAAATCTATTTAAACAAACATTAAAAACATTGGACAAGTGTGACCATCCTGTTTTGGTCATTTCTTTTACATAATATTTACATAACAACAACTACAATTATTGCTCATCATTCATTGCTATTTTGGTCTTACATATATATCCCTCATCATTATTTATTTACATATCTAAATCTTATCCGATTTCCATTCTTCAAATCCTAAATCTCTACTTCTCTGACTCTTTCCCCCCTCCTTGTTATCCATTGATACAATTTGTCCCATACTTCGAAGTATTCTGTCTCACCCTTGTCTTTAATTTCTAATGTTAGTCTGTCCATTTCTGCACATGACAATATTTCTTCATTTTTCCAATATTGTGCATAGATCAATCTTGCTGCAGTTATTATATGCAGTATTAGGTATATCTGTCCTTTATCATATTTCTCATTGGTGATTCCTAATAGAAACAGTTCTGGCTTCATTTCTATATTTTTATGTAATATCTCTTCTAGCCACGTTTTAACCTGATGCCAAAATTTTCTTGCTTTTATACACAACCACCACATGTGATAGAAAGAACCTTTTGCTATTTTGCATTTCCAACATTGCGCTGAGATTTTGCTTTCCATTTTGGCTAATCTTGTTGGCGGGAGGTGCCACCTGTAAAACATTTTATATAAGTTTTCTTTATAAGCCGTAGCCAAGGTTAGTTTCCTATTACTATCCCATAATTCTTGCCATTTGTCCAGATTAATATTGTATCCAAAATTTTGAGCCCAGATAATCATCATTTCTTTAACTTGTTCTTCTGCCATTTTGTATTCTAATAAATATTGATAGATTTTCTTTATCACCCTTTCATCTGGCCCTAGCAAGATTTTATGTATCTCCATTAGTTCCTTTTTGATACCCCATTCTTTTTTATCTTTTAAATATTATGATTTAATCTTTACATATGCCCACCATTCCAATTCAATCCCTTCCTCTTGTAGCTCTTTCCTAGATTTTATATCCCCTTCTTCATTTAAAATATCTTTATACGTAGTTACTTTCCCCAAATTCATGAACTTGGATGCACCAATGCCTCTAGTGATGAAAACCAGATCGGGATTTCCCTGTAAACCTGTTGTTTTACTTTTATCCATACTGCAAAAATAGCACGCCTAACATGATGCCTTTGGAAGTACTAGTGAGCTTTATGTTTGCCATCCCATAAAAATGCGTGCCACCCCCCTTGCATATCATGTCCTTCCAATGTTAATACCCTCTTATTTTTTAAATTTATCCATTCTTTCGCCATGTGAGCGCGGCAGCTTGATAATATCTTTCCCAATCTGGTAGGCCGAGTCCTCCTCTTTCTTTCGCTTCTTGCAATAATTGTAATTTGATTCTGGGTCTTTTCCCTTGCCAGATAAATTTAGCTATCATTTTATTCAAATTTCTAAAATATTCTTGGTCCAATTTTATCGGTATATTCTGAAATAAAAAAAGAATTTTTGGCAGAATGTTCATTTTTACAGTTGCAATTCTCCCCATAAAGGAGAGTTGCAACTTTCCCCATCTTTCCAAATCCATCTTTATTTGGTCATTTAATTTATTATAATCGTCTTTAATTGTTATACATCTTGCCGTTAATAATATTCCCAAATATTTAACTTTTTTCGTTATTTTAAGATTTATTCTCTCCATCAATTCTTTTTTCTGTATTATTGACATGTTTTTAACTATCATTTTGGTCTTTTCCCTATTTATTCTCAATCCTGCTACTTCCCCATATTCTCCCAGTACTTCCATAAGACGTTGGCCAGATTGTAGTGGCTCTTCTATTATAAATATGAGATCATCGGCAAAAGCTTGTAAATTTCTCTCTTAATTTCCAGTCCTCTAATTTGTTTATCCTTCCGTATTATTCTTGTCAATACCTCTAAAGTTAGTATAAACAATAGAGGCGAAAGTGGGCATCCTTGTCTCGTTCCCTTCTGTATCTTAAAGCTTTGTGTTACTTCCCCATTTATTATAACTCTTGCCTCTTCTTTAGTATATACTGCTTTAAACACATTTATAAAATTATCACCAAATTCCATATAATTTATCTGTTTCAATATAAAATCCCAATTCACGTTGTCGAAAGCTTTTTGGGCATCTAAGAATATTAGTGCCACTTGTTTCTCATCATGAACTTCATAGTACTCTAACATATCTAATATTGTCCTTATATTGTTTCTTATTTGCCTTTTAGGCAAGAAACCATTTTGGTCAACATGTATAAATTTATTCAAATATCTCTTAAGTCTTTCAGCCATTATTGTCATAAATATTTTATAAACCGAATTTAACAAAGATATTGGTCTATAGTTTTGAATTAGCGTTAGATCTGTATTTTCCTTTGGGATTTATTCACTCATGGGAATCGAGCCGCTGACTACAGTGGTGCGCAGGCTCAGCGTCTTACCACGTGAGCTACCGCAGCCCCTTATAATTATAATTATAAGTAACAATGAGTACCAATTCAGTCTAGTGATTAAGGCCTCAGGCTAGAAACTGGGAGACGGTGAGTTCTAGTCCTGCCTTAGATATGAAAGTTGGCTGGGTGACTTTGGGTCAGTCACTCTCTCTCAGACCAACTCAGCTCATAGATTTATTGTTGTGTAGAAAATAGGTGGAGAATGGGGTATTAGTTGTGTGCATCACCTTGTAAAAATAATAACAGTATGATAACATGAAAAATAAAATAAGTAAACTTTATGCAAGACATTTTCAGTGGAAGCACTGGATGGTACAGGAAAGACTATTGGTAGATAAACAAGCTGTTTTTAGGAAAGTTCTTTCAACAATTGACCACGATCTTATATTTCAACATTGTTTTGAGAAATATTGTACAACTCTTAGAATACTGCTTCACTTAATGCAGCCTTTCGTAGACTCATAGTGTTGTGGTCTGCCAGCGGCCTGCGGAGCTGGCAGCAGAATCGGACAGCGAGGAGGCTGGGGAGGAACATGGGTCAGGCCTGGAGTCTGGAGAAGGCTCGGTACCAGAAGCAGGGATCCAGCCCGGGGCCATCTGGGAGGTCTGTGCTGACTCCAGAGCCTCCAGAGGCTGACATGAGCGAGGCAGAGGAACAGGGGGAGCCTGTTCCCAATGCGTACATGCGCAGAGCTGCCAGAAGGCAAGAATAGTTACAGAGGAGAAGGACAACTGGGGATTAAAGGCTTGGAGATAATTGGCCCCTCCCATAGGCTATAAAAGTGGAGCAAACAGATGTGCTCGTTGCAGGAAGCAACTTTGTTCACTTCAGTTCTGACTCTGTGTTTCTGTTTGGCCTTTCAAAGCTCCTTGCTAATTGGTCTTTGGCAGCGTGTCAAGAAAGATCAAGGTTCGTGCTTATCTGCCTTCTTCCAAAAGACTATTGTCGGACTCATTAATATTGTTTGGGACTTATTACAGCTGGGAATGAACATAATTCACAGCCGTTAAAATAAAAAGAGGTTTTTGGGACTCGTTTGTGCTGTATTATTTTATCAGGAAGCCTAGGTCAGAACACATAGGACTGGAAGGGACATTGGAGGTCTTCTAGTCCAACCTCCTGCCCAAGGCAAAAGACCTTATATGATCCTAGACAAATGGTTTTCCTGTTTGTTCTTAAACTTTGCTGATCTTAAGGCAGTATTTGACTCTTGGACTAAGCTTGGACTAAGTTGTAAGGTACAGCTATTAATCACCAACGCTTGTTTCTTATTCATGTACTTATTCATGTACTGCATGAAGACAGCACTTTAGAGTAAGATGCATCTCTCAAGGACATCTAACAGCATCCGTTCCAACTACCAAGGGCGCAATACAAGGCTGAATACTGATTTATTTTAACCCCCTGCTGGAATGTATTTTTTCCCTTTGGTTTATGTTGTTTTGAAAAACTTTGTCCTTGGATAGTGAAAGAGCTTTCCACAAAACCTGAAGATTCCAATAGTTTGAAGAGATTCCTCTGAATGTGAAGATGACAATGCAAGAAGAAAAAAGAGATTTAACTACAAGTAGTGAAATAAAGAATGTAGATGGAGAGAAAAAAGGGGGTTAAAAATTGAGTTAACTTCTCTGCTCTTTTCAGTGTCTTTATTGTCCAGCTTGACACAGAACTATTACTGCCAAGTAATTGAATAACTTGAATAAACCAACATGAACTTCTCAAATCCTGAAATATGCCCCTCCAAATCCTTCCAAAAATTTTCATTACAAATTAATCTCTCTAGGGCTGTCAGTTAGGAGGGTGAATTACCAAAACCCCCTACTTCTTTTCAGAGTTTAGTCTGTGTAAATCCAATATCCATAGATTGAGCCCACTACATCAATAATTAGCACACATTCTCACCCAAATGTACTGTATCTTTGTTTTGGGGACTGGCTTCTCACATCTATGAATCATGCTATGGGAAGTAAGAGTATGAGGTCTTCTGAAGCCCTTTCCACACTCCATGCATTTATACGGCTTCTCTCCTGTGTGGATCCTTTGATGGGAAACAAGATGACCATGTTGGGTAAAATCCTTTCCACACTGCATGCATTTATATGGCTTCTCCCCTGTGTGGATCTTTTGATGGCATGTAAGATAATTGTGTATGCGGAAGCCCTTTCCACACTCCATGCATTTATATGGCTTCTCTCCTGTGTGGATCCTTTGATGGGATGTAAGATGACTGTGTATATGGAAGCCCTTTCCATACTCAGTGCATTTATTTGGCTTCTCTGCTATGTGAATACTTTTCTGTGATGTAAGAGACCCATTTTCTTGAGAAAATGTGAAAGTCCAATTGTAATTTTTTTCTCTGTCTTTCCATATATAATCTTGTACTTTGGCTTGGGATGGATAATGCCCATTTACATCTAATGTGTCTTTTAATAGTCTTACACCTTTCCCAATATATTTTTTCTTTATTTTTCCTCGTTGATCAATAAAGTCCTGCATCTGAGCATCAATGGAAGATGAGCTTTCCTTATTCCAATTATATGACGGGTTTCCCTCCTGCCTTTGGAATTCCGTTTGAATTACAGGATTCTCCATTACGTCTCTTTGTCTGAACACTTTGATTGGTTCTCCAGAGACTTTATTGTTATTCTCATTATCACCTTCAAAGGGAAAGAGAAATGAAAGTGATAGAAAGGTTAGGCAAAAAAGATCTCTCTGTCGGAAGCCATATTAATTGCCTTCAGGTATTTTGCCAAATTCCAATATATTGCATACTGTATCCTTATAATGGCATGGTATATTCATGAGGCATAAAACCTTGGAAAAGACATTAAGTCAAAAAACTGGATTGGCAATTCTTGATAGGACTGATATGGAAGCATCTGGGCCAAAATAGTTGAAAACTGTGTGTTGAAGTTTGCCATTACATCAAACCAAGGAATTACTTTGTCACTAATATGTTTCAGTAGAAATAGGAAAACAAATGAGGTAGGATATATCTAAGTAGCATGCCATTGACCTCTTTCCTTCCTAGAACAGCACAAATTTCCTTCTCCCTCTTAAGAGAAGATATCTATGTGGAGATGTTTTGATAAGAACTACTACTAATGGCATCTAACTACAAAATGTCTTCCTGAACTCTCTGACTGGAGAGTAGGAAACCCTTACCAAGAGAGGCCACATTCTTATAATTCTCCAGCATGACTTCCCAATGCAGAGCTTTTTGGTGAGGATCCAGCTGAGACCACTCCTCCTCTGAGAAATAAACAGCCACCTCCTCGAAGGGCAGAAGACCCCCCTGAAAGGGAAAAAAAAGAGTACAGAACAGACCAAGGAGGGACTGCAGGATCTTTCCTATTGTTTAGAAATTCCCAAAGCAAACATACACACGAAGGTAAGTGGCTATGCTGAGTAAGAATCCGTGGTTTAGATGAGAAAATGGAGAGAACAAAAAGCATTTGACTAAATAAATATTTTAGGCAGGTTTTATCAACTTGAATGATTCTGTAGGACTTTCAGTGCCATTCAGGTTAAATAAGCCCAGTTTCCTTCTGGATCAATTGATATAACAAACATGCATCTATCCAGCCAGCCAACCATAATCAAAACACTCATCCCTCTCGATCAATTAATCCATCCACAATCAAAAGACAGTGTCCTGAGAGAATCAACTGGCAGGTGAGCAGGAGTGGGTGCTACTTACCTTCCCCACCGGTTCCCATCACATTGAAAGTGCACGTTTTGCGCGCGTGCGCGCTTCGCTCATGGGCGTCACTTCCTGGAAATGACCCTCTGCGCATGCACAGTACTAAAAAAAAAGTTTCTGCGCATGCGCAGAAACAAAAAACAAGATGGTGGCGCCATAGGTGGGCGGGCAGATGCGCATGTGCAGTGCTTAAAACACAGCTTTTGCACACGTGCAGAAGCAAAAAACAAACGGCTCGGGGGCATGGCAGGCCTGTTCCAGCAATCCAGGCCACAAAGTTACTACCGGTTCTATAGGGCCACTCTCATGGGATTTTAATAATCTTAGCTGTTAATCACTTCTTTTTCTTATCAATTATAAACGAAGCTTTTTTAAAATGGTAATTTGCCAGTTTGACTATTTAAATATTTTTGAGGATTCTTGCACAAATTCAACTCAAAGAATTAGAAAAAGAAGGGGCACCATGAAGAATTCTGTAAAACATTTTTTATTGAAAAGCATGGAAAATAATTAGTGAAAAGACTTTTGTTTTTAAAGTACAGGTCTTTAAACAAAATCCTAAAAAGAATCTCCAACCAAAAGCAGAGGGCAAAATGGCAGAAGACAGTACAGGTAGTCCTCGACTTACAAAAGTTTTTAGTGACTGTTCAAAGTTACAATGCCACCAAAAAAAATGACTTATGCCCGTTTTTCATACCTATGACTGTTGCAGTAACCCCATGGCCACATGATCGAAATTGGGATGCTTGGCAACTGACTCACATTTATGACGGTTGCAGGGTGTCAGAATCATGTGATCACCTTTTGTGAACCTCTGACAAGCAAAGTCATTAGGGAAGATTCACTTAACAACCATATTACTAACTTAACAACTGCAGTGGTTCACTTAACACCTGTGGCAGGAAAGGTGATAAAATGGGGCAAAGTTCACTTAACAAATGTTTCACTTAGCAACAAAAATTTTGGGCTCAATTGTGGTCATAAGTCAAGGATACCTTATAATATGTATATCAGCTGATTTCCTGATGGAAATGGAAAATACAAATCTAGTAAATGAATGTTTTACCTGAGTTGGAGGTTCAATCCTAGTTTCTGCTTCCCCAAAACAAAGAGTCAACTTCCTTCTTCCCTGTGAGGGAGACAGAATTTCAAAAAGCATAATTAGTAAAATGGGAGGAGGTATGCTATAGAGGAGAGGACACAGAGAAGATGAGAAAGTTAGGATTTATCAAAGGAGTGGAAGGACCTTATATTACAGCCTCAAACCCTCACAGCTTCAATCTCAAACTGTCTACCGTGGACCTCACCCCATTCTTCTTCTTCTTTTTAAATAAGTTTTTATTAAGCATTTTTCAACTTTTACACCATGTTTCCACTCTTTACAGCGTTCCAATATCGGTATCACTCATATTTACATAATTTCCAATTTTATGGATTACTATTCTATATAGTCTATAATTATTTATGTACATACATAATATCTTTTATCTTTAATTTGTAGCGTTATTCACAAATATATACAATTTTTCCATTTTAATATGACTCTTAAGTACTCTTTATGTATGAACTTTACCTCTATTTTCTAGCCAATTATACCATGTATTCCAAATCTTATAATATTCCGTTTCTTCTCTATCCTTTACTTCCATGGTTAGCCTATCCATCTCTGCGCAATCAAGCACCTTTTTTATTACCATTGCGCTTGAAGGAGTGTTATCTTGTTTCCAATTTTGAGCAAAAATAATTCTAACCGCGGTTATTATATGAAGTATAATATATTGAATTTTTTTACTTAGGTTTTCTCTTATTATACCCAATAGAAATAGTTACGGTTTCAACTCAATTTTTTGTTTCATAATTTCTTCTAGCCATTTCTTTATTTTGGCCCAATATTTCCTGGCTTTTGGGCAAATCCACCACATATGAAAGAATGGTCCTTGTTTATATTTACATCTCCAGCATTCCGCCGATCTATTGGCAGAAACATTTTCGCCAATCTTGCTGGGGATAAATGCCAACTATAAAACATTTTGTACAAATTTTCTTTGTAGGCTGCTGACATTGTTAATTTGTAATTCTTCTCCCATAGTTTTCCCAGTGTTCTAATTCAATGTTATAGCCAAAGTTTTTAGCCCAAATTATCATGGTCTCTTTGACTGTTTCTTCCTCCATTTTAAATCTTAAGAAATAGTTATATGCTTTAGATATCATTTTTTCCTCCGTCCCCTGTAATATTTTATCCAATTCTTATTGTTCTTTATAGAAGCCATATTGTTGTAGGTCTTTTTTTGTATCTTGTCCAAATTTGCAGGTATGGCCACCAATCTATCTCTATTCCTTGACATTTTAACTCTTGATTAGATTTTAATTCCCCTTGCTCATCCAGTATCTCTTTTTATCTTACTATCTTGTTTAAATCTAATACATTGGGATATATCATTGCCTCCATAGTTGATAATCAGATTGGAATTTTAATATAATGGTTTTTCTTAATTTTCTCCCAAACATATAGCAGGTGTCTCTCACTAGGTGTCTCTGAAAATATGAGTGTGATTTACTTTTCCCTTCCCAAATAAATGCATGCCAGCCAAGTTGCAAGTCATGGCCCTCTATTGTCAGTATCCTTTTATTTTTTAAAATTTATCCAATCTTTGAGCCATGTCACAACTGCTGCTCCAATCTGGGAGTCCAAATCCTCCCTTATTTCTGCTATCCTGTAGAAGTTTTAATTTTATTCGGGATTTCTTCCCTAGCCAGATGAATTTTAATATTACTTTATTTAATTCTTCAAAAAATTTCCTTCCTAATTTTATCGGTACTGTTTGGAAGAGGAATAAAATTTTAGGTAATATGTTCATTTTAATTGTGGCAATTCTTCCAATTAATAACTGTAATTTTGTCCAATTATCCAGATCTTTTTGTATTTGCTGTAATAATTTATTATAGTTATCCTCTTTTATAGATGAGCATTTTGCCGTCAGCCAAATTCCAAGATATTTCACTTTCTTAGCTGTCTGAATTCCCAATTTCTCTTCCAATTCCTCTTTCTGACTTTGGGTAAGGTTCTTAGTTATTATCTTTGTCTTATCTTTATTTATTTTAAGCCCTGCTACTTTGCCAAATTCTTCTATTTCTTGTATTAATGTAATTCTTGTCTCTAGTGGGTCTTCTATAATAAAAGCCATATTGTCTGCAAAGGTTGTATTTTATACTCTTCCTTTTTTATTCTTAATCTTTTTATTTCTTGTTTTTGCCTAATCTGTGTCAGCAACACTTCTAATGATAGGATAAATAAAAGGGGAGATAGTGGGCATCCCTGTCTTACCCCTTTGGCTATATTGAATTTATCTGTTATTTCCCCATTTAGTATTATTTTTGCCGTTTGGATGGAGTATATCACCCTAATCATCCCTATAAATTTTTTTCCAAAGTTCATGATATTTAATTGATTAAGGAGGAACTGCCAATTTAAATTATCAAATGCTTTTTGCGCGTCCACAAATATCAGCACTGCTTTTTTCTCAGGGTGGGCTTCATAATACTCCAGCACATTCATTATCATTCTTGTATTATTTCTCAATTGCCTTTTTGGTAAAAATCCATTTTGATCAGAGTGGATAATTTCGTTTAGTATTTTTTTAAGCCTTTCCACAATTATTGTGGCAAATATTTTATAGTCGGCATTTAGTAACGAGATTGACCTGTAATTTTTAATCTGCTGGTTATCTGTATCCTCTTTTAATATTAATGTGATGTATGCCTCTATCCACGAATTTGGTAGTCTGGCTTGTTCGAGCGCTTCATTATGTAGGTCCAACATTGTTATCTCAAATGGCTCTTGAATTTTTTTGTATAGTTCTGCTGGGATTCCATCCGTCCGGGTGTTTTGTTATTTTTTTGTTTTTTAATTGCCTCCTTCATCTCCATAATAGTAATTTTATCGTTCAGCATTTCCCTTGTTATATCCGCTATTGTAGGCAGATCCCTCTCTTTTAGGTATTGCTTAATATTTTCTTCCAGAATATCCTCTTGGCTATATACCATTTTTTTTAAAAATTGGGTAATGTTTTTTTTCCTTCTGTCCAATAGTGAAGATTCCCATTCTCATCTTGCAATTGTTGTATTAATTTTTTCTTTCTCTTTCTTCAATTTGTACGACAGCCATCTCCCTGGTTTATTTGCGTGCTCGAAGAAGTTTTGTTTCGCTGTTCTAAGGCTTTGTGCCATTTCTTCTTGTGTCATTAAATTTATTTTATGTTTTACTAAGTCCCTTTCCCCTTTAATTTTGTCATTTTGAGGTTCTTTTTGCAATATAAGTTCCAATTATTTAAGTTTTTCCTGCAATACCATTTGTTGTTTCTTCTTTTCCTTATTCCTTCATGCCACATACTCTATTGTTAAGCCCCGGATATATGCTTTAGTTGTATCCCATAAGTTTTGCAATGTTGTTTGTTCTTTCACATTTTCTTTAAAAAAACAATTCAAGCTCTTTTTCCATCATTTGCACATATTTTTTTTCTTTCAAGATCCTCTGGTTTAGAGTCCACCTCATTCTCTTTTTTTGTCCCTTCCATTTCACTTTTAAGGGATTATGGTCTGCCCAAGTATTCGTCATTATCTCTATTTCTTATATGTCCCTTCTCATTTCCGAATTCATCCACACTATGTCGATTCTTGACCAGGAATTATGTGAATTTGAGAAAAAGGTGTATTGACTCTTCTTTGGGTTTAATTCTCTCCATGTGTCTTGTAAGTTTAACTCTTGTATCATTTTGAAAAATGTATTTGGCAATATTCTTCTCTTCTTATTTTTTTTATTGCTTGTGTAGTCTTTCTTAGTGTCTACCACTGCGTTAAAATCCCCTATTAGACATATGTTTTCCTGTTCTAACTCTATTATTTTCCGGTGTAATTTATGGTAGAATTCCTTCTGGTTGGTATTTGGTGCGTAGATTACTGCAAGCAACATTTGTTTTTGACTTGTTGTTATTTCTATCAATAGGATTCTTCCTTCCTCATCGGCATAGATCTGTTTCAGTTTCAACCACTCTTTTATATATACTGCTATACCCCTCTTCTTTTTCTGTGCCAGGGCCAGGTGGAGTTTCCCTATTTTAGGGAATTCTAAAATACTACCATATTGTTTCTTAATGTGGACCTCTTGTAGGCAAATAATGTCCATATTCTGTTTTTGAAGTTTTGTCAAAGTTTGTTTTCTTTTAGTCGGAGAGTTCATTCCATTGATGTTAATTGATAACATCTTAATTTCTTCTTCCATCTTATTGTTTATGTGTAAGTCTCAATCCTCTCGTTGCTCTTGTCTCTCTTTGCGCTCTTGTCCTTGCACCTTCCCTTTCATGGCATTCCATTTCAGTCCGTTCTCTTGCACCTTGGTCTGACTCTTTTTCTTCTGATTGCTTTTCTTCTTGGCTTTTACTTTCTATATCTTCTCTACTATCTTGGTCTTCATCTGCAACTAGATAGTATTCATAGAATTCTTGCGCCTTGTCCAAAGTATCTATTCTAAATTTCTTTTCTTGCCATGTGATCAGCATGCCTTCAGGAATGAGCCATCTGAACATTACCTTCTGTTTAACCAGTTGTGCGGATAGGAAATGGTAGTTTCTTCTTTGTTCCCTAACCCTTCTTGGGACTTGTTTCAGGGTTAAGATCTCTTTCCCTTTGTAAATCAGCGGCTCATCTCTGTCCTCCTGTAGACTTCATCCTTAGTTGTTTTCCTTGCAAACCTCACATGGACGTCCCTTGCCAGTTTATGTTGAAATGCATAGTTGGTATGGATTCTATATATCTCATCTATGTCATTTTGAGTATCTTGTTTACTTTTCTGCAAAACGTCAGCTAACAGTTCTACCATGAGGTTTAGTAGGTCTTGCTCCTTATCTTCTACTACATTTTGGAATCTCAAAAAGAAAGCTGATTTCTCCATTTCCAGGTGGACTATTGCCTCTTCCAAGTCTCTATTCACTGCCATCAGTTTGTGTTCCATTGCTTCTAATTTCTTTTCTGTTTGTTCTGTTCTGGCTTTCACTGTCTTTGTTTTCTGTTCATTTCTGGTTATCGCCTCCTGTATCGTTCCTATTTTATCATCCAGTTTATGGATGTCTCTTTTCACCTCTCCCATCTCGCTCTTTATTTCTTCATGATTTTTCATTATTGACTCCTGTGTTTTCATCATAGTTTCTTGGATCATGATAAGGGTCGACTGCATATTCTGCAGACTCAATGTAGAGCCTGTTTTCTCGCCACCCAACATATTTTCTATTGAGTGTTGTCCTGATGGGGAGACTATCATCGGTGTTGTTTCCCCCCCTGTTTTTGTTATTCGTCGTAGTTGTCATTTTCAAAGACCTAAAAAAGTTCTTCCACAATACCATAAATCGACTACTATTTGCCTATCAGGTTTTCACTTCTCTTATATATAATTCCCTTAGTCTAGACACTCGTTATAAATCAGTTATTATTTGAAATTAGATAATACGTAGTATAATATATTGTTATATCTATAACAGTGACCACGGTATCAGTGATATAGTATAGTCGGTAATATATTATAATCTAGCGTTAATAATATAGTCTAGAAGTTCTGAATATTAATATAAATAATCTAAATCTAATTACACATTACAGACATATAGTTGTAAATATTATAAAGGTTATAGAAATTGTACTTTAGATATATATAAAATTATATAGTTAAATATGAGTTGTTAATATTTTATAAATTCATACGTTTCTGTACAGTCTATTTGTAAATTTTATAGGGTACTATGTAATATTCTCTTCCAAATTAATTCTTTATAATGTATGTATGTATGTATGTGTGTGTGTGTGTGTGTGTGTGTGTGTGTGTGTAGTTGTAAATATTATAAAGGTTATAGAAATTGTACTTTAGATATATATAAAATTATATAGTTAAATATGAGTTGTTAATATTTTATAAATTCATACGTTTCTGTACAGTCTATTTGTAAATTTTATAGGGTACTATGTAATATTCTCTTCCAAATTAATTCTTTATAATGTATGTATGTATGTATGTGTGTGTGTGTGTGTGTGTGTGTGTGTGTGTGTGTGTGTGTGTGTGTGTATATA
>QLTV01003099.1:158719-171481 GCA_003457575.1 Thermophis baileyi
GCCTGTTTGTCCTTTGATGACATCACGGGTAAAGTTGCTGCGGCATCCGCTCCAAATAAGAGCATTATTTCAGCTTTGTGGTCTAAGGCAGGAAAGAGATTAGCTATGTGCCTCAAGTGAGGTATACTGCTTGCTACTTCTGGCGTCGCGATCAGACTGCGATCATCTGGTAAAGCGTCCCACTCTAGCAATGGCGGCAGTGAGAATTTTGCACTTCCATCTAACGATTCTATGCAGAGTCCAGTTACTTTCCTCCACGCCGTGCGCTGGTGCCCAGTGCACGTTGATATCGTGTAATGTGTTTCTTCAGTATGGACGTCAAAGAGGTCGAAGAATGCACACTTGGCTAACGAATGGTTGCTTTGCGTGTCGAGTATTACATGCACCTTCACGGCCTTTTCTGGGCAACCAACTGGGTAGATTTTAGTTAAGCATATCGGATGGCACGTGCGAGGGGATGGTGAGTTACTGCATATTGACGTACAGTTGACATTTGTTTGCGTTTGAGGTTCCATAGTGTTAGTAGTGTGGGTGGACTGTGGATTAGGAGTCGACATTGACTGAAGAGTCAGCTGTGAAGCGGGAGATGACTGTGAGCGAGAAGTTGATTCATGGTATCGGTGCATGGCGGTTGCGTGTACTTCACTTTGGCATTGGAAGCATCGCACCTTCGCTGTGCATTTGTCGGTCGTGTGATCCTTGGAATCACAGCATTTGAGGCAGATTCTGTGTTCCCTGAGTAGAGCAACTCTGTCTTTTAAAGTCTTGCTTCGGAAGTCTCTGCAGTTATTCAAAGTGTGGAGCCCGTGTAATGGACATTCTAGATGGTTGTGCGTTGACCGAGGGGAGCTTTGTGCTGTGCAAGGGGATTGTTCAGCGTGGCTCTTCAAGGGACCTTGTGCTGTGCGCGGTGATTGGCTCCTCGAGGCCGTGGTAGAGGTCTGCGTTTTATGCACAGACACGAACGATTTTCTCTGAGCAGTTTGCGGTGGTCTCATGTTAGAGACATAGTTCTGGCTAAACTTTCTACTGACGGGAAACCCGTTTCCTCTAAGGTTGATGTTTTGTGGGTCGTTGTAATGCTTTGTGAGGTGGTTAACAAATTCTTCAAGAGCAACGAAAGGAGGTTGCGCTCCTTGGTTCTGCGCCTTGTAGCGTTCAGAGAACACGATCCATTTTTCAATCAGCGGCTGCGGTAGTTTCTTGATGATTGACGTTTGTGTCCTACACTGATCGAGACAGATAAGTCCCGTCAAAGTGGGTTCCTCCTTTGCCGATCGCAGCTGTTGAAGGAGGGAAGAGAAATCCCATAATTCGTAAGGATCGTTGAGGCTGATCTTAGGGAAGTTGTAGACGCGGTCTAAGTATGAGGACTCTGTTAGCGTGGGTGCGCCATACCGAAAATCGAGCGCCTCCCATGACAGCTTAAGGGCTTCGAGTGGTTTGCATAATCGGGCCCTGTAGATATCCTTGACTACTGTTGTAGACCGCGGTCCTAGCCACGCTATCATGAGTCCAATTTCCTCTGATGGCTGCAATCCTACCCCCTGAATGGCACTTGAGAAGATCTGTTTCCATATCAAGTATTCCGTACCTGGATTGTCGGAAAACTTGTAGACCCCCCTAGATGGCAAGTCCATCCTTCTCCAGGGTATCATAGGATCTGGAGAGATGTATGTTGAAGGTGATGACGAGGAATGCCCCACGGGTTCAGGAAGAGCAAGGCCAGGAGCCTCCCCTGGGCCCTGGGGAGCATAGCTTCCAGGAGCAGGATTCTGTGCCGAAGACAGCTGGTAGTTTTGTACTGAATATTTCTTAGTGATTGTGTCTTCCCATGACAGAGGCGATGTCTGATCTACTTGTTGCCAGGTAGGCTGACCATTGGAATGTGTGACCTCATTCGAGGTGCTTTGTAGGTTTGGCAGGAATGTGTTAGCTGCAGCGTTGAGGTTAGATGTTGTGAGTGGTTGCAAACCTGCCGGCAGGGGGTCCTTTACTGTTGTTGAGGGGTCACCCTGAGTACCCCTTGTGTCTTGGTTAGTCAGGATAGGTTGTCTAATTCCTAGGGAAGAACCTCGTGGTGCAGAACGTGAAATGTTGCGTGTCTGTCTGTGTGTTTGGTTGATGAGATTCCTCTTTTTGTCCCTGCCGTAGTGAAATCTGATCGTCTACGTAGGCCCTGATGCGACTTCTTGGATGCTCCTCTGTCAACTCTATGGGATTGAATTTGGATGTGGCGCCTTGAACTGTCGCCTGTAAGGCTGCGGCTCTTGCTATTGTAAGTGTGGCTTCCTTTTCGCTCTGCAGGTAATTGAGTTTGGCTTGAGCTTTGGCCTTTTCTTCTCTTTGTCTGGCCATTTCTTCTTCTTGTTTGGCTCTTTGTCTGGCCATTTCTTCTTCTTGTTTGGCTTTTTGTCTGGCCATTTCTTCTTCTTGTTTGGCTCTTTGTCTGGCCATTTCTTCTTCTTGTTTGGCCATTTCTTCTTTTTGCAGTAGTACTTCCTTTGCCAGCTGTAGAGCAACCTTTGCCACTTCAGCTTCAACTTGTGCTTCTGCCGCTTTGTCAGCTAAACTCTCTGCTCTTGAGGTCCTGGAGCTTTTGCTATGGTGGGAAGACTGTTTTGAGACACTGCTACTGGCATGAGACCGGGTTGACTTGGGGTGGAAGGATGAGGCTTTCTTCGAAGCGGGAGAGGAGGCCCCATGTGAACGATGAGATAACTCAGATTCAGCCTTTTTGCTCGTTGTTTCCTTGGGACGAGAGGATGAGGCTTTCTTAGAAGAGTGGGAGGAAGCCTCATGTGGTTGTGGGGATGGCGTGCGCGAACGACGAGACACTTCGTGTTCATTCTTGTCGCTCGTTGTGATCTCTGCCTGAAGCTCGGTTTGAGGCTGAAGATCAGCTTTGAAAAAGTCATCTTTGCTTAGGAGGAAATCCTCTTGATCTTTGTTTAACCGCTGGAGACGTTGTATGTCCTCTAGAAGATCCCCGTCTTTTAACTTTGACTGGATACTGATAAGTTGGCGTTCGCAAACTTTCCATTGTAGGTACGTCTTCTTGTTATATTTCTCTAGTGAGCGGATGCGACCTGGGGAAAGCTTCTCTTTCTTGGTGTCGGAGAAACGTAACAATTTCTCCCACAATGTTTGATTATTTTGGAAGTGCTTATCCCATTCTTCCGTCAGTTTCGACCGCATGGTGTTGGTAAGCTTTTTATGCGACCTTAAATCATAGGTTTTCTGACGTGCCCCTGTCTCTTTTGGAGTTTGAGTCTGGAGCACTGAGGTTGGATCAGGTTCAGGTAGGGAATCAACCATTTCAGTTTGGTTTGGAAGGGATTCCACTACATCAGTGCATTCATTCGCGTTAGGATCAGTGTTGAGATCCAAATCAGCATGTGGTACAGCAGCTTCTGCCATGACTAGAGGATTCAAGAGGCTTTGGGCAGTTAAAGGAGATTTTAAAAAAAAATTTTTTTTTGAAATGCAATTCACTCTTCAACCACTAGGGTGCGTTATTGCGTGCTCAATGAATTTCAGGTGTGACCCAGTAAGGATGCTGCATACGTATCTTGCGTTTTATTGAATTTCAAATTAGTACCAGCAGGGGCGTTATGAGTGCTCCCTATACCTGGTGTGTTTTAATGAAATTCAGCGTTTAGGCAGTAAAAAAAAGATACAAGCATGCCCTAATTTAAGCATATTTTAGTGAAATTCAGCTTTATCCTCTAGATGGCGTTGTGAGCAGCTTTGGTTTACAATTGGTTTAAGAGTGTCTATGAAAATTTGCATTAATTCCATAAATTCCAGCGTTGTCCACTAGATGGCGCTGTGAGCTAAGCAATGCTTGGCTACTTAGGTGGAACGTATGGGATGGCAGTTATGATGAACTAGTAATTTTCTTTGTTCAAAGGAATTCTCTGACACAGATGCGCACCTTTATACCACGTTCTTCCTGTTCCTTAATTCAATTTAGTTTTTTTATAATCAATTGTTTGTTTAAGGCTTGAATCAGTTAAGTTGGATGTTTAGATTGCGGAAGGCAAGGAATCACAGTTGCATTCTCCATAGGGTAACACAGAGAGAAACAAACCTCCCATCTCACTTTATGGCACTTGGGGCTCACTTCATGGCCTCGTAGGTTGCTAGGGACAATCCCAGTAGATTCTCTGAAGGCAGTGGCCGTTGCCAAGGACAACCCCAGTAGGTTCTTTGAAGCTTCTGCCTTTCGTTTACAGAGGGAAGAAGGAGGGGGTGGCCTCTTTATGACAGCCCATATAAATTCCTGAGAGTCCTGACTTAGCCCAGTGGAAATTTCCTTTCCCAACAAAGAAGAATTTGGCTCTTTTAGTGGCGTTGGGGGGGGGGTGAGGAGGAAAATTTGAAGATATGCAAGAAACTTCTTCCCTCCCTTTGCATTGAGATAATTCAGCCTGCCAATTCAGATGCTAATAAGTCCTTTAAAAAGTCCTTGAAACTAATTATTTCTTAAACTCCCACAGAGCCAGCAGGTATGTCTGTACTTTGAAGCAAGCTCTGAGTGAGAGGGGAATTTCAGGAAGGTTTCTCTTGCAAACAATATAATTACGAAGCTTGAGTAGGCGTGCTTCTTTGGGCAAGGTTATTAGAGGAGAATCTATTCCTTTTTTACTGTTCTGAATCGAGCATAGATTGGTTGTGCTCTCATCAGGCAGCTAAACACAGACGCAATGGTACATTCAATCAGATTATATTTTATTCTTCAGGCATCTTCTGACATCACTCACGGTTATGTAGAAGTTCTTTTGAATCTACAGTCATAATCTGGAACCATCACGAATATTGTAAAAAAGGATTAATGCTTCCCCATCTCCTTGTTGCTACATCTTTTCCCGGTAGATTGTTTGGAAAAAATCCCTTTGGGATAGCGTACTTCAATTACGCCGCCCCCAGGCATACTTCAATGACCAATAAGAGTGCACAGTTATGATCACATGGCATGGATTACATGGCATGGACTACATTCCCCAGAATGCTATGTCTTAAAGAGACAGTTCTTAATTTTAGGCTAAAACCCTTGTTAAGCCAGCACATGTTTTGAGTGCAAACCAGAACAGGAATTACGAATGGAAGCCCTTAAAGGCTGTTTGATTTCTGAAGAAAACAAACACCATTTTAGAAGAAGCCATGAGGAGAAATTCCTGAGGTGGGGGCCCAAGGAGCAGAGAGAGAACAGCAACAGAAAAGATCAGATTACATTCCAAAGCAACAGACGATGTCTGCAGAGACCAGAGTAACAGAAGAGACCAGATTACAGCCCAGCAAAGAATTTCTAGGCGGTGTTTCATCTGTGGTGATGACTCATTTAAAGAAAGACTCTTTACAAGGAAGAAAAACAACAGATGGACAAGCTGCTGTTGCAAAAGTTAGCTATTGTAATAGCAGAGACAAATGGTTAATAGACAGTGGGGCTAGTCAAACAATTGTTAATAATTATAAATTGTTTTTCAGAATGGATCCAGCTGGAAGAGATGCAGTAACCTTGGTGAATGGCCAGAAGGCTAAAGTCACAGGAAAAGGCAGTGTTCTGATTCCATGTCTGGAGGAAAGTTTAGTAACATATTATGTGTGCCTGAAATGGAGCATAATTTCCTGAGTGTCTCCAGTCTAGACCAACAAGGGTTTGAGACCACATTTGTAAATGGGAGATGTCTCATAAAAAGAAATGGAAGTGTATGTGCACAAGGCATAAAACAGGATAATCTTTATGTGTTGCAGGGACAAAAGGTTCAATGTGCCCAAACATTTGGAAATGTGGCACAACATGGTTCATGCATTCATCTCTTGCATAGAAAGCTTGGCCATGCCAAATTCAGAGTTTTGCAAAAGATGCAACAGTTTGGAGAAGGTTTAAACTTAAAAGGGTGTAAGGCATACTCAGACTGTGCAGTATGTAAATCATCCAAGGCATTCCCAGTAAGCAAGAGTAGCACAAGGCAGACAACACAAGCTCTAGAGCTGGTACATGCAGATTTGGTGGGGTCAATGCAAGCCAGTTTGTGAGGAGCAAAGTATGCGCTGGACATTGTAGATGACTACAGTAGATTTGGGTTCTGCTATTTACTAAAGAGTAAAATAGAGGTGCTACAGAAATTTAAGCAATGGGTAAGCTTCGTAGAAAGGAGATATAAACAACAGGTATGTCAGCTGCAAATTGACAGAGGTTCAGCAAGTTTTCAACAGTGTCAGCAAGTTTTCAACAGTTGTTGGGACAGTTAGGAATAAAACACAGACGCACAAATCTGTACACAGCAGCTGAGAATGGTATAGTTGAGAGGTGGAATGGGGTCTTACAAACAATGAAGGACTCACTGCTGGAGGATTCTGGTCTGAGCAGGTCATATTGGGGTGAAGCCATGTTGACTGCTAATTATTTAATCAATAGGCTGTGGAGTTCATCTATTAATGATACTCCATATGCAGTGTTATATGGGAGAAAGCCATCTCTGGCACATTTAAGGGTGTTTGGAAGCAATGCATGGGTCATATTCCAAAAGCAATCAGGAGAAAAGGTCAACCAAAGGCTAGAAAGCTCAGATTTAAGGGCTACGAGCCTGGCTCAAAGAGCTATCGCTTTAGCGATGGGAGCAAGAGAATAGTGATTTCCAGGTCTGCTAGCTTTGCAGAGCAAAGTTGGAACAGAATTGATGCCAATTTTTGGAATGATCCACTTAATGATGGTGACCCACTTAGTGATGGTAACTCACTTAGTGACGATGTCAGCGTTCAGGGAAGAGCAGCTGAAAAAGAACAAGAAAAGGAGTCAGGAAAAGATGATAACTCAGATATAAAGCAAGAGAGGGTTGACACACAAGAGCAGTCAATGCCATGAAGGTCAGAGCAATGGAACAAGGGGATTCCACCTGACAGGTATTCTGCTAGTAAAGTAAAGGTATGTAATGTGTAGTATGAGCCAAGAAACTATCAGGAAGTATTGGCACTACCCAAAATTGAACAAGTGAAGTGGAAAGAAGCCATGGACAAAGAAATGAAATCCATGGGTGAACATAAAGTGTTCACATCTATGATTTTGCCACAAGGTTGCAAAGCCGTAGGATGTAAATGGGTGTTGCGGCTTGCCCCCGTCCCGTGCAGCTGCTCATGGATCCGGACGAACAAGAACAGACCATAGGGTGGCAAGAGCGGTCTGTAGCTCTGGCACCAGAGTCCGAGATCGACCCTAAGCCTATATAAGGTGGACTTACAACGAACCATTTTGCTGGAAACAACAGATGTTTTTCCCGGGCTTCTGAGGACTCTGTCAGTGCTATCTGTTGGACGAACTCCAGTCCGGGCTCTCGGCCAATTCCAGCAATTTGAGGCAATTAAGATTTGCATCTTCTGTTTGTTTTGTTTTATCTTTGAACTCCCGGCCCAAAAGTGTTTGTGAAGGTTAACAAGCACTTTGGGGAGAAACTCTGAACTTGAATGATCACTAAACCTATTTTAGTTTGGACCAGTGTGTGTGTGTGTCGTTTCTGGGGGTTTGCTATGCTGGGGCACAACAATGGGTATAAAAAACCCTAACCCAACAATGAGGTCCAATACAAGGCAAGATTAGTGGCACAAGGTTTTTCAGAAAAGAAAAATGTGCACTATAATGAGGTATTCGCGCCAATTGTAAAGAGTGAAAGCATAAGGTTGGCACTAGCGTTGGCAGCGGCACGTCGCCATAAAATTTGGCATTTTTATATAACCACAGCATTCCTCAATGCAGAATTAGAGGAAGAAATTTACATGGTTCAAGCACCCGGGTATGAAAGTAAAAAGCCTAACACTGTGCATAAATTGAACAAGGCCATTTATGGGCTGAAGCAGTCAGCCAGGAATTGGAATATCTGTTTAGATATGGCATTGAAGGGTCTTGGGTTCAAGAGTTGCAAGGCTGATAGTTGCATATATACTGGAAAGTTACAAGGTGGGGATTGTCAATTATTAGCATTTGTGGATGATCTTTGTTTCATTGCAAAAGATCTGTCACAGGTAAAAGAATTTATTAATCAATTAGAGAAAAAAATTGAATTGAAAGATTTGGGTGAAATACAAAACTATCTTGGTGTAGAGATACAAAAAACTGAGAAAGGTGGTTATGTTCTCAGTCAAAGAAAGAAAATTGAACAGCTGTTGGAGAGATACAACATGAAGGATTGTAATTCTGCTCCAACACCTATGAGCACAGATTTTCATAAATTTGGGTGAGGACAAAAGTGAAGCCTGTGATCAAGAGATATATCAGTCAGCAATAGGGAGCTTGTTATATCTGTCACAGTGGTCCAGACCAGACGTAAATTGTGCAGTAAGCATCTTAAGTCGCTTTACTGCTGCACCAACGCGATTGCATTGGATGGGTGTAAAAAGGATTCTCAGGTATTTGGGTGAATTTGGGTCTTCAAATACAGATCTCTGAAGAATCAAAGTTGAAATGTTATGTTGACAGTGATTATGTCAATGATGTAAAAACCAGAAAGTCCAATTCTGGGATTGTGGTATATAACTTTAATTGGTTGGAAGTCCAGAAAACAAACAACTGTAGCCATTTCTACTGCAGAGGCAGAGTTTATTGCTCTATCTGAACTTTGTTCAGAGGTAACTTGATACGTACAGCTGTTAAAGGATTTAAATGTAAAAGTAAATGACACTGTAAAAGTGTTTGAGGATAATGCTACTTGCATTAAAATGGCAACAGGTGACAGACTAAAAAATAGAAGCAAGCATGTGGATATTAAATGTTGTAATGTAAGAGAAGCCATCAAATGTAAATTAATTAGCTTGCTTCACTGTTCTTCAGAAGACAATCTGGCAGATGTAATCACCAAGTCATTGGGTAGAGTGCACCATGGGAAGAATATTGTTATTCGGTTTTATGTCTATTCCAGTCATAAAGGGAGGTGTGTCAGTGTATAAGAAATTATGAACTGGAATAGCCATAACAACAGGTCAGCCAATGGGAACTGTTTGGTGACTGAGACACAGGATTTGTTGTGAGCCATGTCAGACAGCTCGGGGCCTGGGCGTGGCTTAGCTTAACTGTTCTGTGTATATAAGAGTTCGTTTGTCCTTGCATGATTGTTCTGGTTCTGGCTTCTTGTCCTTGTACTTGCTACATCTTCTTCCATCACGTTTCAAGAGCTGCATAATTATTGTATACGTGCATCATGTTTTATATTATTGTATTTTTCTTCTTGTTGTGCCATATCCATCATCGGACATTGGCGATCATGTTAGCAATCCTAGCACCCCTGCCCCATTTAAGGGGTGCCCATACTCAGGGCCATTGTTAGGTTTTGCGGCCATTAACATGATTTTCCTGGGAAATATATAGTGTAGTAGTTTTCCCTTTGCTTTCTACACCGCTGGTGCACACACTGTTCAAGTGGCTGCCACCACACTGTGTTCTGTTCTCCTGAAGCCGTTCTGACCAATGTGGTCTCCACCTTCAGTTGATATTGATGAGCCAGCTGCCACTCACCAGGCTTATTCACGGGAGGTATTTGATTCCCTCCAACCCACCATTACAGCATAAAAGCCATACTGGGTAAGGGCCCCCAATCCGCCATATGGGGATGTGCTCTGTGGGGGTTCCAGGCTCCACCTAAGAGATATTATTGTATATAAAGAAGTTTCTTCTATAAATGAATCCTGTTGAATTATTTGCTTGTGTGCTGTCTGGATCACTACAAACTCCAACAGGTTTTTTTTAAAAAGTAACTGCAGCCTGAGAGTTCTCTAAATTACCACCACACCCTGTCTGGGCAGCTTTCTGAAGATGCTTGAGCTGATGAGCAGCAAGTGGATTTTTTTAAAACTGCAAACGGAGAGGTCTGTGAGCCTGCTTGGAGACAATTTAGTTCCTCCTTCGGCTGCACCAGAACAGGTGCACCGGAATCAGTTGATCGGCAGTGGAAACAACTGATCAGCAGCTGGCAGGAAGTAAGTCAGATCTTCATTGATTTAACAAGCCATTTGGTTCAATTAATAAATTTGATTTTAAAAATTTGTAAAATTGAATCTGATTCATTTGACACATTTTTTGAGGTACGAACCTAATGATCGTTATGGCTTGTGACAGGTCTTATCCCTTCTGGCTTACCTCTATGACCCAAAAATGCCTTTGAGAGGCAAGAAAGAACCTGCACCAGCCTGAGCAATGATACTGGGATTCATCAATCCACAGGTCACGAATAAACAGAGAAAAACGGTCCAACCAGAAGACCTGAAGATTCCAATGGTTTGAAGAGATTCCTCTGGATATGGAGGTGACAATGCAGGGGGGGGGGAGAGATTTAGCTACAATTAGTGAAAGAATGTAGATGGAAAGAAAAAAGGGGTTAAAAAAGAACTGAGTTAACCTCCCTGCTTTTTCAGTCTCTTTATTGTCCAGCTTGACCCAGAACTATTACTGACAATTGAGCTTCAAACCAACATGAGCTTCTCAAATCCTGAAATATGCCCCCTCCAAATCCTTCCAAAAATCTTGTGTTAATATATTTTTAAAGCAACTAAAGAGTTTAATACATGACTAGAAAAAAACCACACAATTGATAATTAATTTTATTTAAATCAAATTTGGACTTCTTAGCCCTCACCACACTACAGAAGAGCAAAATATGGCCATAATGTTTGGAAAAAAAATTGCACAAGCACTTGGGGCGCTTCTGGTCATTCTGGCGCCTTTTGTGAGAGAGGGATTGTTCATCCTTTCAGCTCTTCCCATATTGATTTGCATGTGACAATTCCCCCATATCATGAGGCCTTTGACTGAATAATGTTCAATGTTTCTGCATAGATACCCGCTGACTCAGGTCTCAGTTCTACACTGAGGATGCAAATTTAATTATTTCCGAGTTCTATACCATGGGTGCAATTTTGTCAAGAGTTTGTTGCAGAAAAATCAAATCCAGGAAACACACACATATGACTGATTCAGCAGGATTGATTTAACTAAGAACCTTCTTTATATACATAATAACACATAAGTAAATGTACAATACCAACAGGTGGTTCTTCCAAGTAAACTTAAGTAGGAGAATTACAGATAGTTTCAATTCAGCAGTTAAGCAGTTAAGCACAGAGAGACAGAGAGACTAATTTAGTTTCGTTTCTCAGCACAGCACACAGAGCTGAAGAGCCACGCCCAGGCTCCTTCCAGTTTCAGTTTCCAATTCAGCTCCCATTGGCTGATCTGTTGCTATGCCTATTGTTCTGACCCAGCTGCCGGACCAAGGAACACAGCACAAACAGCGTCCGAACAAACCTTGTTTTAATATTAACAAACTACTAATTATCTGTCTTAGCAATCGTTTTAAAGTCAATGAAATGATAAATCAGTCTTTTCGGAGCAACAGCTGTTAATTAACCTTAACAGCTGGCAATAGTCCAAGCAAAAAGAACCAAAAGTCCTAGGAAGAGTCTGTCTGATAACAGCACACAATCTTACTGTTGTTGGCAGACTGCCCAGGAGCAATTTGCAGGAAAGCTTCAAACAAGAGCCGAACAGGAGTTTTGAAGTCAAAGACAAAACGTGGGATAAACGAAGTTGTTTCCTGCAAATTGGTCAGTCCTTTTCCTCACTTAAATAGGCTATGGGAGTGGCCAATTATCCCCAAGCCTTACTCCCGAGTAGTCCTTCTCCTCAGGAGCCATTCCTGCCTTTTGGCAGCTCTGTGCGCGCGCGCATTAAGAACAGGCTCCTCCTCCTTCTCTTCTTTTTCTGTACTCATAGTAGCCTCTGGAGGTTCTGAAGCCCTGGCTGAATCCCTGCCTCTGGCACCAAGTCTTCTCCAGCCTCCTCACTGTTCGACTCTGGTGCCAGCTGTGCAGGCGGCTGGCGAATCGCACCAGCCTCCTCGCTGTGTGAATCAGCTACCAGCTGCACAGGCCGCTGGCGGGCCACACCTATTCATTGGCTGACCTTGTTACCATGTCTCTCCCAGTCATGAATATTCATGAATATTCTAACAAATTTGATTATTTTTTTGATATTTTCCTTTTGGGCTTAGGGAAGCAGCATCTGTTAAACGTCTTTGTATCCCTCTGAGAGCTATGACTAACTGGGGGAATGATGACAGTTGGGAAACAGGAATCTCATTTCTAAAAAACAAAATAAAATGAACCTATATACCACGGATTTCAAACTCCCCGCATGACATTGCCATCATGTGACGCATTGCGACGGTTTCCCCATTCACGGAGCTGTGGGTGCACGTAACGCAACCGGCCCATGAGCCGCCAGTTTGACACTCATATATATACACACACACACACACACACACACACACACACATTCAAAAAAGTATAAATCATAATTATAATGACACATGCCAATTGTTTTTATTTTCCTTACTAAATTAAGCTCTCTACGGCTGTCAGGAGGGTGAATAGCAGAAAAACCTCTTTTCAGGGTTCAGTCTGTAAATTGGAAATCCATACATAGAACCCATTAAATTAATAATTACGATACATTCTCACCCAAATGTATCTTTGTTTTGGGGATTCTCCAGTCTATGAATCATGTTATGAGAAATAAGATTATGGGGTGTGCTGAAGCCCTTTTCACACTCCATGTATTTATATGACTTCTCCCCTGTGTGGATCCTTTTATGGGAAATAAGATGACTGCTATAAACAAACATCTTTCCACACTCCAAGCATTTATATGGCTTCTCCCCTGTGTGGATCCTTTTATGGGAAGTAAGATGATTGCTATAAACAAAGATCTTCCCA
>QLTV01003099.1:173013-185733 GCA_003457575.1 Thermophis baileyi
CTTTCCACACTCCATGCATTTATATGGCTTCACCCCTGTGTGGATCCTTTGATGGGATGTAAGATCCTTGCTTGTTTTGAAGCTCTTTCCACACTCCATGCATTTATATGGCTTCTCTCCTGTGTGGATCCTTTGATGGGAAGTAAGATGACTGCTATAAACAAACATCTTTCCACACTCCATGCATTTATATGGTTTCTCCCCTGTGTGGATCCTTTTATGGGAAGTAAGATTACTGCTTGTGCTGAAGCCCTTTCCACACTCCATGCATTTATATGGCTTCTCCCTTGTGCATGTCCTTTTATTAACAGTCTTGTTTCTATGTTCATTGCATTTATTTGACTTTTCTCCCATGTGAAAACTTTTCTGTGACTCAAGAGACCCATTTTCTTGAGAAAGTGTGAATATGCAATTGTAATTTTTTCCTTTGTCTTTGCATATATTGGCTCGTCCTTTGGCTTGTGATGGACAGGATCCATTTACATCTAATGTGTCTTTGAAGAGTCTTAGACCTTTCCCAATATATTTCTTCTTTAGTTTTCCTCGTTGATCAATAAAGTTCTGCATCTCAGCAACAATCGAAGATGAGCTTTCTTTATTCCAGTTATTTGACAGGTTTCTCTCCTGCCTTTGGAATTCTTTTTGAATTACAGGTTTCTCCATTATGTCTCCTTGTCTAAACATTTTGATTGGTTCTCCAGAGACTTTATTGTCATTCTCATTATCACCTTCAAAGGGAAAGAGAAATGAAAGTGAGAGAAAGGTTAGGGGAAAAGATCACTCTCTCAGAAGTCATAGTAATTGCCTTCAGGTATTTTGCCAAATTCTAATATATACTGCATATTTGTATCCTTATAATGGCACGGTATAGAAATGATAATATCTCTATTGATGAGGCATAAAACTTTGAAAAAGACATTAAGTCAAAAAACCTGAATGATATGGAAGCATATGGGCCAAAATAGCTGAAATCTGTTTGATGGAGTTTGGCATTACCTCAAACCAAGGAATTCCTTTGTCACTAATATGTTTAAAAAGAAATACAAAAAAAAATTGGATAGGATACATCTAAGCAGAATGCCATAGACCTGTTTCCTTCCTAGGAGCAGAGGGAAAGAGAAATGAAAGTGAGAGAAAGGTTAGGGGAAAAGATCACTCTCTCAGAAGTCATAGTAATTGCCTTCAGGTATTTTGCCAAATTCTAATATATACTGCATATTTGTATCCTTATAATGGCACGGTATAGAAATGATAATATCTCTATTGATGAGGCATAAAACTTTGAAAAAGACATTAAGTCAAAAAACCTGAATGATATGGAAGCATATGGGCCAAAATAGCTGAAATCTGTTTGATGGAGTTTGGCATTACCTCAAACCAAGGAATTCCTTTGTCACTAATATGTTTAAATAGAAATACAAAAACAAATTGGATAGGATACATCTAAGCAGAATGCCATAGACCTGTTTCCTTCCTAGGAGCAGTAGAAAAACAGAACTTTTCCTTCTCCCTCTGTAGAGGGGATATCTATTTAGAGACGTTTTCGGAAGAACTAACTAATGGCATCTAACTACAAAATATCTTCCTGAACTCTTTGACTGGAGAGTAGGAAACCCTTACCAAGAGAGGCCACATTCTTATAATTCTCCAGCATGACTTCCCAATGCAGAGCTTTTTGGTGAGGATCCAGCTGAGACCACTCCTCCTCTGAGAAATAAACAGCCACCTCCTCGAAGGGCAGAAGACCCCCCTGAAAGGGAAAAAAAAGAGTACAGAACAGACCGAGGAGGGACTGCAGGATCTTTCCTATTGTTTACAAATTCCCAAAGCAAACATACACACGAAGGTAAGTGGCTATGCTTAGTAAGAATCCGTGGTTTAGATGAGAAAATGGAGAGAACAAAAAGCATTTGACTAAATAAATATTTTAGGCAGGTTTTATCAACTTGAATGATTCTGTAGGACTTTCAGTGCCATTCAGGTTAAATAAGCCCAGTTTCCTTCTGGATCAATTGATCTACCAAACATCCAGCCAGCCAGCCAGCCATCATCAAAACACTTCATTCTGGATCTATTAATCCATCCACAATCAAAAGGCCCTCAGTGTCTTGAGAGAATCAACTGGCAGGTGGGCCTTGGAAAACCCACCAATAAGTGATACTAACCCTTCCTTGGCCTTTAAACCCTTCCTGGGTTTAAAGAAGGAAATGTGTCTGTAGGCGAAGGGATTCTTTGTAGTGTTTTATGAAATGACTTATGTTGTCCTAAGAAGGAGCAATCCTGCTCATCCTCAACACCTTCATGAAAGTGCTGGGAGAGCTCAGCCAGTGATCTGTGTGGTGTGCTATCAACATCCAGAGACTCTGCCCCTCCTCAGATTGCAAGGAAGCTGCTGGTATTGTGAGCCATTGGCTGGCATGTAAATAAGAAAATGGAGAACATTTTCTGAGGAAAACATTTCTTAGCCTTTGCAAAGCTAGATTGTTTGGCCTCCAAATCCAGGCACAAATCAGGAGATTAATATTTACTTTGCAAGCAAAATTTATGTTCTCTTTCGGAACAATTTTTACTTGGAGACATTTCTATATGACCACTGTCCTGGGATTTTAAAAATCTTAGCTTTTACTCACATCCTTTTCTTATCAATGATTTTAAACATTCTTTTCAAAAATGGTAATTTGCCAGTTTGAATATTTAAATATTTTTGAGGATCCTTGCACAAATCCAACTCAAAGAATTACAAAAAAAGAAGGGCACCATGAAGAATTCTGTAAAACATTTTTTAATTGAAAAGCATGGAGAATACCATACCGACCTACCCCGATAATAAGACCTAGGATTATTTTCCATGCTGCTTGTAATATAAGCCCTACCCCCAAAATAAACCTGAGTTGAGAGCATCATCACGGAGGGTGGGGCAGTGGGTATGGCTATCATAGGAGGTGGCGAGCATGTGCGCGGGGCCAGATGGTGTCTGGAAGCAAGTGCAGCCTGCGCAGGGGCAGGGGGAGGCATGCGATCTGTCCCACCGTCTGTCAAGCCGAAGCCATTTTATTTGGACTCTTTGGCCTGCCACACTTTATGCTTTTAAAATGTATTCTTGCTGTGGGAATTTGGGAGGGGTTGTTGCATGAGGGATGTATACATGTAGCCATAACAAATTCCTTTTAGATTCTCAAGGTCTCCCTTTGTCCAGCACCTGCCCGGAAGCTGATGGGAGTAGCTGACACGTTGGCAAAAGAAGACTGGCTAACGTGATGAACTTGTGGGTGTGGGGACAAGGGGCTTGATCTTTCAACTGGGTGGAGAAACCCTCGTAGCTTCAGATTCGGGTTTCTCACAGATGTGCCAACATGGCTCTGCTAATAACTTTGAGGAATACTTTGCCTCGGACTCTGATTTAGTTTTGGATGCTATTTGGAACCCTGACACTAACCCGAATCTCTCTTAAAAACCCATCCAGCTACCCCAAACCTCGGGGTGCTGTTCGGGGTCCTGAGCCCCAGCGCCGACCTGGCAACAGGCGGTGCAAAGACTCAGAGAAGATGGAGGAGAAGAAGCAAGCCGCAGGGGAACAAGTAGAGGACGAGTCGAGCAGGCACCTCAGAATCCTCTACTCTCCTTCCCCGGACTTTGCGGCTGTCGTAGAGGCCGCGGAGAGGGAATGCCAGTCGGGGGCTCGGCGCAAACGGCCGACCCCTGAGCCCCTCTCTCAGCAGGAGCGGACCTCTCAAGGCGCAGTCAGGGGGCTGAGCCCTCCCCCCGAGTGAGCGCGGGAGCCTCACCTGGGCGCGGGGTTAGCCTCGGCCCATGAGTGGAGGCAGCAAAAAATCATGCTCACCGGGCGCTCCGAAGGTGAGGGATCCCAGCCACTGTCCCGCAGTCAATCGCTGATGGACCTCCCCGACCAGTTCGGATGCCTAAGCGTAAGTTGGACAAACCCCCGATCGGGACCCGAAGCCACTAGATGTAACCTGGCCCAGTCCGCGTTCTCCTTCCCAAGGAAGAACCTGGGACCCCAGCTGAGTGGGGACACAGCCTCCTTCCACACCGCGGCAAGCGGGACCCCAGGGGACCTCTCCACCGGGGTGAAGCCTACGTGGACCACCCTTCACCCCAAGCCGAGGGCAACCCACCAAGCCGGCCTAGGGAGCCCGCAAGCCTGGCAGCAGGAATCGTGGAGACTGCAAACTCCAGCCCAGCTGCCAACCCTCGGCCTTGTGCCGCCGTGGCAAGCCCCAGCTGGGTGGGATGGGCGCAGTGCCAATGGATGCCGGGGTCCCCAATGCAACCCAACCTTGCACCGATGTTTGGAGCGCCGCAGCAGCCCCCCGTGATGCCAGGCCCTGCCGCACAACCCCCGCCGCAAGCACAAGGACCCCTCCCCGCTGACGGGGGTGCACCGGGAGCAGGCCAACAAGTGCAACCGAGAGAGGGAATAATTGGAGGGCCCCCGCAGCAAGCCATCGCTCCGCCGGCCGCGCACGTGCAAGCTGCCGCCCCGCCGGTCCAGGAGCCATCCCCTCAGTTCCGTGCCATGTTTGATGGGGATCCTAAGAAGCTGGCCTATTTCCTCCACCGAGTGTGGGCTTACGTGGATGAGCACGGGGCACAGTTCCAGTCAGACAGGCAATTAATTGACAAGATAACTGAGGGAATGAACGAACGGGAAGCAGCGGAGTGGGTGGCAGAACTCCATGACGATGCGAACGAATTCGTCCAACTAATGAGGGTCCGGTTCCATGATGCGGCCCAACACGTGGAAGCCGAAGAGCAAATTCAGAAGTTGAAGCAAGCAGGCCGCCCCCTGAAGGAATTAGTGTGGGAGTTCAGAAGAGCAGCGGGGAAAGTGCGAGACTGGTCCGAACGTTCCAAGATGCCCTAGATCCCGAACTAAGGAAGGCGTGCGAGATCAGAGGGGTCCTGTGTAGGATCCAAGAGTGGTACGCTATGGCCATCGCCCTGGATCACTTAATCCGAGACAGTAAAAAGCCTCCCGCAGACCGGACGGCCAGAAGGTCTTTGGGATGCAGGGTCCGTCCGAGACAAGCCGCGGCCCCGAGCCCTGAATCAGAGAGAGGCGTGAAATGCTATTGGTGTGGCCAAGCAGGCCACCGAGCTTCGGAATGCCTGGCGCCGGCCCCAATCCCGTTACTGAGGGCCAGGCCACCTCCTGGGCCCAGGAAGAAGCCCACAAAACTGCCGGAGTTAGGACGGTTGGCCCTACAAGTGGAGGAGTCCCCTCCCCCATCTGACGACGCCGAGACATCGCCAGCGGAGGAATCGCCCCCGCGATGGGACGAGGGAGGCAGTGGCGAAGATGACCCAATGGTGAGTGAAACCATCTGCCCTTTCCTCATTAAGGCAAAAATCACGGTGCCAGAGACGGGGAAGGAGGGAGAAATAGATGCCATGATAGACACGGGCTGCTCGAGATGTCTAATTAGCAAAGCAGTGGTAGAGAGGCTAGGGATCAGCACCAGGCCCCTAGCAACCCCCATCCACTTCCAACAGGTGGACGGATCGCTAATTGGGGGGGCCACCACTCTCCTCAACGAATTGGTAGACTTGCAGATGGGACGCCACCACGAACTCATCCGGTTCATAGTTGCCTCCAAGATGTCTGAAGCAATCATTCTGGGACTTGCATGGCTAGACAAGTGGACCCCTACCATAAAATGGGAGGATGGGTACCGGAAGCTAACCCTGAGCATCGGGCCTCTACCCCCAAAAGAGAGGCAAAGCAGCCCGAAAGAGTCAGCACCCCTGGACTCAGACCGTCCCCAGCTGGCAGCAGGTGCCAGCAGAATAGCGAGACCTAGAGGGGGTGTTTAGTGAGGAAGACTGCAACTACCTCCCCCCTCACCGGCCTACGGACTGTGCGATAGAATTTGAGCCGGGGGCCATGCTCCCAAAACCCAAAATGTACTCAATGACCCCAAAGGAGCTGGGGGGAGTTAAGGAGATACATCGATGCCAATTTGGAACGAGGGTTCATCCAACCGGCAAAATCCAGGGTCGCCGCCTCCGTGCTCTTCAAAGAGAAAAACGACAGGGGTGTGTGTGTCATATTGTGCGTTGATTTTCGTGGGATCAATGCCGTGTGCGTGCAAAACACCTACCCCCTCCCTCTCATGAAGGACTTGCTGAACCACTTGTCAAAAGGCAAGATATTCACCAAGCTAGACTTGAGAGAAGCATACTACCGCATACGAATCAGGGAGTGGGATGAATGGAAGACCGCTTTCAACTGCCCATTGGGAAGTTTCCAATTTAGTGTTATGCCCTTTGGACTGCAAGGGGCCCCCGCGGTCTTCATGCAATACATCAACGAGGTGCTCCACCCTCACCTGTACAAGGGGGTGCTCGTTTATTTGGATGACATCCTCATATTTAGTGAAACACTAGAGGAGCACGTGAAGTTGATGCGACAAGTCTTGGAAAAACTTCTAGCTGCCAAGCTATACGCAAAACTTTCAAAGTGTGAATTCCACAAAACCTCCCTAGACTACTTGGGATACCGTAGCTCCAATGAGAGAATAGAGATGGACCCAGAAAAGGTGAAAGCGGTGCTTGATTGGCAACCCCCACGCACTCGCAAACAACTGCAAAGCTTTTTGGGCTTCGCAAACTTCTATCGGCAGTTCATCCCCTCATTTGCCAAAGTAGCACTTCCACTAACAGAACTGCTAAAGACTGGCCCATCACCCACCAAACCGAAGCCCAACCAACTGATTGGGTGGACAATGGAATGCCAAAAAGCATTTGAAAGGCTGAAGCAGCTCTTTGCCCAAGAACCGATCCTGCAGCACCCCGATCCGGAACGACAGTTCATAGTCCAGTCGGACGCAAGCGATGTAGCGGTGGCGGCGGTACTGCTTCAGAAAGATGACAAAGGCCAACTCCTGCCATGTGCCTACATCTCGAAAAAGCTCACAGCAACCAAGAGGAGATGGGCCATTTGGGAGAAGCAAGCCTATGCCGTTCGTTGGGCGCTGCTTACCTGGAGACAATTCCTAGAAGGGGGCAAGGTACCATTCGAGGTATGGACAGATCATAAGAACCCCGAGGTCCTGAAAACCCCCAGTAAACTCTCACCCAAACAAGTACGCTGGGCGCAATACTTCAGACGATTCAAATTCGAGCTGAAGCACATCCCAGCTGGGAAGAACTTACTGGCTGACGCTTTGTCTAGGAAACCACAATACGACAGCCAAAGAGAAGAATAATTCCACTCGGTCATTCCCCCAACAGAGGAACCTGCAGGCATTCCCCCCTTAGAGGGGGAACTAGCAGCCCCGGTTCTCACCAGGGGCCAAGCCAGACGACCGAGCATGAGAAGCCAGGACGAGTGGACCACGAAATTGAAGGCAGCCCTACCTAGCGACCCCTGGCTCAACGACAACAAGGAGATCCTGACGATGAGAGAAGGCTTGACCTAGAAGGGATCCAAACTATACGTGCCTGCCAGCGTCAGACTTGAAGTGCTCCAGTGAAGCCACGACTCCAAACTGGGAGGACACTTTGGGTTCCTAAAAACCCTCCACCTAACTCGACGGCAGAATTGGTGGCCAAAGATGAAAACTGAGGTGGAGTATTACGTGAAAAGTTGCGCCACATGTGCCACAAGGAAACACCGACCAGGAAAACCGCCTGGACTGTTGCAGCAAGTGGCCGACCCCAGCAAGCCCTGGGAGGAGATAGCCATGGATTTCATAGTAGAACTCCCAGGCAGCAAGGGGAACACCGTGATCTGGACTGTGATCGATTTGTTTTCCAAGCAAGTCCATTTCTTTGCTTGCTCCAGACTACCGTCAGCCAGACACCTAGCAAAACTGTTTCTCAAGCACATCTATCGCTTACATGGAGTCCCGAGAAGAATTATCTCAGACCGAGGTGTACAGTTCACCGCCAAGTTCTGGAGAGAATTCCTACGTGCCATTGGATCCATACAAGGACTCAGCTCGGCTTTTCATCCAAGTACAAATGGGGCAGCGGAACGTGTGAACGCAATGGTGGAACAATACATCCGTTGTTCTGTAGATTATCAGCAAGACAACTGGGCGGAGCTGCTGCCTTTTGCAGAAGTAGCGTATAACAACACTGTCCACAGCAGCACCGGACTAACCCCTTTCCAGATCACCAGCGGCCAGGAGTTCGTTCCCATGCCGGAACTACCTACAGAAGCTCCCACTTCGATGTCCCTGGCTGAGTGGATGGAAACATTGAAAAAAGGATGGGAAGATACCAAGAAAGCACTAACTGAAGCGGCAGAAGCCTATAAGAAGCAAGCAGACAAGCACCGATCACTCCAGCTCCCTTTCAAAGTGGGGGATAAAGTTTTCTTGTCCACTAAATACATCCGATTGAGAATGCCCAGCAAAAAGCTAGGGCCAAAATTCTTGGGGCCTTTCCCAAGTCAAAATTATCAACCCGGTCACTGTGCAGCTTGCCTTGCCTAGAATATTGGGGAAAATTCACCCAGTATTTCATTGCAGCTTATTAAAGCCAGTGATTGGGTCAAACATCAGACCACAAACCCAACCACCGCCTCCCCCTGTAGTAATACAAGGGGAGACACATTATGAGTTGAAAAAAGTTTTAGACTCCAGAATATTTAGGGGTCAATTACAATATCTGATCCATTGGAAGGGGTACCCTTTGTCCGAATCCACGTGGGTAAAAAGTTGGAATGTAAAAGCTGATAGACTAGTAAAGCAATTCCATGATAAAAACCCAGACAACCCAAAGGGTCCCCCTGGGGGGGGGGGAGGGGTGGTTAACAATGCCAAATTAACCCCCTATTTTCTCTTTTTTTTTTTCGTAGGACACGCTTTTTTCCTGAGGGAGGCCGCCTGTCAGGCAGAAGCCATTTTATTTGGACTCTTTGGCCTGCCACACTTTATGCTTTTAAAATGTATTCTTGCTGTGGGAATTTGGGAGGGGCTGTTGCATGAGGGATGTATACATGTAGCCATAACAAATTCCTTTTAGATTCTCAAGGTCGCCCTTTGTCCAGCACCTGCCCGGAAGCTGATGGGAGTAGCTGACACGTTGGCAAAAGAAGACTGGCTAACGTGATGAACTTGTGGGTGTGGGGACAAGGGGCTTGATCTTTCAACTGGGTGGAGAAACCCTCGTAGCTTCAGATTCGGGTTTCTCACAGATGTGCCAACATGACTCTTCTAATAAATTGGAACTTTGAGGAATACTTTGCCTCGGACTCTGATTTAGTTTTGGATGCTATTTGGAACCCTGACACCGTCTGTCTTTGCCTGCACGGAGTGTGCGGAAGAGCTGGAGGGCCAGGCTGGACGGCGGGTGCTGAGAATGCAGGGACTGCACCATGACTCCACCCCCGAGCAGGCGGCCTCAGGGCACGTCTGTCAGTCCGCATTGCGTGCCTTCCCCACCCACCCCCACACCTTTAGTTGTTGATAGTGCCTCCGTGAGGTGAGTGAAGCCAAGTGGCGGGCCGGGTGGTGCCACGCCGCAGTCTGTGCACGTTCAGTCCCCGCCGTCCAATGTGGTCCTCCAGCTGTGCCGCACACTCAGCAAGCAAAGACAAGGGTTGGGATGGTGCCTGGAAATAATGGGGCTTTTCAACCCTCACTTCAGAAGGCAGGAGGAGGAGGGAAAGGGAGAGCAGTAACTGGAGTGCTGCCTCTTCGCCAACTGCTCTCCGGGCTTGCTCACGGAAACCTGGCGCGGTTTCTTTCCGATTTGTCCCGGCCCTCCCATCCCCTTTGAACCTTGGCCTCCCTCTTTAGAGGGTGATAGAGGGCAAAGCTAGGCTAAAGCACAGGAGAAACGGGGGAGAAAAGCCACACAGCAAAGGACGAGGACCTCGCCCACCTCTCCATGAGACCTCTTGGGTAACACGGCATGCAAAAACTAAAGTGTAAAAGCCATTCTTTCCCAGTTAGCAGCAGCGGCTAAATCAAAACAAAGCGCTGCGA
Source organism: Thermophis baileyi (assembly GCA_003457575.1). Lineage (NCBI taxonomy): Eukaryota > Metazoa > Chordata > Lepidosauria > Squamata > Dipsadidae > Thermophis > Thermophis baileyi. The sequence continues at coordinate 182,973 of QLTV01003099.1, forward strand.
ATTGGTTGCCCCCCCCTTTGGGAAGCGTTTCACCACCACTGGTGTTATTCAGATTACATCCTGCCATGTTTTGGAAGGGAGAGGCGCAGCTGTTGTTGCCCACATGGAGGTGGACGAGGAAGGCCAGGCTCCCCTCCCCCTATGGTTCTGCAAAGCCCATGAGGTTTTGCGTGGAGAAGCAGATTGCTTCCCGCAGGGTGGGCCTCAGCACCCACTTCAGACAACAGAAGAGCTTTGCTCTTTTTCTCCAGGGCCTTTGAAATGCTCCCCCCCTTTCACTTTTCTGCCTTAAAAGTCTGGGCTCTGGCAGTGGGTGTTGTGGCCCACCAGCGTCCCGTGCCAGTGATCATGGATCCCGAGAACGATGAGGCAGTTGTGGCACAGTACCATCGGCCCGTGTACCTGGCACCCGAGTCAGAGAGCGAGGAGGCTGAGAGTCAACCAGGGCCTTCGGTACCTCCTGAGGAGCCCATCAGGGCCAAAGAAGAGGAGCCTCTTCTTCTCAATGCTCAGGCACGCAGGGCTGGTAGAAGAGTGGCTACTCAGGAGGAGATCTCCTCGAGAGTAGAGCTGCAGGCTAAGTGGCCACACCCTTAGACTATTTAAGCCCTGACCACGCTGAGCAGGAAAACAACCGTTTGATATCCCTCTTGAACTTTGTGACTCCAGTCTGCTCGTGTACTTGTTCCAGTACGGGTCTTGTTTCCTGCATTTCAAGTTCTGGGAGTTTTGCCAGACACCGTAAGAGCTGCTCCTTTATCTCTTGGACTCTTGTCAACTGTTAAGACATAATTAACAGTTTGTTCTCCGAAAGGATTATTTTATGATTTAATGGACTTTAACACACACGACTGCTAAGAAAGCATTAGTAGTTTCACAAGTATTAAACAAGTTTTGTTTGTACGTTGCTTGTGTTGTTTTTCTTGGATCGGCAGCTGGGACAGAACAGTGGGGACGTTTCGTCCTTTCCCCGAGAGTGTCTTGCCAGCGTTCCCTTGATGGCCTTCCCTTCTCTCCACACAGTTCCCAGGGAGAGAGAGGGGGAGAGAGAGAGAGGAGGGGGGAACAAAGGGAAAGGACGCCCGGACTCGCAGCACTTTGTTTTGATTTGCACGCCCTGTTCTCTGAGAGGCCACATGGAGAGGCGGGCGAGACCCTCATCCTTAGCTGCTGGATGGAGGGCTAGGCTGGGCTGAAGCAGAGGAGAAAAGAATGGGGGGAGAAGCAAGACTCCACCTGCTGCCGGTACCCCCCGCAGAGGTCCCAGTTGCTGTGAGTGGTGAGCATATCAAAAATGAAAAGTGGACTTGTGCGCTGCCCCTTGTACTGTGGAAGGCAGTGAAACGCAGAGAAGAGCCACCCTCCCTTCAGAAAAGAGCCTGGAGGCCTTTCAACAGTAGGTCAAGCCGGTCTTATTCAAATCACATCCCAGCATGTTTTGGAAAGGAGAAGGCGCAGCTGTTGTTGCCCGTGCTCGGGTTTACAGAGCAGCGATAAGAAACTGCAGGATTTATTTTTTTATTTCCCTTCCAAAACATGCAGGGACAGCACCAGCAGCAGGCGGAGGCAGAGGCATGGGGCCACCCACTTCGTGTCCAGCAGTCCCTGCAAGCACATTTCAGGCAGCTGCTGCAAGCCGAGTCCTGCTTTTCCCTTTTGACACACTCGCCACTCCCTTGCACCAACTGGCACGAACACCTGCCCGTGCTGCTGCTGGCCTCACAGGAGCTCTTTGCCCTCCTGGCAGCGCTGCTCTAGACCACCCTGCTGTCCTGCTCCTGCCTGGCATAGGGCGAGTCGGCTGAGATCTACAACCTCCGGAGCGCCCTCCCACCGCTGGCCTGCCAGAGCCCTTTTGCCAGCGGCCACTGATGGAGCCACGCCGCCTTACCCACCGGCGTCTTTGGGCTGCTGAGCACCTTCCTGCAGGTCTACCTGGTGCTTCAGGCACCGGGCTATGAGTTGTCTGGCACTGTTCGGACCCTGGTGGGTGCTAGCTCTTGTGCTGGCTGTGCCAGGCAGCGTGGGCATCACAGCTTCACCTGCAGCAGGGGGGCACTCCGGAAGTCATAGATCTGGGATGACTCACCCCGCAGCAGGCAGCAGCAGCCCAGCAGGACGGCCGAAAACAGTGCTGCCAGGAGACTAGCAGCAGCACAGGCAGCCGCTTGGCAGCCAGCGGCCAAAAGTGTCCCGGCAGCAGCTGGGCCACCAAGCAGGGCAGGTAGAGGCCGGGGTGTGCTGAAAAGTTGGGCCACTGCAGCTGCAGGCAAGCAGGTGGTGGGATGGGGGAGGGAGCCGGGGGAGGGAAATGGAGCCCCCTCTGCTGAGTGTACTAACAGAAGCAGATGGGGGCCCAGATCTGACCCTGGGCTTGTTATGAATGATATTGTCGGCCTGCCGGATGGGGGGGCAGTGAGGTGGGGGATGGGATCTCAAGGAGGGTGGCGGGTCGGAGCATCCCAGTGGTGGTTGGGAGAGGTATGGCGGGAACCGAAGGGCAGACCATGTGTGGAGAACTAGTACTCGCTGGATCAAAGCGATTGCTTGTTCTGACCCTTCTGGTGACTTGGGTTTTCAGGGCCCTGGCCTCAGGCTGCTGCTGCTTAATGCCAGATCGATTGAACAAAGCCCCTCTCGTCCGGGATTTAATTCTGGAGGAGAGAGCAGATCTGGCATGTATAACCGAAACCTGGCTGGGACAGGAGGGGGGTGTTCCCCTTTCAGAGATCTGCCCAGACAGGTTTCAGGTGCTGCAGCA
>QLTV01003099.1:211008-221412 GCA_003457575.1 Thermophis baileyi
GAAAAAAGGATTAACGCTTCCCATCTCCTTCTTCAGGCATGCTTTCCCGGTATATAGCTTGAAAGTGACTTCCTTTGGGATACCGTACTTCAATTACTCCCGCCCCCCCAGGCATACTTCAATGACCAATGAGAGTACACAGTTATGATCACATGCCATGGACTACATGGCATGGACTACATTCCCCAGAATGCTATGTCTTAAAGAGACAGTTCTTAATTCTAGGCTAAACCCTTGATAAGCCAGCACAATGATGATGATGTTGTTCATATGTTAAAACCTTGGACACCTAGAAAGCACACTCAAGATATAAATGTATGATATTAAACAATAAAAAATATTTCAAAATGGTCTATTGAGAGTAGGTGGTTGCCTTAAGGAAGAAAGATAGAAGCAGAGGAGAAAAACCCTCCTGGCAATCATCACATTGCTTTTTTGATTGTGCTTCACTATCACCATCAAGTCAAACATCAAGGATGACTATTTACAGAAGGAGCTATAAGAACTGCTGGTTTGTGGAGTCGGAGCTAAAAGATGTGTGAGTAGGTAATCTTTGGGTGTATTACTTGTCGCAAGCTCCGTGGTAGGTTACAAACACAAAAGATGGCTGATCTTCCAGCCGACAGACTCAGTAGAAATCCTTACACTAACGTTGGCCTTGATGTCTTTGGCCCCTGGTCTGTGACCACGCGTCACACTAGAGGGTGTCAAGCAAACAGTAAGAGGTGGGCAGCCCTATTCACCAGTATGACCATTAGAGCTGTCCACATTGAAGTTATTGAGTATGGACACTTCTAGCTTCATAAATGCCCTCAGATGTTTTATTGCTATCTGAGGCCCTTTAAATACGTTCATTAAGACAGAGGCACCAACTTTTGGGGGGCAGCCAAAGAACTGCATGTTTCCTTGAATATCGACACCAAGAGCGTAAAGATATCTAAGTGACCAAAGCTGCACATGGAGTTTAAACCCACCTCACTCTTCATGGCCAAACAAGAACCAGTGGTTTTTGCAGCCAGGGCAGCCCCAAGTTTGTTTTGTTTTTCTGGTACTGCGTGGAGGATCTGCTGCTGCCTGGGCTTGAGAACTGGAGTGCTAGATTTGTTTCTGTAAGTATTTTAAAATATTCTTTTTTGTTACTCTATAGTACTGTACTGCTTGTTTGTAAGCACTCTGGGAACTGCTCTGCTTCTTTTTAAGCACTGTACTGTAGTTTGCAAACTACAGTATTTTGTTTGTAAGTACAGTTCTTTGCAAAGATAACATTTGTTTGCATTTGCTTTGAAACTGCTTGTAGAAATGCTAGCCAGCATCTACACAAAGCATTCTATAATGTGGTGTGCTGTATCTCTTCTCTAAACTGCTGGTTTTCAAATTTGCAAGCTATTCATATGAGGGTTTTTTTATCCTTTTCTACGAAGCCTGGCTTTTCTTCACACATGGACTGTATGGAGTCTGGCCTGAGAGCAATGAGTTAGACTACAGGACCTCGAGGTCCCTTCCATCTCCGTTACTGTTGCAAGCCAAGAGTTCTGTAAATTCCTCCCCCATCTCCCTCTGGGAGGCTGGCTGGAGACTCTTAAGCTAATTACTGTAGTGGCAGGAGGTGTTTTTTATTATTATTAAAGTAATTGCAATCTGAGAGTTCTCTAAATTACCACCACACCCTGTCTGGGCAGCTGTCTGAAGACGTTTGAGCTGATGAGCAGCAAGTGGATTTTTTAAAAACTGCAAAGGGAGAGTTCTGCAAGCCTGCTTGGAGGCAATTTAGTTCCTCCTTCAGCTGCACCGGAATCAGCTGATCGCTGGTAAAAACAACTGATCAGCAGGAAGTTAAGTCAGATCTTCATTCATTTAACAAGCCATTTGATTCAATTAATGAATTTGATTTTAAAAATTTGTAAAATTGAATCAGATTCATTTGACACATTTTTTGAGGTATGAACCTAATGGGCAGGCTCCATTAGGTTCGTACCTCGAGGAATACCTGTATTTCTATTTTTCCAGTTTCACCCATCCTGTTCCTTTAATAAAGCATCCAGATCTACCCACATGGTCTGTTTTATTGGAGGATAGTTGGGTTTAGCTGCATGTCAAGCTGCACAGAGAGTAACGTGTAATGAGGACAGGACAGACCTTATGATTCTAGGAAAATTTCATCTTTGAGAGTGATGTATGCATGATTCAGAATTTAGGATTTCTCCTACACTCACTGGGTGGTCCTGCTCACCACTTTTTAGCTAATTGCAACATGATTCTTAACAGAAGTTAGGCTGCACGAAGGTGAAGAGGAAATCCGTCAGAAGCTACTCCTGTGTGTTCAGGGAGGTAGATGAAACAAACCTGGGAGAGACATAAAACTACACAGCAGGACACACACACACACACACAGAAAAAAAAAAACCCTAGGCAAGAACAACAAGCTGCAGAAATTTTTTAAAACCTTGGTTGAAACCTGAGTAAGCTTCTCAATATAACTGCAACTTTCAACTATTAAATTTCTTTGGTTATTATTTAATTAAATTACAGTCCTCCCATGGACTATCTTGTAATCTCCTTGTTTCTCTTATCCACTTTCTATCTTGTCTTCCCTTGCATCTCCTTTATTCATCCATGCTACGCATAATTCTTTTTTTTCTAGATGATCGTTCTGGCTTGTGACAGGTCTTATCCCTTCTGGCTTTGGCTCTATGACCCAAAAATGCCTTTGAGAGGCAAGAAAGAACCTGGACCAGCCTGAGCAATAATACTGGGATTCATCAATCCACAGGTCGCGAATAAACAGAGAAAAACGTTCCAACCACAAGACCTAAGATTCCAATGGTTTGAAGAGATTCCTCTGGATATGGAGGTAACAATGCAAAGGGGAAAAAAAGAGATTTAGCTACAATTAGTGAAAGATTGTAGATGGAAAGAAAAAAGGGGTTAAAAAAGAGCCATGCATTTATATTGCTATTCCCATGTGTGGATCCTTTGATGGGATGTAAGATGACTGCTTGTTCTGAAGCCCTTTCCACACTCCATGCATTTATATGGCTTCTCTCCTGTGTGGATCCTTTGATGGGATGTAAGATTACTGCTTATTCTGAAGCTCTTTCCACACTCCATGCATTTATATGGCTTCTCCCCTGTGTGGATCCTTTGATGGGATGTAAGATCACTGCTTCTTCTGAAGCTCTTTCCACACTCCATGCAATTATATGGCTTCTCCCCTGTGTGGATCCTTTGATGGACAGTCTTGTTTCCATGTTCATTGAAGTCCTTAAGATAACTGCTTGTCCTGAAGCCCTTTCCACACTCCATGCATTTATATGGCTTCTCCCCTGTGTGAATCATTTGATGGGATGTAAGTTCACTGCTTGTTCTGAAGCTCTTTCCACACTCCATGCATTTATATGGCTTCTCCCCTGTGTGGATCCTTTGATGGGATGTAAGATCACTGCTTATTCTGAAGCTCTTTCCACACTCCATGCATTTATATGGCTTCTCCCCTGTGTGGATCCTTTGATGGGATGTAAGTTTACTGCTTATTCTGAAGCTCTTTCCACACTCCATGCATTTATATGGCTTCTCCCTTGTGCATGTCCTTTTATTAACAGTCTTGTTTCCATGTTCATTGCATTTATTTGACTTCTCTCCCACGTGAAAACCTTTCTGGGACTCAAGAGACCCATTTTCTTGAGAAAGTGTGAATATCCAATTTTTCCCTTTGTCTTTGCATATATTGGCTTGTCCTTTGGCTTGTGATGGACAGGGTCCATTTTCATCTAATGTGTCTTTGAATAGTCTTAGACCTTTCCCAATATATTTCTTCTTTAGTTTTCCTCGTTGATCAATAAAGTCCTGCATCTGAGCAACAATCGAAGATGAGCTTTCCTTATTCCAGTTATTTGACAGGTTTCTCTCCTGCCTTTGGAATTCTGTTTGAATTGCAGGTTTCTTCATTTCGTCTCCTTGTCTAAACATTTTGATTGGTTCTCCAGAGACTTTATTGTCATTCTCATTATCACCTTCAAAGGGAAAGAGAAATGAAAGTGAGAGAAAAGTTAGGGAAAAAGATCACTCAGTCAGTAGTCATATTAATTGCCTTCAGGTATTTTGCCAAATTCTAATATATACTGCATATTTGTATCCTTATAATGGCACGGTATAGAAATGATAATATCTCTATTGATGAGGCATAAAACCTTGGAAAAGACATTAAGTAAAAAAACCTGAATGATATGGAAGCTTCTGGGCCAAAATAGTTGAAATTTGTGTGGTGGAGTTTGGCATTACCTCAAACCAAGGAATTCCTTTGTCACTAATATGTTTAAATAGAAATACAAAAACAAATTGGATAGGATACATCTAAGCAGAATGCCATAGACCTGTTTCCTTCCTAGGAGCAGTAGAAAAACAGAACTTTTCCTTCTCCCTCTGAAGAGGGATATAACTATTTAGAGATGTTTTCGGAAGAACTAACTAATGACATTAGCTACAAAATGTCTTCCTGAACTCTCTGACTGGAGAGTAGGAAACCCTTACCAAGAGAGGCCACATTCTTATAATTCTCCAGCATGACTTCCCAATGCAGAGCTTTTTGGTGAAGATCCAGCTGAGACCACTCCTCCTCTGAGAAATAAACAGCCACCTCCTCGAAGGGCAGAAGACCCCCCTGAAAGGGAAAAAAAAGAGTACAGAACAGACCGAGGAGGGACTGCAGGATCTTTCCTATTGTTTACAAATTCCCAAAGCAAACATACACACGAAGGTAAGTGGCTATGCTTAGTAAGAATCCGTGGTTTAGATGAGAAAATGGAGAGAACAAAAAGCATTTGACTAAATAAATATTTTAGGCAGGTTTTATCAACTTGAATGATTCTGTAGGACTTTCAGTGCCATTCAGGTTAAATAAGCCCAGTTTCCTTCTGGATCAATTGATCTACCAAACATCCAGCCAGCCAGCCAGCCATCATCAAAACACTCTTCATTCTGGATCTATTAATCCATCCACAATCAAAAGGCCCTCAGTGTCTTGAGAGAATCAACTGGCAGGTGGGCCTTGGAAAACCCACCAATAAGTGATACTAACCCTTCCTTGGCCTTTAAACCCTTCCTGGGTTTAAAGAAGGAAATGTGTCTGTAGGCGAAGGGATTCTTTGTAGTGTTTTATGAAATGACTTATGTTGTCCTAAGAAGGAGCAATCCTGCTCATCCTCAACACCTTCATGAAAGTGCTGGGAGAGCTCAGCCAGTGATCTGTGTGGTGTGCTATCAACATCCAGAGACTCTGCCCCTCCTCAGATTGCAAGGAAGCTGCTGGTATTGTGAGCCATTGGCTGGCATGTAAATAAGAAAATGGAGAACATTTTCTGAGGAAAACATTTCTTAGCCTTTGCAAAGCTAGATTGTTTGGCCTCCAAATCCAGGCACAAATCAGGAGATTAATATTTACTTTGCAAGCAAAATTTATGTTCTCTTTCGGAACAATTTTTACTTGGAGACATTTCTATATGACCACTGTCCTGGGATTTTAAAAATCTTAGCTTTTACTCACATCCTTTTCTTATCAATGATTTTAAACATTCTTTTCAAAAACCGTAATTTGCCAGTTTCAATATTTCAATATTTTTGAGGATCTTTGCACAAATCCAACTCAAAGAATTACATAAAAGAAGGGCACCATGAAGAATTCTGTAAAACATTTTTTATTGAAAAGCATGAGTACCATGATTCCTGAAAATACAACCTACCCCAATAATAACACCTAGCATGATTTTTACTGTTGCTCGTAATATAAGCCCTACCCCCAAAATAAGCCCGAGTTCAGAGTGTTATCAGGAAGGGTGGGGCAGTGGGCATGGCCATCATAGGAGGTGGCGAGCACGAGCACGGGGCCAGATGGTGTCTGGAAGCAACTGCAGCCTGCGTGGGGGCAGGGGAAGGCATGCGATCGGTCCCACCATCTGTCTCTGCCTGCGCGGAGTGTGTGGTGGAACTGGAGGACCAGGCTGGATGGCGGGGGCCGAGAATGCAGGGGCTACGCTGTGGCGCCACCCCTGCCCCACCACTTGCCTCGCCTCATAGCAGCGGCACTGGCAGAGGCGTGGGTGGGGTGGGGGAGGTACGCGATCTGGCCTACCAGATGCACCGTGTGGACCCTCTGCCACTCTGTCCGTCTTTGTTTGCCTGCGGCTGCGGGCCGGATCACGTGCCTTCAACACTGACCCCCACACCTCTAGTTGATGCTGGTGCCTCGGCGAGGCGAGTGAAGCCAAGTGGCGGGGCGGAGTGGTGCCACCCCGCAGCCTGTCCACGTTCGGCCCCCGCCGTCCAACCTAGTCCTCCAGCTCTGCTGAACACTCCGCAAGCAAAGATAGGCGGTGTGATGGTGACTGGAAACAATGGGGCTTTTCAACCCTCACTTCAGAAGGAAGGAGGAGGAGGGAAAGGGAGAGCATTAGCTTGAGGGCTGCCTCTTCTCCAGCTGCTCCCCGGGCTTGCTCACGGAAACCTGGCACGAAAGGAAGGGTCTGTTTCTTTCAGATTTGTCCCAGCCCTACCATCCCCTTTGAAACTTGGCCTCCCTCTTCGGAGGGTGATAGAGGGCAAGGCTAGGCTAAAGCACAGGAGAAACGGGGGAGAGAAGCCGCACAGCGAAGGATGAGGGGCTCGCCCGCCTCTCCATGAGACCTCTCGGGTGACACGGCATGCAAAAACTAAAGTGTAAAATGCATTCTTTCCAAGTTAGCAGCAGCGCCTAAATCAAAACAAAGCGCTGCGAGTCCGTGCGCCCTTCCCATTTGTTGCCCCCTTTTTGGGAAGCGTTTCACCACCACTGGTGTTATTCAGATTACATCCTGCCATGTTTTGGAAGGGAGAAGGCGCAGCTGTTTTTGCCCACCTGGAGGTGAGCGAGGAAGGCCAGGCTCCCGTTCCCCTATGGTTCTGCAAAGCCCATGAGGTTTTGCGTGGAGAAGCAGACTGCTTCCCACAGAGAGCAAACAGAAGAGCTTTGCTCTTTTTCTCCAGGGCCTTTGAAATTGCCCCCCCCCACCTTTCACGTTTCTGCCTTAAAATTCTGGGCTCTGGAAGTGGGGACGCTTCATCCTTTCCCCAAGAGTGACTTGCCAGCGTCCCCTTGATGGCCTTCCCCTCTCCCCACACAATTCCCAGGGAGAGAGAGGGGGCGAGAGAAAGAGAAGGGGGGAACAAACAGAAAGGACGCCCGGACTCGCAGCGCTTTGTTTTGATTTGCACGCCGTGTTCCGTGAGAGGCCACATGGAGAGGCGGGCGAGCCCCTCATTCTTAGCTGCTGGATGGAGGGCTGGCTGGGTGGAAGCAGAGGAGAAAAGAATGGGGGGGAGAAGCAAGCCTCCACCTGCTGCCGGTGCACCCCACATTGGTCCCAGTTGCGGTGAGTGGCGAGCGCATCAAAAACGAAAAGTGGACTTGCGTGCTGCCCCTTGCATTGTGGAAGATGGCGAACGCAGAGAAGAGCCACCCTCCCTTCGGGAAAGAGCCTGGAGGCGTTTCAACAGTAGGTCAAGGCGGTCTTGTTCAGACCACATCCCAGCACGTTTTGGAAGGGAGAAGGCGCAGCTGTTGTTGCCCATGCAGGATTTTTTTTTTAAATTTCCCTTCCAAAACATGCCGGGACAGCACCGGCAGCAGGCAGAGGCAGAGGCATGGGGCCGCCCACTTCGTGTCCAGCAGTCGCTGCAAGCCCATTTCAGACAGCTGCTGCAAGCCGAGTCCTGCTTTTCCCTTTTGACGCACTTGCCACTCCCTTGCACCAACTGGCACGAACACCTGCCCGTGCTGCTGCTGGCCTCACAGGAGCTCTTTGCCCTCCTGGCAGTGCTGCTCTCGGTAACCCTGCTGGGCTGCTCTTGCCTGGCGCAGGGCAAGTCGGCCGAGATCTACGACCTCCAGAGCGCCCTACCACCACCGGCCTGCCAGAGCCCCTTTGCCAGCGGCCACTGGTGGAGCCACCCCGCCTGACCCACCGCCGCCTTTGGGTTGCTGAGCGCCTTCCTGCAGGTCTACTGCAGGCACTGGGATATGAGTTGAGCCTGGCACTGTTCTGGCCCTGGCTCTGGTGGGTGCTAGCTCTAGGGCTGGCTGTGCGAGGCAGCGTGGGCATTGCAGCTCCACCTGCAGCAGGGGGGCGCTCCGGAAGTCATAGATCTGGGATGACTCACCCCGCAGCAGGCAGCAGCAGCCCAGCAGGACGGCCGAAAGCAGTGCTGCCAGGAGGCCGAAAGCAGTGCTGTCAGCAACAGTACAGGCAGCCGCTTGGCAGCCAGCCAGAGGCCAAAAATGTCCCGACAGCAGCAGGGCCAGCAAGCAGGGCAGATGGAGGCCGGGGTGTGCTGAAAAGTTGGGCCACTGCGGCCGAAGGCAAGCAGCCGGTGGGATGGAGAGGGCGGGGCCAGCGGGCTCGGCACCTCCTGTATGTGAAAAAAATAAGACACCCCCGAAAATAAGCCTGAGTGCTATTTCGGGGCCTAAGAGAATATAAGACTGGGTCTTATTTTTGGGTAAACACGGTAATTAGCTAAAGAGTTTTGTTTTTTAAAATACTAGTCTTAAAAAAAAATCCTAAAAAGAATCTCCAACCAAAAGCAGAGGGCAAAATGGTAGAAGACACTACACGTAGTTCTCGACTAACAACAGTTTTTAGTTTTTAGTGACTGTTCAAAGTTACACAGCAGCGAAAAAATGACATGCCCATTTTTCACACGACTGTACTACCTATGCTATCTACATCCTCTGATTTCCTGACGGAAATGGAAAATATAAATCTAGTAAATGAATGTTCTTCTCTTACCTGAGTTGGAGGTTCAATCCTGGTTTCTGCTCCCCCAAAACAAAGAGTCAACTTCCTTCTATTCTTCCCTGTGAGGGAGACAGAATTTCAAAAAGGATAATTAGTAAAATGGGAGGAGGTATGCTATAGAGGAGAGTACACAGAAAAGATGAGAAAGTTAGGATTTATCAAAGGAGTGGAAGGACCTTATATTACCTCCTGAGGTGTCCTGAATTGGATCTCCCTGAGAGATCCCCCTGAAAAACAGTTCTTGAGGGAGATTTGACGGATGCCTCTTTCTCTCAGGATCTTTGATCTCCATTGCGAAGAACTTGAAACAGGAGAAAAGAATTAATGGACATCACAAATCATGAAGTGGTTTCTTTTCCAGTGAACACCACTGCAAATCACTCGGAGTCGATCAATTAGGCTGGGAAGTAAGAAAGAAATGGCTGTGCAAAATCTTTCTTCTAGAATGGATAAGGGAACAATACAAAGATTAGTGAAGCATCTCCACATAGTATGAATGCCAGGAAAGTCTGGTAAGAAGACATCAAAATTTGAATACATTGATCCAAAGGCAAAGATTTTTGTGTATAATATAATGCCTGAACAAGGGGAAGACATGTGGTTGAAGAGTTTAAAATTTGTATTAAATTATAATTTAAAATAAATATTTTATAAAATGATGTATCCTTCTATTTAACACTGATAAACTACCAAAGATATATAAAGAAATTTCAAATACATGTTTGAAATTTAAATGTAAAAAAGGAACTTTTTACCAACTCTGCTGGACTTGTGACAAAGCAAAGAAATACAGGGGTGAGATTTATATTTTACTGCAGGAGATTCTCAAAGTGGGTATGAAAATCAAACCAGAGACTTATGTTTTAGGTTTAATAGACAAAGAGATTGAAAAACAATCTTGAATTTTGCTGTTGTATATGTTGAGAGCAGCAAGAACACTTTATGCATAAAAGCGGAAGGATACTTTAATTGCCACAATGGAGAAGTTGTTGGAAAAACTGATGGAACTAGCAGAGATGGCAAAATCAACTGCTTTTGTTAAAGAAAAGACCACACCCAACCTTGTTTCTACTTTGGAACCACTGCTGGATTTTGTTCTTGAGATGGAAAAAAATGAAACTTTGATTGAGTTTTGCTCATTACGTAAGTTTGTTGTTACAGAATTTGCTACCGTGTTTCCCCTATAATAAGACATGTCCCGATAATAAGCCCAACAGGGCTTTTCGGGACATGCGTTGAAATAAGCCCCCCCCCGATAAGACCCCTTCCCCAACTACGTACACGCACCCCCTGCCCCATCTGCCACCCCCAAATTGTGCCCGAACATCTTACCAGAGTCTGGCAGCTCGCCACTTCTCTTTCTCGGCCGGTCTTTGCAGGGAAACTCTTTGAAATGTAAAGAAGAACTTCTCGCGAGTGCGAGCAATTAACAACTTCTCGCACTCGCGAGAAGTTTTTCTTTACATTTCAAGGAGTTTCCCTGCAAAGACAGGCCGAGAAAGAGAAGTGGTGAGCTGCCAGACTCTGGTAAGATGTTTGGGCAAAATTTGGGGGTGGCAGATGGGGCGGGGGGTGAGTG
>QLTV01003099.1:227939-249990 GCA_003457575.1 Thermophis baileyi
GGTGCCTGGGAAGAGTAAGCAGGGCCTGCGGGAGGGAGGGAGTGCAGGTAAGGGTCCTGCGAGGCTCCCCTCCCCAGGAAGAGTCCAGCTCAATCGCCGTCCTGTCTGGTGACTCCCAAGGCGAAGGGGCTTTCCGGGCATGCCGGCAGGCGCTCCTATCAGTCAGTGCTCAGGTGGGGGGACTGCGGGGAGATTGGAGTGCAGAGGAGCAGGGGGGAAGGGGAGGCCTCCAATGACTGTCACCATAGAGCGGGAAGTGCAGTCGCAGAGCAGCCACTGCCCTGGCTGGGGTTTGGAAGCCGCAGAGCCAGAGTTTGGGGGAGAGAAAGAAAGAAAGACTTCTGCTGCTTTCCTTGCACCAAAAGCAGAAGCAGCAGAAGTCTTTCTTTCTTTCTTTCTCTCCCCCAAACTCCGGCTCTGTGGCTTCCAAAACCCAGCCAGGGCAGCGGCCGCTCTGCGAGTGCACTTCCTGCTCTATGGTGATGGCTGGAGCTGGAACTGGAACTAAACAGACCGGCCGAGAGACGCCACGGAGCTAACAGATTCCAGTAAGACACGCGTCTCACGGCCCGCCCTGCTTCCTGCACCCCGAAAATAAGCCCCACCCCCGATAATAAGGCCAAGGCCATATTTCGGGGGTCAAAAAAATATAAGCCCCTGTCTTATTTTCGGGGAAACACGGTAGTATATATTAAATATGTGTACTATATATTAAATATGTAAAAGTAAAACATTGAACCTGTAATGTTACCATTTCCTGTGACTGCGCTAAAAAAAAGTCAATGATTTTCTTTCTTTTCCCCCCCTTTCACCTACACTTCTTTCCCTTCCCTTCCCTTCCCACTGCCCATTTCCTACTTTTTTCATTTTTTTGTATTTTATATCTTGATAAGCTTAATAAAACTATGAAAAGGATACAAAAATGTGAATATATTGTTTCTTATATTCAACTTTTTCTGGAGTCCCAAGAGGAAGTCCTCTCACCTGCAACTCAACCTGCTCCTTCTTCTCCTCCACCTGGCTCAGGAGGAAGCCTTCCACCAGGGCCACCGCCTGGGAGCTGGTCTCTGCTCCACACTCCCGCACCCAGCTCTCCATCTGCAGGGGCAGAAGGGCCAGGAATTGCTCCAAAACAACCAGGTCCAGCATCTGCGCTTTTGTGTGCTTTTCTGGTCTCAACCATTGACTACAAAAGTAGTGGAGTCGGCTGCAAAGTCCTCGGGGACCCTCATCCTCCTGATATTGGACGCTCCTGAAGTTCCAAGCCTGAACTTGTGAAACGATGGTTCCTTCTTCCAGCATCTTCTGCCCAGTTCTTGCCGAGATCTCCCCGTGGATTCCAGACTGAGCACCAGAAGGGCCTTTTCCAGTTCCCCCACTTGCTAAAGCAAGGCTTGCCATTCTTTCTCTGTCCTATAACACAATTCTAAATTAGTGCAAGGAAAGTTGTGTATCTCCAAATGCTTTTTTCATTTCTTGGAAGAAATATCCAACTGGTTCAGTTCCAATACAGGAGGAAGGTGCTGGAAATAAAATGGAGGCTGGAGGTTCCCTTTATTGTTGAAGCAGAACAGAGGTGGGTTTCAGCAGGTTCTGACCAGTTCTGGAGAACAGGTAGTGGAAATTTTGAGTAGTTCGGAGAACCGGTAAATACCACCTCTGACTGGCCCTGCCTCCATCTCTTCTCTGCCTCCCGAGACCCAGCTGAAAGGGAAGAAATGGGGATTTTGCAGTAACCTTCCCCTGGAGTAGGGTGGGAATGGAGATTTTGCAGTAACCTTCCCCTGGAGTGGGAGGGAATGGAGATTTTGCAGTATCCTTCCCCTGGAGTGGGGTGGGAATGGAGATTTTACAGTATCCTTCCCCTGCCACACCTACCAAGCCACGCCCACCAAGCCACACCACGCCCACCAAGCCATGCCCACAGAACCAGTAGTAAAAATTGTTGAATCCCACCACTGAAGCAGAACCACCAATCACATGTGATTCTGGGACAGCTGACAAAATGGAGTTTAGAATGGGTGGATTTTATACTTTCTGGATTCCTATGGGGTCATGGTTGGCTCTATAGACAAAAGGGGAAATTGCAAATCCTAGGTGTTTGTCTGAGCTAACTTTGTCAACCTTTGGCTTAATTGTGTTGCTTATCTGAGGTTTCTGCCTGACCCAGTCTTTCTGAATGGATTACCAAATCTGCATTTCTAAAAGCTGGCCTCCTCAGTTTCCGCTTGGGGCAGGGAGACTGAGGCTGGTTTCTGCCTCCCTTAAGAGCATGTTTCTCCATTTCTCCCTTAGGGGAAATATAATCTGCTTCTTTTTAATATTCCCCCAAATATTTCATTCTTCGGGGGGGGGGGGGTGGGTTCCCACACATTCATAGTAATGTTCACTTAGCCATGGGAATACCTAAATGTTAAGATATTCATGAACTGGGAGAGCCAGGTTAACAAGGTCAGCCAATGAATAGGCATAGCAACTAAATCAGCCAATGGGAGCTTAAACACTTCTGAGTCTGTGCAGAGAATCGAAACTGAAAACTTAAGCTTAACGCTGGGTGTGGCTCAGTCCACTCTGTACTCTCTTTCCTCTCTGTGCTTGTCTGCTCTGCTGAAATGAAACTAACTGTCCTGCTTGTGTTTACTTGAAGAAATAATCTACTTGTGGCATTGTAAATATATATATCTTACTATGTTTATAAAGAAGTTAATGAATCCAGCTGAATCAGTTATGTGTGTGTGCTTCTGGTTTTAATTTTTATGCAACAAACTCTGATACTAAAGTCGTCTTAGCCAAAGAAATAACGTTGTCTCTAAAGAAGATGAACAAATGACCTCCATTTTGTGATTCTCTTATAGCAGGGGTCGGCAATCTGCGGCTCTGGGGCCGCATGCGGCTCTTTGGGCCCTCTCATGTGGCTCCCTGTCCCATCACTGGCTAGTCCCTCCCCTCATCCTCCCCTCCCTCACCTGGCCTGAGAAGGTAAGGGCGATGGCGGGAATGGAGAAGTGGCCGGGGCTGATTCTCTGGCGCTGGTTGAGGAACGATCGCCACCCCCAGCGGAGACTTCCCTTTGGGCGACCCTCCTCCCCCTCTCGTGACTCCCTGGCTGGCTGTGGCGGGGCTAGGAGGGTGCGCACGCACAGGGAGACCCTCCTCAAGCGAGTGCCAAAACGCAGTAAAAGCGCACGCAGAGGCCGGCCAGCCGCTCGCTTAAGGAGCTTCTCTCCTGCCCTAAGGATCTGGCCGTCGCCTTGCTGTGTCTCGTCCCCCCCACCCCACAGCTCTTCGGCCGAGCGGGGAGGGTGTAAGCTCCAGCCCGAAGCAGCAGGAAGCGAATTCTTTGGTGCTTTGGCGCTCGCTTGAGGAGGGTCTCCCCACGGGAAGTCTCCAGCGGGGGTGGCGATCGTTCCTCAGCAGAGAGAGAGAGAAGGGGAGAGAGATGGGAGAAAGAGAGAGACTGGAGAAAGAGAGAGATGAGGGAGGGAGAGAGAAAGAGAGCAATGAGAGAGGGAGAAGGAGAGATGGGAGAAAGAGAGATGAGAGGGAGGGAGAGGGAAAAGAGAGAGAGATACCTGTTTCCCATTGAAAAGAAATCAGAGAGCCACAAAACCTGGGTAGGCGTGGCTGGAAGGGGGTCATGTGACTCGGTGGGAGTGAGTGACATAGAGTTGGCCACGCCCACCCAGGTTTTGCGGCTCCCAGTGTTTTGTTTTCTCTGGGAAACGGGTCCAAATGGCTCTTTGAGTGTTTAAGGTTGCCGACCCCTGTCTTAGAGAAAGGAGAATATATTCAAACAACCAGAAAGTAGTGGATTGGACCACATCAACACTCATCCCCACATAGAAGAAGTATTTTCTGAGCTGATAAAGTGATGTCTTCCATCAAGAAAATTCAGTGTATTTGGCATTTTGGATCATTTCAATTTCTTTTTACTCACAAGGAGAGACTTGCTTTTTAAAAATGTAGATCAAAGCATGAAACTTCAGTTCATATAAAATGAAATGCCAGTCATTTGACCCTGGTTTAGGATGCTGGTTTACTACCTTCCTAAGACAAATTGAACTGCAGGGGATCCAAACCTAGTTTAGTGTCATCCAGCACATAGTGAGAACGTAGGCATAATCTTTTGCCTCTCTTCCTTGCAAATATATTTATTTCCTGCTTCAGATTTGCCATGCAAGATCTCCCCCTACACAGGAGCTTTCACCAGGAAATGGGGTGTGAAGGACTCTCCAGGTCCCCCCCCCCCCGCCTTTCATTTCTGAGGATTTCGATTTATTCCTGGGGGCAGAACGCGTGGCTTCTGCTTTCCCCCATGCCTGTTACAATCATGGAAAAGGGCGGTTAAGCGGGAGGGAAATATGGGATCTGGGGGGGGGTGTCTCCCACTCCTAAAACTCAAAAAACTGAACCTGGATGAAGCATATGTCTCTTCCCTTTTTTAGAGTGAGAACCCTCTGTCTCCTTTTCTATGAGAAGAACATCCACACACCCACACACATAAACACCTACCTTTTCCACTTCTGGATCTTTAACACTTTCTTTCCGCCTTTTTAACTTCCTGCAGAGCTCAAAGGGTTAAAGAGAGAGAGAGTCCAGTATCCTAGAAAGGCAAAAACTGAATGATGTCACTGCCTTCCCAACTTGTAACAGGGGCCCAAGTTGAAGTGCCCCCCCCTGGTGGATTTTCTGTGCACGGAAGGTGCTCATGCAAAGAGCGGAGAAATGGTGCATTTCCCATGGGGGGGGGCGGCGGCAGAAGAGGACTCCATGATTAGGAAGCTTTTGGCAATGTTATACTTTAGTAAATAGCATTGTATTTATTACAATGCTGGTATCAGAAAAAAAATAATCCCAACAAGAATCTCATTTAAATCTGTGCTGAGGAAGGAAATGAAGGAGCATAGTGATCAAACCAATATTTGCTGTTTGCTTCTGATATGATATACTGCTAGAAATCATTTACTAGGAATTAAGCTTTGTTATTGGCTTCTGCTCATATTATTGTATACTGTCAGAAATTAGTTGTTAGGAACTAATTCTAGCTTAGTAAATTGTAACCTTAATACTGGTTGGCATTAGTGCAAAGTTCGTGATCTTGCTTCTGTGTCTCTCTTCTGTTCTTGGCTTCAAAGCTAGGCACATCCTTGAAAATATAGAAGAAACTGTTACCAAGGGATCAGAGGTGAGTTCCTCCCGGTTCGGACCGGTTCGCCTGAACTGGTAGCAAACCGCTGGTGACGTCACGATGACGTCACGGAACCGGTTCGGTTGGTGCCGGTCCGTGGACGCCGCCATCTTTTTTTTTAATTTGGGGGGGGGGTTCTGGGTTTTTTTTCTTCTGTGCATGCTCAGAAGCCGAGTTTCCGGCACTGCGCATGCGTCGCCATCTTCTTTTTGGCTTTTTATTTTTTTTTGGCTTTTAAAAAAATTTTTGGTACTGTGCATGCACGCAAAGCGCGCGCGCGCTCCCACGAGGCGCACCCACGCAGCGCAGGAGGAAGCGAACTGGCAGCGAGGTACATTAGAACCCATCCCTGCAAGGGATATCAGGCCCCAAAGGAACCAGAGTAGGGAGTTTTCCTGCCTCATAAATTCTGAATTCTGAAAGCATTCTGGTGAATAAACAACTTGGCCAGGGAGGGAAACCTCCCCTACACAAGGCTATAGGAATGCTCCATAGATAAGGTGGACAGAGACAGGGGCCTGAACAAAGAACACTTTAAAGACCACGTTGGTAATGAACCTTTGTCTCTGATTGGGTAAACTTTGTTTCTAATGGGGTAAAATGTATATAATACTCTGAGCCACTCTCGCAGGGGTGTGGCCAATGTTCCCTCTGACATTGAAAATCGCTGCGCGGCAGTTGGAAACGGACAGGCGATTCTCTGTCACGTGCGCGGCTGCGCGGCCGCATGGCCGCACAGTTTAGAGGGAACATTGAGTGTGGCTATTCCTTACATGCATTATGCCTGTATGTTTTGGATATAGTTTTGTCACCCAGAATTTTTACTTTGGCCATAAATAAAAAGCTGTTATTTTTTGCAAGCCTCATCTCGAGTCTCACTCTCTTTGGCATCTCAGTGGCTTGGGGAAACTTTTGGGACCTTACAAAAGGAATAAGTCAACCGAAACAAGAAGGAAAAATGAAAGGTGACTGTACAATGTACCCCAGCTTGACTTTCTGAAAGAAAGGGAGAATACAAATCTAATAAATTTCCTTGTCTTGCGTGAGTTGGAATTTTGACCACTATTTCAGCTCTACCACATGGATGAGTCAACTTCTTTCTACCCTTCCTTGTGAGGGAGACTTAGCAACAAAAATTTTGGGCTCAATTCTCAAGGCTCAATTTGTGAGTCGAGGACTACCTATAATATGTACATCAGCTGATTTCCTGAGGGAAAGGGAAATACTAATCTAGTTAGTGAATGTCCTTTTCAATGCTTTTTCAAGTATAGCAATGTTCATCTAGCCAGGGGAATACGAGAACAAGCCATTAAGCCCTCAACAACCATTCAACAACACTCATCCCCATAGAAATACTTTTCTGAGATGGTAAATTGATGACTTCCACCTAGAATATTCAGTGTATTTGGCATTTAACAAACGATGAAAATTCAGTCCACATCAAATGAAATGCCAGTCAACTGACCCTAGTTTAGGATGCTCCATTTCTCTTCCTTCCTACACTCAGCCATGCAAGTTCGCACAACATGCCCTGAACACAAATAGGTCAACCAAATCGAGGGGCTCAGTTCACATGAAACACAAAGGCTTAAAAGCACACAGGTTAACATGATGATCTGGTTCCCTACCCTCCTATGACAAATTGAACCGCAGTTCAACTAGGATCCAAACCTAGTTTAGTGTCATCCATCACATAATGAAAATGCAGGCACAATCTTTTGCATCTCTTCCTTGCTAACCTTTTCTGATTTCCTGCTCAAGATTTGCCATGCAAGCTCACCCACTCCCCCTATCCAGGAGAAATGGGGCAGAAAAGACTATCCAGTTCACCCCCTTTCTTTTCTGCGACCTGAATTTATTCTCGGTCTGGAGCTCTGCTGTCCCCTCTGCCTGTTAGAATCATCAAAAAGGGTCGTAGGGAAACATGGGATCTGGGAGTCTCCCACTCCCAAGACTCAAATGGTTGTATCTGGATGTACACACAGCGTGCAGTTCTGGGGCAGCTGACCAACCAGCTGGGTGAGTGGAAGGGTTCTTATATAGTTCTGTAACTTTGAAGTTTGGAATTTGTGCAATATGGGCTTTGTGTTCTGAAAAGGAGTTGGGTAATTCTTATTGTGGCTGATGGCTATGTCCTGTGTTAGATTTTTGGGTGAGGGGCTGTTTGCTCTAATCCTATCACTGTGCTTTTGTTAGCTGTCGAAATTGCTATAAGGGATTTCGAAATATCCTGTCTTGAATGGACTTCTGCTTTGCTTATGAATGGGACCATCTTGAAAGTTGGCATCCTCTTTCAATAAACTCATTATCTCCTTAATTGCCTGCATCCCTTTGCAGTTAGCTTCTTGTTACAATGTTTTCTTTAGGTGTCAGGCTGGAATGTGGAATGGGCTTCAGGGAGGTTTTTTAAATTAGCGTCTTGGTTTTTTTGGCTTTTCTGAAGCTTTTCCTTATGGATAATATTTCTAAGGCTTTTCCTTATGGTTAATATTTTATTTGGGATAATGGGGGGTTTATTTCTTCCTACATATGGGAAGAACCCCCCCCCCCCACACACACACACATCACGTCAGCCTTTTCCACCTCTGGCTCTCTTTCTTTTTAACCGCTTGCGAAGCTCAAAGGGTTAGAGAGGGAGTCCAGCATCCTAGAAAGGCAACTCTTATGATCTCACTACTTTCCGAACCTGCAATAGTGGCCCAATGCCGAAGTACATGGTGTTCCCTTCTCTTTGCAGAGGCAACACCCTGGTGGATTTTCTGTGGGCCAAAAGTACTGATACAAAAAGTGGAGAATGGTGCATTTCCCATGGGAAACCAGGAGGGGGCTCTCATGTTCCCCTTGATCAGGAAGCCTTCAGAATCCAACTGCTTTTGGCAGTTGTAAAAAGTTAGCACCCACCCTTCTCTTAGAAGAATGCAATATTTTGAGAAATATTAAAAAGGCAGAATATTATATTTCCCTGGATGAGAAATGGAGAAACATGTTTTTTTAGAGAGAGAAAGCAGCCTGCACCTTCCTTAATAGCCCACAGCAGATGTCAGTATTTAAGAGATACAGAGGTAGATAGCTCTATTCATAAGCATATGCCCTCACCCAAGAACCAAAACAGGAGGAAAGCCATTAAGACACAATAGGAGTTGCCCAACACCCTTTCAGAACACAAGCCTCTTCATTGCATCATCTCACAGCAGCCCAAACTTTAACCAAACTTAGCTCAGACAAACATGACCCCTACATGGCCCCATGGGAGTCTGACAACAGCCAATAGAATACATGTTCTTGAAGAGGAACAGGAATCTCAAATACAAAGCCCAAGAGAAGGTATAAAAACCCCTCTCTCTCAACTCCATGTGGTCAGCTGCCCAGAGCCACAAACCCATGTGGTTCTGCTTCATCATTAAACCATCTTTCCAAGCAGCCTCCATGTTTCCAGTGTCTTTCTGCCGGATTGAAATTGAACCAGATGGATATTTCTTCCAAAACAGTGTTATGCTTCAGTAAAGAGTATTGAATTTAAGAGTACTAGTTTTAAAAAATAACATTTCCTAATAAGAATCTCACTTAAATTTTTGTTGCTTAGAATTAACCATTTTCCTGATGGTTAGAATAATAGATGAATGGAACAACTTGCCTCCAAAACACTTTTTAAAGAATAGATTAGACAACTGTTTGTCTGAAACGGTATGGGGTTTCCTGCCTGAGCAGAGGGTTGGACTAGAAGATCTCCAAGGTCCCTTCCAACTCTGTTATTCTGTAAAAGAATAAGTCAACCCAAACAAGAAGAAAAAATGAAAGGTGACAGTATTATACAGACCAGCTTGACTTTCTGAAGGGAGAATACAAATCTAATAAGTTTCCTCCTCTTACTTGAATTGGAATTTTAACCACTATTTCAGCTCCACAATAAAGAAGAGTCAACATCTTTCTACTCTTCCATGCGAGGGAGACCCAATTTTAAAATACATAAATAATAAAATAGGAAGAAGTATTCTATAGATCTCTATTGGGAATAGGAGGACCTTATATTACCTCTTGAGAAATCCTCCTCAAAAAAGCAGTTTCTGAGGGAGATTTGATGGAAGCCTCCTTCCCTCAGGATCTCCAATCTACACAGTGAAGGAGCTGAAATGAGAGGCAAAAGAAAAGAAGAAGAAATGGACATGATACATCATGACGTGCATTCTTGTTCTGTCAAAAACACTTGAAACCCCCACCACCACCACCACCACCAATGTCCATCAGTGAGGCTGCAAAGTAACAAAGAAACAACTGTCACAAATAACAGAACAAAACCCTAGGTTTAAGACACTTAGGACTTTTAGGGGAGTTCGCATCTCATATGTGCCTAGAGAAAAGGTAAATTTATAAAATCATGGAAGGCAAATATCAGTAATGAAAAGTGACCATAAATATTGTACCATGAGGGGGTGGGAAATCACCACTGATTTGTGCAGGGGTTACATAGGCAATACATCTCAGGAAGTATGAGCCTGGGGGGAGGAGACAAGATGGCCACGCATTAGCAGCTCCTGAAATAAAGTTCTGGTTTGTGACAGGCCTTATCCCTTCTGCCTTACCTCTACAACCAAAAAATGCTATTATATATTATATATTATATATTATATATTATATATTATATATTATATATTTCAGAGGGAAGAAAGAGCGCAATGATATTGGGACCCATCAATCCACAGATCATGAATAAACAGAAAAATATAAATACAAATTCTCCTCCAACCACAAAACCTGAGGATTCCAACAGTTTGAAGAGGTTTCTCTGGATAGGGAGGTGACAATGCAAGAAAAGAGAGATTTAGCTACAATTAGTGAAAGAAAGAATGTCGATGGAAAGAAGATAGGTGTTAAAAAAAGAACTGAATTAACTTCTCTGCTCTTTTCAGTCTCTTTATTGTCCAGCTTGACCCAGAACTATTACTGACAATTGATTAAAAAGCTTCAAACCAACATGAGCCTCTCAAATCCTGAAATATGCCTCCTCCAAATCCTTCCAAAAATCTTCATGTGTTAATACATTTTTAAAGCAGCATAAAGAGTAATACATAATACATGACTAGAACAAAACCACACAATTGATCTTTAGTTAATTTTATTTAAATTAAATTTAGACTTCTCCTTAGCACTCACCACACTATAGAAGAGCAAAATATGGCCATAATGCTTGGAAAAAAATTACACAAGCACTGGGGAGGCTTCTAGTCATTCTGGCTCCTTTTGCGAGAGGAATTCTTCATACTTTAAGCTCTTCCCACACATTACACATTGATCTGCATGTGACAATTCCCTCATATTTGACTGAATAATGTTCAATGTTTCTGCATAGATACCGGTTGACTCAGGTCTCAGTTCTACACTGAGGATGCAAATTTAATTACTTTTGCGATGTTCCATGGGTGCAAATTTGATCATTTTTGGTTTATTTTTTCATTTTGTGCTTGCGGAAGCAGCACCTGTTAAATGTCTTTACATCCCTCTGAGAACTATGACTAAGTGAGAGAACGATAACAGTTGGGGAGCAAGAAGCTCATTTCTAAAAAATAAAATAAATGAAACTATACAGATACCCTTCAAAAACATATAAATCATAATGGCACATGCCCATTGTTTTTATTTTCATTACTAAATTCATCTCCAGGTTTGTCAGTTATGAGAGTGAATTGCAAAAAAAAAAAAAAACCCTTTCTTTTCCAAGTTCAGACTGTAAATCGGAAATCCGGAGATCGAACCCACTAAATCAATAATTAGCAGACATTCTCACCCAAATGTATTTTTTTTAGGAGATTGGCTTCTCTGGTTTATGAATTATGTTACGGGAAGTAAGAGTATGGGGTCTGCTGAAGCCCTTTCCACATTACATGCATTTATATGGCCTCTCTCCCATGTGGATCCTTTGATGGGAAACAAGATGACCATGTTGAGTGAAGCCCTTTCCACACTCTATGCATTTATATGGCTTCTCCAGTGTGGATCCTTTTATGGGATGTAAGATAACTGTGCATGCGGAAGCCCTTTCCACACTCCATGCATTTAAACGGCTTCTCTCCTGTGTGGATCCTTTGATGGGATGTAAGATTACTGTGTTTACTAAAGGTCTTTCCACACTCCATGCATTTATATGGCTTCTCTCCTGTGTGGCAGGGGTGGGTTCCAATTTTTTTTACTACCACTCTGTGGGCGTGGTTTATTTTGTGGACGTGGCTTGATGGTCATGTGACTGAGTAGGCATGGCCAACTTGACGTCACTCACGCCCATGCCCTCAGTCACATGCCCCCCACCTAGCCACGCCCACAGAACCCGCGAAAATGTATGTTTTGACAGCTGGGAGGCTGGCAAAGAAGCCTCACTTTCCCCGCCGCCGTGGCTGCTTCTACCTCAGCGCCAGCAGGGGCGGATTCATTCTTTAATGCAACAGCGGGGAAGGCCCGTCAGAGGTGAGAAGGGTTGCTCCTCCCGCGGCTGTTGCAGCAACCTCCCGGGTGAGCCACACCCCACCTCAGGCCCATGCCCCCCCACACCTAGCCACGGCGAAAATTTATGTTTTGCCAGCTGGGAGGCTGGCAAAGAAGCCTCGCTTTCCCCGCCGCCGTGGCTGCTACTCCGGCAGTAGCAGCTGAGCAAGGGAAGGAGAGGGACTGGAGAACGAAGCGGGCACAGCGGCAGCCAAAGCCGCCGCTTATTCCAACAGCCGAGGACGGAAGAGGCACCTCTTCCGTCCTCGGCTGTTGCAAAGAAGCTTGTTTGCAACCCACTCCAAAGGGAGGTCAGATTGTGGCAGCGTTCTGGCTTCCGCTGCCTTGTGGGGTCTGAGGTCAACCCAGCGACACAGGCATGTTTCAGGGTGCCTAATCCTCCAGCCACATGATAGCCGGAGAGTGAGGGAGGGCGGCCAGGTCCTCCCGGGCAGCTGCTCCCCACTGCCCTCCCCAGAGGGGCTCGCTTTACCCGTAGATTCTTCACCCGCCAAGAGCTGAGCCGACGATAGCTGGGCTGCCCGACCTCAGGAACAGGCAAATTAAATGGTGGGCAAGGGGGGGCTGGCATCGGGCCGGGCGGTGACCGGCTCAGACTGAACCCGGCTTCCCAACTGGCAGAGGGAAAGAGGCTGGGAGGAGGTGGTCACATCAACAGCTCGGTCTCCCGCCATGTTCAAGCAGAGCTCCGGTGGGGCTTGAATCTGCATTGTAGGAAGACTCCGCTCTTGGGGTGCGCGCACTCCAGGCTTCTTCTGGAGACACCCCCCCCCCAACCTTCTTACAATTGCTGGGGACATCTTTCTTGGTCTTCCGGTGCCCCTTCGCCTCTTTCCATGCCCGAGTTGGGGAAAAACACCTCAGGGCACCCTGATCCATCTTCCCCCAACTGGGAGGTTTCTCTCCAAGTGGCAGCGTTCTCAGAGGACGATGTTTTGCCCAGCCTAGAAGTTGGAGAGGCTTTTTTTCTCCTCCCCAGTGAGCGAAAAGCTGGCGGGCCGGCAGGGTTGGGGGGCTGCGGGCCTGGGATTCAGGGGGGGGAGTTTTGCTCCTCCAAAAAATTCTTGCGAGTGGAAGTTGTTAATTGCCTCACAATCGTGAGAGCAAACCTCCGTCCCTCGAATCCCAGGCCAGCAGCGAGCTGATCCTCTGCCCGTGGCTCCAGTTGCCCATGGCTCTGGCTATGCCTCCTGCGGTCTTGCCTGCCATTCTATTCACCTGTTCCTCGGGTTGGGCAGTCCAGCTATGGTCAGCTCGGCTCTGTTTGGCTTGGGCTGCTCCTGCGCCGGGGCCAGAGAGGGCTTGTGGGCTGGACCCTGCTGGCCCGCCAGCTTTTCGCTAACTGGGGAGGAGAAAAAGCGAAGCTTCTCCGTGCTTCGGAAACAACTTCTAGGCTGGGCAAAACATCATCCTCCGAGAACGCTGCCACTTGGGGAGAAACCTCCCAGTTGGGGGAAGATGGATCAGGGCGCCCTGAGGTGTTTTTCCTCCACCCAGGCATGGGAAGTCCCTCGCTGCGGGGCTGGGATTTGGGTGGGGGGCAGAAGTTTTGCTCCTCCGAGCCTCGGAGCAACTCCCAGCCCTTACACAAGTAAAAAAAAACTTCTTGCGGGTGTGCAAGAAGTTGTTAATTGCCTCACACTCACGAGAAGTTTTTCTTTACTGTTTAAGGTTTTTCCCTGCACGCAACGGCTGAGAGACGCTCGCAGTGGGGTGCAATTTGGGGGTGGCAGTTGGGGCAGGGGATGGGGCGGGGCGGGCCACAAGATGTGCATCTTACCGGAGACCGTCAGCTCCAGATCTTGCGGCTTTTTCGGGGTTTTCTTTAAAAAAAAAACACCTCTCCAGATGAGCTTGAAAACATCCGAGGTTGCTTAGGGAGGGAGCAGTCGGGCAAGTGTTTCCCCCCCTCCCTGCCGAAAACTCTGCTTCTGCACATTTGCAGAAGCAAAAACAAGCAAAAAAGCAAAAAAAAGCAAAAAATAAGCTGGCGGTGCATGTGCAGTTCCGGAAACTCAGCTTCTGCGCATGCGAACCCCCCCCCCAAAAATAAAAAAAATTCAAAAAAAAAAGATGGCGGCACCCACAGACCGGCACCAACCGATCCGTGACACCACTGTGATGTCACCAGCGGGTCGCTACTGGTTCGGGCGATCTGGTCCGAACCGGGAGGAACCCACCCCTGCTGTGTGGGTTGTTTTATGGGAAGTAAGATGAAAATGCTGGGTGAAGCTCTTTCCACACTCTATGCATTTATATGGCTTCTCTCCTGTGTGGATCCTTTGATGGGATATAAATTTACTGTGATGGCTGAAACCCTTTCCACACTCCGTGCATTTATACAGTTTCTCTTCTGTGTGGATTTTTTGATGGGATGTAAGATAACTCTGCATGCGGACGCTCTTTCCACACTCCATGCATTTAAACGGCTTTTCTCCTGTGTGGATGCTTTTATGGGAAATAAGATTACCATGTTGGGTGAAGCCCTTTCCACACTCCATGCATTTATATGGCTTCTCTCCCGTGTGGATCCTTTGATGGGATATAAATTTACTGTGATGGTTGAAACCCTTTCCACACTCCATGCATTTATATGGCTTCTCCCCTGTGTGGATCCATTCATGGGATGTAAGAGGACTATGGTTTCTGTGTACTAAACTTTTCTGTGACTCAAGAGACCCATTTACTTGAGAAAGTGTGAATATCTAATTTTTTCCTTTGTCTTTGAATATATTGGCTGGTCCTTTGGCTTGTGATGGACAGGGTCTATTTACATCTAATGTGTCTTTGAATAGTCTTACACCTTTCCCAATATATTTCATCTTTAGTTTTCCTCGTTGATCAATAAAGTTCTGCATCTCAGCAACAATCGATGAGCTTTCCTTATTCCAGTTATTTGACGGGTTTCTGTCCTGTCTTTGGAATTCTTTTTGAATTACAGGTTTCTCCATTATGTCTCCTTGTCTGAACACTTTGATTGGTTCTCCAGAGACTTTATTGTCATTCTCATTATCACCTTCAAACGGAAAGAGAAATGAAAGTGATAGAAAGGTTAGGGGAAAAGATCACTCTGTCGGAAGCCATATTAATTGCCTTCAGGTATTTTGCCAAATTCTAATATATTGCATACTGCATCCTTATAATGGCATGGTATAGAAATGATAATATCTCTATTGATGAGGCATAAAACCTTGGAAAAGACATTAAGTCAAAAAACCTGAATGGCAACTTTTGATAGGACTGATATAGAAGCAACTAGGCCAAAACAGTTGAAATCTGTGTGATGAAGTTTGGTTCAAACTTTTACCTCAAACCAAGGAATTACTTTGTCACTAAAATGTTTAAATAGAAATATAAATTGGATAGGATATATCTAATCAAAATGCCATTGACCTATTAGAGAGCCGAGGTGGCGCAGTGGTTAGAGTGCAGCACTGCAGGCTACTTCAGCTGACTGCTAGCTGCAGTTCGGCGGTTCAAATCTCACCGGCTCAAGGTTGACTCAGCCTTCCATCCTTCCGAGGTGGGTAAAATGAGGACCCAGATTGTTGGGGGCAATATGCTAACTCTGTAAACCGCTTAGAGAGGACTGTAAAGCACTATGAAGTGGTATATAAGTCTAAGTGCTATTGCTATTGCTATTCCTTCCTAGGACCAGTAGAAAAACAGAACTTTTCCTTCTCCCTCTGTAGAGGGGATATCTATTTAGAGACGTTTTCGGAAGAACTACTACTAATGGCATCTAACTACAAAATGTCTTCCTGAACTTTCTGACTGGAGAGTAGGAAACACTTACCAAGAGAGGCCACATTCTTATAATTCTCCAGCATGACTTCCCAATGCAGTGCTTTTTGGTGAGGATCCAGCTGAGACCACTCCTCCTCTGAGAAATAAACAGCCACCTCCTCGAAGGGCAAGACTCTTCTGAAAGGGGGGGGGAGTACAGAACAGACTGAGGAGGGACTGCAGGATCTTTCCTATTGTTTAGAAATTTCCAAAGCAAAGCTATGCACTAAGGTAAATGGCTATGCTTAATAAGAATCCATGGTTTAGATGAGAAAATAGAAAGAATAAGAAGCATTTGACTAAAGAAATATTTTGGGCAGGTTTTATCAACTTGAATGATTCTGTAGGACTTTCACTGCCATTCAGGTTAAATAAGCCCCGTTTCTTCTGGATCAATTGATCTACCAAACAGCCAGCCAGCCAGCCAGCCAGCCAGCCAGCCAGCCAGCCAGCCATCAAAATACTCTTCCTTCTGAATCAATTCATCCATCTACATTCAAAATGCCTTCAGTGCCTTGAGAGAATCAACTGGCAGGTGGGCCTTGGAAAACCCACCGATCAGTGACACTAACTCTTCCTTGGATAGTGTCACTGATTGGTGGGTTTTCCAAGGCCCACCTGCCAGTTGATTCTCTCAAGGCACTGAAGGCCTTTAAACCCTTCCTGGGTTTAAAGAAGGAAATGTGTCTGTAGGGGAAGGGATTCTTTGTAGTATTTTATGAAATGGCTTATGTTGTCCTAAGAAGGAGCAATCCTGTTCATCCTCATGACAGTGCTGAGAGACGTCAGCCAGGGTTCTGTGTGGTGTGCCATCAATACCAAGAAACTCTGCCCCTCCTCAGATTGAAAGGAAACTGCTAGTAGTCTGAGCCATTGGCTGGACAGTAAGTAAGAAAATGGAGAATGTTTTCCATTGAAGACAATTCTAAGCCTGTGCAAAGCTGGATTGTTTGGCCTCCAAATCCAGGCACAAGTCAGGAGTTAAAATTTACTTTCTAAGCCAATAGGGTCTTGGTTAATTGCTCTTTCAGAACAATTTTTACTTGGAGACGTTTCTATATTTCAACTGTCCTGGGATTTTAATAATCTTAACTATTAACCATGTCTTTTTCTTATAAATTGTTGTAAATGAAGCATTTGAAAAATGGAAATTTCCTAGTTTGAATATTTAAATATTTTTGAGGTTCCTAGCACAAATGCAACTCAAAATAATTATAAAAAAGGGGCACCATGTAGAAGAGTAGAGTAGAGTAGGAATAGGAATAGGAATAGGAATAGGAATAGGAATAGGAATAGGAATAGGAATAGGAATAGGAATAGAATAGAATAGAATAGAATAGAATAGAATAGAATAGAATAGAATAGAATAGAATAGAATAGAATAGAACAGAATGGAAGGGACCTTGGAGGTCTTCTAGTCCAACCTCCTGTTGGGCAGGAAACCCTATACCATTTCAGACAAATCGTTGTCCAATCTCTTCTTAAAAACTTCCAGTGTTGGAGCATTTACAACTTCTGGAGGCAAGATGTTCCACTGATTAATTGTTCTGTCAGGAAATTTCTCCTTAGTTCCAAGTTGCTTCTCTCTTTGATTAGTTTCCACCCATTGCTTCTTGTCCTGCCCTCAGGTGCTTTGAAGAACAGCTTGACTCACTCTTCTTTGTGGCAGCTCCTGAGATATTGGAACACTGCTATCATGTCACCCCTAGTCCTTCTTTTCATTAAACTAGACATACCCAATTACAGCAACCGTTCTTTATATGTTTTAGTCTCCAGTCCCCTAATCATCTTTATTGCTCTTCTCATCTAGGATGGACAGGTGCTCACTTACCTATTTTAACTTGTGTTCCTAATCTGTTTTTTTGTGGTGCTGTTTTTGATAGGTTGGACTGTTTTTTCCCCTTTGTGTAACACCCCCGCCGCCCAAACCCGTGCAGGGAAACTTCCCAGGATTCCAAGCCACCCTGAACTCCGGAGTTTTTTCCTGTACGGCTTTTGCCGGCGGGGGGTGGGGAACAAGTTGCCTGCAACTCACTTTTCACACCCCACACCCCACACCCCCGCCGCCCAAACCCATGCAGGGAAACTTCCCGGGAGTTCCAGGCCGCCCCAAACTCCGGAGTTTTTTCCTGCACGGCTTTGGCCGGCGGGGGGTGGGGAACGAGTTGCCTGCAACTCGCTTTTCACATCCCACACCCCCGCTGCCCAAACCCGTGCAGGGAAACTTCCCGGGAGTTCCAAGCCGCCCCAAACTCCGGAGTTTTTTCCTGCGTGGCTTTTGCCAGCAGGGGTGGGGAATGAGTTGCCTGAAACTCGCTTTTCACACCCCACACCCCCGCCGCCCAAACCCGTGCAGGGAAACTTCCCGGGAGTTCCAAGCCGCCCCAAACTCCAGAGTTTTTTACTGCATGGCTTTTGCCGGTGGGGGGTGGGGAACGAGTTGCCTGCAACTCGCTTTTCACACCCCACACCCCCGCCGCCCAAACCTGTGCAGGGAATCTTCCCAGGAGTTCCAAGCCGCCCCGAACTCCAGAGTTTTTTCCTGGGTGGCTTTTGCCAGCGGGGGGGAGAAGCGAGCTGCTTGGAGCTCGCTTTTCAAACCACCGCTCCACCGCCCAAACCCATGCAGGAAAACTCCCCGGGAGTTCCAGGATGCCCCAGCGCCGCCCCTCTCCGCCTCGACATGCTTGCCTGCCTTTGATCCTGTTGGGAGCTCCAGCCGCAGCAGTGGCAGAAGGAAGGTTGCAGAGCGGCAGCAGCGGCGCTCCAGGAGGGCGGCCCTTGGGGGCCCTGGGAAAGCGCACAGTAAGGAGTTGCCGCTTTGGGTCCTCTCAGTCCGGAAAACGCTGCGGGAGAAACTACCGAGAGTGCAGGTGGGCTTCTCCTTCTACGCAAGCCCGGGGAGTGGCGGCAAGGAAGTGCCAGAAACTTGGCTTCTGCACATGCGCAGAAGAAGAAAAAACCCAGAATTTTTTTTTAAAAAAAAATAAATTCAAAAAAAATTCAAAAAAATTCAAAAAAAAAAAGATGGTGGCGCCCACGGACCGGCACCGACCGGCATCATCGTGACGTCACCAGCGGGCCTCTACCGGTGCTAGCGAACTGGTCCAAACCAGGAGGAACCCACCCCTGCCTGGGCTAGTCTATTCTACATAACAAAGATCTACCTCCTTCAGACAGAGCCATATTAGGAACTAGCTGATACCCGTGCTTCGCTACGAAACTATGTGATGGGGCTTGATAAATTGACACTTAAACCTTGAAAATTAATGAGGAATTAAAAAAGGGACTGTATTATTTCGTTAGAGATGGTAAGCTAAGTTTCTGTTACAGATGAAGACATTATTTGCATAGCATAGACTTTAAATTCGTCCCTCAGATGAATTGCTCAGGACCTCCCTGTAAACAACATTCCTGGCTTTGCTCCCTGGCTGGCGGATGACCAGGCTGTCAGGTGAACTGACTCTGGAGCATGCCACATACATGTAGAACTGGCCGTGGGAGAAACAAGCAGCTTCCCTTACTTGTGTTTTCCTAATCGCATCTGTAAATCTTTTCCTCCTGGCTCCCTCTAAAGCCCAACTCCTTTACACCCCAGGAAAGATTCAGGACCGACTGTGGGCAACACCAGGCTGAGATGCGCCCGGCCTGCAAAAACCACAAGAGAAATCCCTGAAAACCCCTGGAGGCCCTCAACAGCAGCTGTGAACCTGGCCCATGAAGTCAGTTGGTGACTCCAGACAGCCCAGGAAAGAAGGTTTCTTCACAAGCCAGGATGAGGAGGAGACCTCACACTTCCATGATGGTTAATGGAATCTGGCTCCATTACCTCACAGCTCAGTTCTGTAGGTCGCCCAGAAGCCTCAACCACCTGGTGGGACATTCACACAACACACTTGCAGGGACTCTGTCGTGGGGTCCTGCTGTAGGAATTTAGCACCTACCCCCCTCCTAGAGGAATGAAATATTTTAGGAAATATTTAAAAAGGCAGAATATTATATTTCCCTGGCTGAGAAATGGAGAAACAGTTTTTTAGGCAGAAAATAGACTAACTCTTAATAGCCCCCACCTTTGTCAATGGACCATTAAGACCAGAGCAAACTCACTCATCCCCCCCCCCCACCTTTGTCAATGGGCAGTCTATTCTACATAACAAAGATAGGATTAGCCCTCTGCCCATCTTACCACATGGCACCTGGAACGATTGCATCAGCCAGCACTCAAACTAGCTTGAACTCAAAAACACAGCCTACAGAGTTGCCCCTGCATGGCCCCATGGGAGTCTGACAACCAATCAGAATACAAGCTCAAAGACAATGCCCAATAGAGGGCATAAAACCAAGGCACTCTCAGCATCTCAGCCTTTTTCTGTTAAGGAACTCAAGCCATGTGCTCCTGTCCACCATTAAACCTTCTTTCCAAGCAACTTCCATGAATCCAGTGTCTTTTTCCTACTTGGAACTGAACCCAGAAGGACATTTCTTTCTACAGGCATAATACAAACCTAACAATTTCCTCCTCTTACTTTACTTGGAATTTTAATCTCTATTTTGTCAGAGTTTGTTGCAGCACACCCAATCAGACAATTCAGCAGGATTCAAAACTTCTTTATATACATAATAACACATAATACAATACCCTTGTAGGTTTTTCCACGTTGTAGAGAAGAGAAATAGCAAGTACAAACACAGCACAAAATGGAAGCACAAAATGCAGAAGGCAAAATGGAGGAGGGAGAAGCTAGTCCCCTCAAGCTTATATACGGAACAGTTAAGCCACGCCCAGGCTCCAAACTGTCTCGTATGGCCCCATACAACAAATACTATGTTTCAGTTACCAAACAGTCCCCCATTGGCTGACCTGTTGCTATCCCTATTCCAGTTCATGAATATACAGACACTCCTCCCTTCATAACTGGAATAGACATAAAACTGAATAACTTAATATTCTTCAGAGACCTGTATTTGAAGATCCAAGTTCACAGTTCCCTTCAAATACCTGAGAATCCTTTTTACAACCATCCAATGCAATTGCGTTGGTGCAGCAGTAAAGCGACTCAAAATGCTTATTGCACAAGCTATGTCTGGTCTGGACCACTGTGACAGATATAACAGGCTTCCTATTGCTGACTGATATATCTCTTGATCACAGGCTTCACTTTTGTCCTCACCCAAACTGTTATGAAAATCTGTACTCATAGGTGTTGGAGCAGTATTACAATCTTTCATGTTATATCTCTTCAACAACTGTTCAATTTTTCTTGAACAACTGAGAACATAACCACCTTTCTCAGTTTTTTGTATCTCCACACCAAGATAATTTTGTATTTCTCTGAAATTATTTAATTCAAACTTTTTCTCCAATTGATTAGCAAATTATTTTACCTATGATACATCTTTTGCAATGAAACAAAGATCATCCACAAATGCTAATAGTTGACAATCCCCAGCTTGTAACTTTCCAGTGTATATGCAACCATTAGCCTTGCAACTCTTGAACCCAAGACCCTTCAATGCCTTATCTAAACAGGTATTCCAATTCCTGGCTGACTGCTTCAGCCCATAAATGGCCTTGTACAATTTATACTTCGTGTTAGGCTTTTTACTTTCATACCCTTGTGCTTGAACCATGTAAATTTCTTCCTCTAATTCTGCATTGAAGAATGCAGTGGTTATGTCAAAATGCCAAAGTTTATGGCCACGTACTGCTGCCAACACTAGTGTCAGGGTTCCAAATAGCATCTGGAATTAAATCAGAGTCCGAGACAAGGCATTCCTCAAAGATCCAATTTATTAACAGAGCCATGTCAGCACGGCTGGGAGAAATCCTGAATCTGAAGCCTTCGGGGTTTCTCCACCCAGTTGAAAGTTCAAGCCTTTGTCCCCACACCCCCAAGTTCATCACATGAACCAATCTTCATTGCTTCATCCTCTGGTAGCTTGGTTGGAACTCCACCTTCTTCCGTGCAGGTGCAGGACAAAGAATGACCTTGACAATCTAGAAGGAATTTGTTGTGGCTACATGCATACATCCCTCATGCAATGACCCCTCCCAAATTCCCCTAGCAAAGAATACATTTTTAAAAGCATAAAGTGTGGCAGGCCAAAGACTCCAACTATAATAGCTTCGGCCTAACAGGCGGCCTCCCCTCAGGAAACAGCCGTGTCCTACAAGAGAAGAAAGAGAATAGCATAGGCGGTTAATTCGCCATCCTTAACCACCCCTCCCCCCAGGGGGACCCTTTGGCTTGTCTGGATATTTGTGATGGAATTGCTTTACTAATCTATCAGCTTTTACATTCCAACTCTTTACCCAAGTAGCTTCAGACAAAGGGTACCCCTTCCAATGGTTTAGGTATTTTAATTGACCCCTAAACATTCTGGAGTCTAAAATTTTCTTCACTTCATAGTGTGTCTCCCCTTGTATTACTACAGGGGGAGGTGGTGGTTGAATTTGTGGCCTTATATTTGACCTAATCACTGGCTTTAACAAGCTGCAATGAAATACTGGGTGAATTTTCCCCAATATTCTAGGCAATGCAAGCTGCACAGTGACTGGGTTGATAATTTTGACTATTGGCA
>QLTV01003099.1:258501-280439 GCA_003457575.1 Thermophis baileyi
ACATTAAAAAAACTTCTCGAACTCGCGAGAAGTTTTCTTTTACAATGAGCTTCTCTGGACACAATGCCGAGAACGTGACGGAGCTACAAGTGTCAGGTAGGACGTGCGTCTCGCGGTGGGGCGCAATTTGGGAGTGGCGGGGCAGGGCGGGGCGCGAGACGTGCGTCCTACCTGGGACTTGTACCTCCGTTGCGTTCCTCGGTGTTGTGTCCACTGACCCTCCCCTGCCTCCGGCTCTCGAGCGAAGCGGGAGGGGGAAGAAACACTCGCGGGCTGCCTGAGGAAGCCGAGCTGCCAGCAAAACTTCTAGCCAGGCTCAGCGGCAGAAGCAGCCGGGCATGCGCTTCCTTGTCTCTTCCAAACGCACCCTGTCTCTCTCGGCAGGGGGGGAAGAGTGCACTTAAGACACAGCACCAGGAGAAGGAACCTTTTAGCTTCATGCTGAACACAAGAAATCTTTCTGCCCTTTCGCTCCAAGAGGCTGCGCAGGCACAAAGACTCATTTCTGGCGGAGTTTGGAAGAGAGAAAGATTTCTTGCCTGCGGCGTGCAGCCCAAAGGTTCCTGCAGAGAGAGGGGGGAGGGAAGGAAGGAGGACAGGCAGGTGCTTTGCCTCAGGCAGCCCGTGAGAGTTTCTTCCCCCTCCCGCTTTGCTCAAGAGCCGGAGGCGGGGGAGGGTCAGTAGACACAACACCGAGGAACGGGTGGCTGTTCCTGCAGGGGATTCCCACGCACCACTCTTGCCTGCATCCCCCGTCCAAAGGACGTGGGGAGGGCAGGTGGAGGATGAGCGGCCCAAGCCAGTGAGCGAGCGAGGGAGGCGGGGGTGGGAGGCAGAGCTGAAGGGGCGGCAAGACCAACCCGCGGCCTGGCGCTCTCTAGCTGACTGCAGGGCTCTGCAAAGTCAGTAGCCACAGAGGCACAAGCAGCAAGTGCCCGAGAGTCACGGCGCACCAGCACCTCCGTTGCGGGGAACAGTGGCAGCAGCTCCAGGCCAGCACACGGCTCCCCCAGCAGGTGCCTGTAAAGCCTCAGCCGCTGCATGCACGGCGACAGGGATGGGCTGGTTGCGCCTATCTGCTGCTTAAGCCCTGCACTTGTGGGCTCGCTGTACCCGACTGGCCTCGCCACCTCCTCGCAGGCAGGAGCGCGTTTTCATACACTGCCAGAGGCAGCCCAGAGGAGCCAAGCCAGTCCCGCGGGGTGTGTGCGCACCCGCCTCTCACTTGCTCTCGCTCTCCCGGCCGGGAGCTGCTCTTTCTGCGGTGGGCACTCTTTTGGCCGGGAGAGGTGCAACAAAATGAAATTTAATGTGGAGAAAAGTTTTACACCTGGGCAGGAAAAACCAAAGGTACTAGTACAGATTAGGTGAAACCTGGCTCAAAAACAATAACTGTGAGAGGGACCTTGGTGTTTTAGTCAGTGGTGGGTTTCAAATAATTCCACCACCGGTTCGCCGAAAATGTGAGTGCGCCCACACACACACACGGCTTCTGTGCATGTGCGGCTTCCGTCACGCAGTGAGGCTCGACCAAGCAGCCTTTCAGGGCCTGCTCCCCTCCATCTCTGCTCTCCAGGGCAGCGGCTGCTTTTCTCCACACTGCTGGGAGACCGTCTTGTGCAATTTAGCAGCTGTGAGCCGCCGCTTTCCTCTAAGTCCCATCTGGAAGCGCTGCAGCACAGAGAAGCAGCAGCCATGTTGAATGCTGTTTGTCTCAGCCGCAGCACTTTCCAGATGGGACTTAGAGGAAAGCGGCAGCTCACAGCTGCTAAATTGCACAAGATGCTCTCCCAGCAAGAGCAGCAGCAGAGAGAAGCAGCTGCCAACCCAGAGAGCACATGGAGCGTCTCCGTGAGCGATCAAGGCTCAGCAAGGGATGGAAGAAGTGGCTGCAAGATCTCCGTTGCAGCGCTTTCTGGATGGGACTTCTTACAGGTAAGAAGAACCGTCCGGTCCATTCCCAAACCACTTCGGTCCTCCTGCCCACCCCACCCCCGCATCCCTTCAGCCTAGCGCGGAAGGCCGCAGGCCAAATAAATGGCTTCAGATCAGGGGGGGCGTAGTTTGAGGCCAGAGGGGGGCGGTGGCATGTGGGCGGAGGCCCGGGGCAAGGCCAGAGCTGGGGAATGGCACGTTCCCTGACCTGGATGAGGCAAAAAGCGAGCGGACGGAGGCTCTGGGGCAAGACTGGAGTGGGGGAATGGCGCATTCCCTGAACAGGCCGAGGCGAACGGCAAGTGGGCGGAGGCTCCAGGGCAAGGCCGGAGTGGGGGAATGGCGCATTCCCCGAGATGGCCGAGGTGGGCGGAGGCTCCAGGGCAAGACCCAGCCGAGGCGAACAGCGAGCGGGCGGAGGCTCTGGGGCAAGGCGAGAGCGGGGGAATGGTGTGTTCCCCAACCCGGCCGAGATGAACGGTGAGCGGGTGGAGGCTCTAGGGCAAGGCCAGAGCCGGGGAATTGCGCATTTCCCAACCCAGCCAAGGCAAACGGCAAGCGGGCGGAGGCTCTGGGGCAAGACCGGAGCGGGGGAATGGCGCATTCCCTGACCCGCCGAGGCAAACGGCGAGTGGGCGGAGGCTCCGGGGCAAGGCCACAGCCGGGGAATGGCACATCCCTGGGCCCTGACCCAAGGCGAAGGGCGAGCAGGCGGCATGCTTGCCTTTGGTGAGCAGAGTGGGCAAGGCGCGGAGGCGAGGCATGGAGATTAGCTGGGCCGCATGGCGAAGGCAAGATATATAGGTCAGGGTGGGGCAGGGTGGGTGGGGCCAGCCAGAGGTGGTATTTGCCAGTTCTCTGAACTACTCAAAATTTCTGCTACCGGTTCGCCTGAACCGGTCCGAACTGGCTGAATACCACCTCTGGTTTTAGTAGACGATCAGTTAAACATGAGTCAGCAGTGTGTGGCAGCAGCCAAAAAAGCTAATACAATCCTTGGTTGTATAAACAGAGGCATAGAATCAAAATCACGTGAAGTATTAGTATCACATTATAAAGCCTTAGTAAGGCCACAACTGGAATACTGCAACCAGTTTTGATCACCACATTACAAAAAAGATGTTGAGACTTTAGAAAAAGTGCAAAAAAGAGCAACTAAGGTGATTAAATGCCTGGAGACTAAAACATATGAAAGATTTGGGTTTGGCTAGTGTTGAGAAAAAGGACTAGGAGGGACATGATAACAGTATTCTAGTATTTGAGAGGCTGCCACAATGAGGAGGGGGTCAATTTATTTTGCAAAGCACTAGAGGGCAGGACAAGAAACAATGGATGGAAACTAATCAAGGAGAGAAGCAACCTGGAATTAAGGAGAAACTTCCTAACAATGAGGACAATTAACCAGTGGAACAGCTTGCCTTCAGAAGTGGTGGGTGCTTCATCACTGGAGGTTTTTAAGAAGAGACTGTACAGTCACTTGTCTGTAATGGTATAAAATCTCCTGCTTGAGCAGGGGATTGGACAAGACTTCCAAGGTCCGTTTTAGCTGCATTCTGATTGACTGATTGATGCTGACCATCCCACATTTTTCTAGTTTACCAAGAAGCAGGTTGTGATCTACTTTGTTGAATGCCTTGCTGAAGTCTATGTCCACAGCATTTCGCTGGTCTTCTAATTTAGTCACTTTGTTAAAGAATGAAATAAGATTGGGTTGGCATGATGTTTTTAACAATCCTTTTCTAGCTACTAGTTATAACTTTATTTGTTTATAGATTTTCACAGTTCTGTTTTTTTATTATTATTTCCAGGATCTTCCCAGATATTGGTGTTAGACTGATTTGTCCGCAGTTTCCTGGGTATGCTTCCCCCCCCCCCACTTTTTGAAGATGGGAACCACATCAGCTCTTTTCCAGTCCTCTGGCAGTTCCCCAGTGCTCCAGATTTTTTTTAAAGATATGGTACAATAGTTCTAAGATAACATCTGCCAGCTCCTTCAGAACTCTGAGATGTAATCCATAAGGTCCTGGTGACCTTTTCTCATCAGATAGGGTCCAGTATTCAAGTCTGTCAAGATCCTTTTGGATCATGAGCCTATCCTATAAACCACGTGTGTCAAACTCGATCGCTTCACGTGACACATTGTGACGTATCGCGGCGTTTTTTGCCTTTGCCGAGCTGGGGGGGGTGTGTGGCCTGCATGTGATGCATCTGGCCCGCCAGTTTGACACCCGTTATAAACCATTGGCTATTCCCTCTAGCTTGGTTTCCACAAATTTTATAGTTCCCTTCTATCCCCTCATCTAAATTGTTAATGAAGATGTTGAAGAATACTGTGTCTAAGGCAGACCCTTGAGGTACCCCACTGCTTGCTTCTCTCCATATATATGTAGATGTAATGTACATTTACACTATAGATGTAATGTGCATGTAGATGTTGTGATGACTGCCCTGGACGCTTCCCCAGATACTTCTCCAGATGCAAACTTGGAGGAAGCTGAACCAGTTCCAGGCATGTCTGGAGGGGAGTTGGTCAATGACTCCAAGCAGCTGTCTGAGCAGGATTTGGCTGAAGCACAGCTGCAGCAGGACAGCCCTGGGGCTTCAGGTGGGGAAAGCACGCATCTGCAGCCGGTCAGCAAAGAGGAAGAGGAACTGCCTTCTGCATCTGTTCCGAGAACATATAGGGCAGACAAAAGGCAGCCTCACCTTTTTAATGTACTGCACCAGAAACTGGCTATTTAGATGCTGGGAACGTGATCATTTCCTAGCTGTTTCCTGGTTTTTGTGATTCCTGCCTTGCTTCAGATTGACACTGTGCCTTGATTTGGATCATGCCTTGTGAATTCTGGACTTTTCTTGCCTCATGAACCCTCCTGTATTGTGGATTTAATTTTGTCTGGTGGGTTTATCTTGATTGGGAAACGTTCAAGTGCCGTGTGGATTCATTGGCCATTGCTCTATGGACTAGCATCTGTCTGCTTTTGGCTGGACTTAATTGGGAGAGTTCTGGGTTTTTGGTGAAGGGGATTTCTGGGGAATATTTATAAACCCATTAAACCACTGTTACATATGGGTTTCCCCCCCCCCCCGATTTTTTATTTTTTAATATAATAATTCCATCTTCAATTAAACAGTGTGTCGTCCGGGTACAAATATCTTTGTAACATAATAGTCAAAATTTACAACAATGTTCATTACATTAGCATTAATTTTATAATATTAAAATAATAATATTAAACATAATAATCATAATATTTGCTTCTCTCTCTTAACGTTTCTTTATTTCACAAATCTTTTTTCTTTTGTTTCCCTGTTTCTAACTTCCCTGTTTATTATCTAACCATTGATAAAATAAATCCCATGTCATATAATATTCAGTTTGTTCTTTCTCCTTAATTGCTAGCATTAGTCTATTCATTTCTGCACATTCTAATATTTTCCTGATCACACTCTCATCTGTCAGGATCTCTTCACTTTCCCAATTTTGTGCAAATACAATTCTAACTTCAGTTAATATGTGAATAATTAAGTATACATTCCCCTTACTGTAATTCTGGGGTAAAATCCCCAACAGGAATATTTCTGGTTTTAAATCAATATGCTTTATCATTTTTTCCAGCCACGTATGTATTTTTGACCAATATTTTTTCGCTTTTGAGCAAGTCCACCACATATGATAATATGATCCAGGTATCTGGTGGCACTTCCAGCATTTAGCTGACTTATAAATGCCATCTATAAAACATCTTATACAAATTTTCTTTATATGCAGTTG
This sequence comes from Thermophis baileyi, assembly GCA_003457575.1. NCBI lineage: Eukaryota > Metazoa > Chordata > Lepidosauria > Squamata > Dipsadidae > Thermophis > Thermophis baileyi. The sequence continues at coordinate 264,212 of QLTV01003099.1, forward strand.
ACATTGTTAATTTATAGTTCCTGTCCCACAGCTTCTGCCATTTGTCTAATCCTATTGTATAACCAAAGTTTTTTGCCCATACTATCATTGTCTCCTTCACTTGTTCCTCTTCCAATTTAATGCCCAATAAGTAGCTGTACGTTTTATCAATTTTTCTTCTGTTCCTGTCAGTCTTGTCTAATTCTGTTAATTCTTTATAAAATCCATATAGTTTAACATCTTTCTCATATCTAGAATGTATCTGCACTTGTGAATACCATGCCATATCAATCCCTTGATCGCTCAATTCTTGTTTAGTTTTGAGTTCCCCCTTTTCATTCAAAATATCTTTATACCTAACAATATTTTCCATATTGATAACATTTGGGTGAATCAGTGCTTTCAATTGTTGAAAGCCAAACTGGTATCCTCAAGTAGTGTTGTTCTCTAATTTTCTCCCACACTAACAATAATGCATTCCTAATATAATGTCTTTGAAAGTAACCATGTACTTTTATTTTTCCCATACCACAAGAAGGCATGCCAGCCCAATTGCAAATCATGTCCTTCCAAAGTCAATAGTTTTGTATGCCTCAATTCAATCCATTCTTTCACCCATGTAAGTACCGCAGGCTGATAATACAATTCCCAATTCGGTAGCCCAAAGCCTCATGTTACATGCATTTGAGTGAGCGGGGTAGCAGTGTTTGTTCCCAGCCACACATTCGGCCTCCCCAGCAAGCCTACTCTTCAAAAGGATGGAGCAGTTGCTGGCAGACAATGCCCAGCAAGTGGCCCTGCTTTCCTTGCAGCTGGCCCAGATGCAAGCGGCAGCCCAGGTATGTCCCCATTGGAAATGCTCAGTGCCCGTGCCAGAGAAATTTGATGGGACTTTGGAGTTGTTTCCTGGTTTGGGGGACAATGTCAGCTGTTTATGATCTTGGGGCTGGATGACTTCCAGCCATCCTTTGGATGATTATGCAGGGTTCTGTACCCAATTCCAATTGAGGGCTAAGTTCGAGGACCCTGTGAAGGCCCAGAAGGCAAACCAGTGGCTGCTGAGCTAAAGCAGGGGCGATAGTCAGTCATAGAATATACCAGTGACTTCCAATTGATAAACCAGGACCTGAGGTGGAATCAGAAGGCCCTCATTGATCAGTTCCAGGAGGCTCTGTCATTGAAGCTTCTGGATGAGCTGGCCCAGACGGACTGTCCCAGCAATTTATAGGCCCTCATGCACCTCCGTGTGCGTATAGACAAGACAGCTCCAGCAACGGTGAGCAGAGATGGAGGGCGGAATCACCCCCGCTGGTGAAGCTCCATGAGGAACCGCTTCCCCCGAAGAACCTATGCAAGTGGGGCCCCGACCACAGCTTACCGCTACCAAGAGGGACCGCCAGTGCTGGGAAGGATTATGCTTCTACTGTTACTATATTTTTAATGCAACTACAGAGAAAAAGAGCTTGATACATGACTGGAAAGTAACTATACCATTGATATTTTATTTAAATCAAATTTAGACAATTTCTTAGTCTTCAACATACTTTAGAGGAGTAAAATATGGCCGTAATGCTTGAAAAAAGATTTTGCACATGCATTTGGGGAGCTTCTCATCATTCTAGCTCCTTTTGTGAGAGGAATCCTTCATCCCTTCAGCTCTTCTCACGCACTGTACATTGATGTGCATGTGACAATTCCCTCAGATTATGAGCCCTTTCACTAAAGAAGGCTCTATGCTTCTCCATACATAGTACCTGGCTCAGGTCACAGTTCTACACCGTGGATGCCATAACTTTGAGTCTTTTTTGGAATTCTTCGCATCACAGAGGTGGCTCCTCGTCTCATTTCTGGTCAGGAGGATCAGAAGTAGTTTTCTGAAATAGTTTTTTTTAACTCAAGCTTATTTATTTTGGTCCCACTGATTTGCAATTGTCAGCTTTCTTGCTTGATCATTTGAAATCTCAGCACAGAGGCACCACTTTGTTATTTTAGTGAGTATCCCTAACTTGGGACAAAAAGAGAGGGAGGGGGAATGATGAAAAATTAAAAGTAGAAAACCTCTTACTTGTCACTTTTAAGGCAATATCACAATTACTCAATGGGACAATATATCATCACATTCCACCTCACTCTAAACTTTGAAGGACCTTGAATTGTCTTTGAATTATATTTTTTTCACAGCCTAGAATCATTCTGCTGCACTATTTCCAACTTTTCTGAGGACAGAGAACAGTACTCTAAGAAATTAAGTATGTATAATGAATAAGAAAGGAAGGTGAAACAATTGTCAGATTAGGAAAAAGAAGAAAAGTTTAAACTCTTTTAGTGTGATCAAGTGGGAAGAACAAACAACTAGGGAATAGGCGGCTTCACTTTTGGAAAAAAAATTGTAGCTAAATATAGATACATTCAAAAATTCAGAGTTCATAATTAAAATGGCATTAAAATCCCCATTCTTTACATTTTCATGAATAAACTCATCTCCCTCAGGCTCCAGTGGGGAGGATCAAGCTAAAAAAAAAATGTCTTTCCAAGCTCAGTCTCTGCAAATAGAAAAAAAAAATCATAAATTTAACTAACTTTCTAGAATAAACAGAGATTCTCACTCAAGTGTATCTCTGTATGGGAAATTAAGTCGTTGCTCCTCCTAAAGCCCTCTCCACAGTCCATGCATTTATCTTGGCTTCTCCCTTGTGTGGATCCTTTTGTGGCGAGTAAGGTGATGTCTCTGACTAAAAGACTTTCCACATTCCCTGCATTTAAATGGTTTCTCCCCGGTGTGGATCCTCTTATGGAGAGTAAGGGCACTGCTCTGACTAAAAGTCTTCCCACACTCCGTGCATTTAAATGGCTTCTCCCCTGTGTGGATCCACTTATGGGAAGTAAGATTGCAGTTTACACTGAAGCTCTTTCCACATTCCATGCATTTAAATGGTTTCTCTCCTGTGTGGATCCTTTTATGGCAAGTAAGACCACTGTAGTGGCGAAAGCTCTTTCCACATTCCATGCATTTGAATGGTTTCTCCCCTGTGTGGATCCTTTTATGAGTAGTAAGTTTACTGTGTTGGCTGAAGCTCTTTCCACACTCAATGCATCTGTATGGTTTCTCTCCTGTGTGGATTAATTGATGGGAACTAAGTTGTTTCCTAGAAGTAAAAGTCTTTCCACATTCCATGCATTTAAATGGCTTCTCCCCTGTGTGGATTCTTTTATGGGAAATAAGATTACTGAGTACTCTGAAGCCCTTTCCACATTCCGTGCATATATAGGGCTTCTCTCCTGTGTGGATCCTTTTATGGGATGTAAGATTACTCTCTTTGTTGAAGCCCTTTCCACACTCTATGCATTTATATGGTGCATCATCTGTGTGAATTCTCTGTCTCACAAGGGATGCAAATTTAAGGAATCCCGTTCCACAGTCCATGCATTTATATGGCTTCTCCCCTGTGTGGTTCCTTTCCTGAACAGTAAAAGTCTTCCTTTCACAGAAGCCTTTTCCATTCTCCATGCATTTATCCGGATTCTCCCCGATGGGAAGATTTTTATCTGATGTTAGAGACCCATTTTTCTGAGAGAATGGGAAAGTCCAATTGTAATTTTTTCCATTGTCTTTGCATATATAATCTCGTCCTTTGGATTTGGATGGATAGTGTTCATTTACGTCTAATGTGTCTTTGGACAGTTTTACACCTTTCCTGATATATTTTTTCTGTATCTTTTCCCCTTCCTCAAGAAACTCCTGCATGTGAGCCTCAATGGAAGATAAGCTTTCCTTATTCCAATTATTTGAGGGGTTTCTCTCCTGCCTGTGGAATTCCGTTTGAATTGCAGGCTTCTCCATTACGTCTCCCTGTCTGAGCACTTCGAACGATTCCCTTGACTCTTTATGGTCCTGCTCAATATCACCTTCAAGGGGAAAGAGAAATAAATATGAGAGCAAGGTTACAGAAAAAGATCCATCAGTCGGAAGTCATCAGTATTGCCTTCTGAAACTTTTCAAATTCTAAGTTATAGCATGTTTGATTGCTTACAATAGTATAAATGATAATTCCCACATTAATGAAGCATTAAATATTTAAGAACTGCAAACATTCTTTTTGTTTATAATTATCCATACATATTCAAATCTCAACAAGAGTCAGCTCTGAGTTAAAGAAAAATCAGAGGACGCATCCAAAGATGTATTAGGAGAAAACCTAACATTTATTGGAAGGGTGCCAATTCCAACAGAGACCTGCGAGAACTAAATCCCCCTTTGAAACTCATCTTTTTCTTCTTACACAAACTATGTTCCATTTGCATTTTGTTTTTTATTTGCCAAACATCACATGATTGAAAGGGGGGGGGACTATTATTCTTCTATTAAGCTTAATCTGCATGTTTTTAATGGAAAGACAGCACCATTTCATCCTTAATTCGAAGGCTCAGGATAGAAATCAAACAGAAGTAGTTAACCTACATATCTGACTGACAAGGTTTCATAGGACTGATATGGAATTATCTGAGCCAAAAAAAGCTGAAATCTGTGATGGAGTTTAGCATTACATCAAGCCAAGGAATTACTTTGTCACTGACATGTTTAAACAGAAATAGAAAATACATCAGATGTGAAATGGCACAGGATGCATCTAAAGAGAACGCCACGGATCTATTTCCTTCCTAGGAGCAGTAGGAGAGTGTATTTCTACCTGCTTTCTCTCCAGAGATGACATCTATTTGAGATTTTTTTAAAGTAAGAAACAGCCAGTAGTATCCAACTACAAAATGTCTTCCTGAAGTCTCTGACTGGAGAATAGGAAACACTCTTACCAAGAGAGGCCACGTTCCTGTAATTTTCCAGCATGACTTCCCAATGCAGAGCTTTTTGGTCAGGATCCAACACAGACCATTCCTCCTCGGAGAAATACACAGCCACCTCCTCGAAGGAGACAAGGCCCTCCTGACAGGGAAAGAGAGTACACAGAAGGTCCAGGAGGAATTTAAAAAAACAATGGTCCTATTGTTTATAAATTCCCAAAGCAACATTATGTAACTAAGGTACATGGCCATGCTTGCTAGGATTCCAAGGTTTGCATGAGAAAATGGAGAGAGCCAAAAGCTTTTGACGGAAGAAATAGTTTGGGCAGGTTTTATCAATTTGATTGATTCTGCACGACTTTCACTGCCAATCAGTGAAAGTAATACCAGTTTCCTTCTGGATCGATTGAGCTACCATCATCCATCCATTCACCCACCCACCCACCCTCCAGCAACCATCAAAGATGTCTGGAATCAATTGGTATCGGTGGCTCCAAAACTCCACATATCAGTGACTCCAATCCTTCCTCTGTTTGTGGCAGGAAAAGTTTGTGTGTGTGTGGGAGGGGATTCTTTGCAACATTTTAGTAAATGTCTCATGGTTTCCCAAGAGAGAGCAATCCTGTCTATCCTCAACACCTTCATGAAAGTGCTGGGAGAGCTCAGTCAGGAATTTGTTTCTGGTCCTCCTCACATTGTAAGGAAGCTGCTTGTAGTCTGAAACATCGACTGAATGATAGGTAACAAAGCAGAAGAAATTTCCCGAGGATTCTTAGGGGTCTATGACAATTCACCGCAGCCAACTCAACATAGCCAACTCACTATGGTTAACTCACCATGGCCAAATCACCACAGGACAACTCGCTATGGCCGACTCGTCAAGAGATTTATACTAATATCAAAGAAATAGTGAAATATAATTATTAAAGAAAGAATGACAAAGGAGCGACAAAATGAAATGTGAATGACAAAAATTAAAATAAATTTTAAGTTTTAAAATAATTAAATACAATTGTTGAATTGTGTTGCAGAGAGTTGTCCTATGGCGAGTTGGACGTGGTGAGTTGTCCGATTCTATTTATTAGCTTTTGCAAAACTGGATTGTTTCAGGCACAAATCAAGGCATTATAATTTACTTTGCAAGCCAAAAGTGCCTTGATTATGTGCTCTTTCAGAACAATTTTTACTCTGAGAATTTTCCATTAACCTGCATTGTATTTTAATAGTCTTATCTTTTGATGTCCACTTTTCTTATCCCAGATTGTAAATAAAACATTTTTGAAAAATTGTAATTTGCCAGTGTGAATACTTACTTATTTTTGAGCATCCTTGCACAAATGCAAGTCAAAGAATTACAAAAAGAAGAGCCATCACGAAGGATTATTTGAAAGGTGAATATAGTAATTAGCATAATTACAACTATTATAATAATTGGCAACAATTAGCATTTATTTCAAATACTTATCTTAAAATAATATTTCCCAGTAACAGCCTCATCTTGCTCAGGAACACAAAAATAAGCCAACTCAAACAAGAGGGGGAAATGAAGGGAGACTGTTCTATGTATACCACCTTGACTTTTCTGAAGGAAAAGGAGAATACAATTCTAATAAATAAATTTCCTCTTCTTACTTGAACTGGAGTTTCAACCATTGTTTCAGCTTTACCATCAAGAAGGCTCAACTTCCTTCTATTCTTCTCTGTGAGGGAGACAGAATTTACACTACATAATTCGTAATGTAGGAGGTGGTGTTCTATAGAAGAGAAGACATACAGAAGATGAGACAGTTGAGATCTCTCTGGGGAATGGGAGAGCCTTGTATTACCTGTGATAGTGTCTTGATTTGGATCATCCTGAGAGATCCTCCTGAAAAACATTTCTGGAGATGAACTTGATGGATGCTTCCTTCTCTTAAGATCTCTGATCTCCATCATGAAGGACTTGAAAGAGTAGGCAGGAAAGAAGAATGAATGAATGAATGGACAATACACATCAAGATTCTTCTTCTGTGAATACCACTTTGAAGCTCCAGAATCCATTAGAGTGGTTGGAAAGTGGAAAGGAACGACTATCACAAATAACAGATCAACGTCCTACAAGAATTAGAAGTATCTCCACATATAATGAATGGGAAAAAAACCACCTCTGGTAGGCAAGGGTTAAGAATTCAAACACACTTTATTAGATTAACCATTTCTGAGCTCCTAAATGAAGGTGTCTCACCTGCAACTCAACCTGCTCCTTTTTCTCCTCCGCTTGCCTCAGGAGGAAGCCTTCTACCAGGGCCACCGCCTGGGAGCTGGTCTCTGCTCCACACTCCCGTACCCAGCTCTCAATGTGCAGGGGGAGAAGCGCCAGGAACTGCTCCAGAACAACCAGGTCCAGTATCTGCGCTTTTGTGTACTTTTCTGATCTCAACCATCGACTACAAAAGGAATGGAGTTGACTGCAAAGTCCTCTGGGACCTCCATCCTCCTGGTGTTGGAAGCTCCTGAAGTTCCAGGACTCAATTTCTGAAAGGGTAGTTGTCTCCTCCAGGATCTTCTGCCCAGTTCTTGCCCAGATTTCCCCAGGGCTCCCAGGCTGAACACCAGAAGGGCCTTTTCCAGTTCCTTCACTTGCTAAAGATTGGCTTTTCATTCTTTCTCTGTCCTGTAGCGCAACTCCAAATGGGTCCAGGGAATCTTGTGGATCTCCAAACACTAGTCATAGTACCATTCCTGTAGCTACATATTAGGCAAGACTTTCAGCCGTCTTTGTCCATGTTTTTGCCTCCAAGAGAGGGAGCACAAATGGCTTCCAATTTCTGTATCTTAATTAGAAAGTGGTGGATTTAACCCCTGAAGAACACTCATTCTAATGGAAAGAAGTATTTTTTCTGAGCTAGTACAGGATTACAGTTAGTCCCTGCATATGAATGTGTGTTTGGTACAAGCTTTGGGACTGACATCCATGAGAGACTTGGAACATTGAATAAATTTATTTTGGGTCATTTTCAATTTCTTTTTAGGGCTTGCTTCATAAAAACCTAGATCTACATTTACTTACAAGCAGGGTTTATACAACATGCCAAACTCTAACCGGTTAACAAACCATGAAAGTTCATTAAAAAAAAATGAAATGCCAATAAATGACCTCAGCTCCACTTCCCTTTCTTCAGGGTTTGCTTTTCAAGAGCCAAATCACACAATTACATGCAGGTAGGTTCACAAAAATACCCAAAACACAAACAGGGGAAGCAACTGTTCACATGAAACACCGGGGTTGGTGATGTCCTGGTTCACTCACCCTCCTAAGAGAAATTGAACTCCTGAGGACCCAACCCTATTTTAGTCTCCTCCAGCACATAAGGAGAAGGCGGGCACACTCTCCTGCAGTTCCTCCCTTGCAACTATGTTCTTATTTCCTGCTCCAGATTTGCCCTCCAAGCTCTCCCCATCTCCGACCTCGGAGCTTTCTCCAGGCTATGGCGGGTGAAGGATTCCCCCAGGACCCTTCCTCCTCTCTGGGGATTTGTTCCTGGGGCAACGCGGCTCGTCCTGAGCACCGCTTCCCTCTGCCTGCCACCTGCGTGGAGAGGGGCGGCAGGGGAACATGGGATCCGGGCTCTCCCACCCCAGGACTCAGAAGATTGAACCTGCATGGGGACTTGGCTTCTGTCCCTTCCTTCTCTAGCACGAGCACCCTCTCCCCCCCCCCTTTGCACGCGGAGAGACACTCTCTCTCACACACTCACACACACGCCACTTACCCTGCCCACCTCTAGTTCTCCTCCCTTCAAGACTTTCCGCCACCCATTTAAACCACCTGCGAAGCTCGCTTAATAGAGACAGAGTGCTGCGTCAGATCAATTGATGTCATTTCCTTTCCATTCTCCTATGATAAACCACCTCTGGCGTTCGCCCTCCAGTGGCCAAATGGTGAATCGCACGGTGTGGAAGACTGAAGCTTTAAAATAGAGAACTGGTAGTAGCGTGAAAAGTGTTTTAATTTGTGGATAATACTGTTTGATTACCGGAAGAATCTGTACAAAGAAAGAGGAACTTTGATTTATTTTTATTTTTATTCCCCCCCGTTTGATTTATTTTTCCCCCCCCGTTTGATTTATTTTTATTTTTATCCCCCCCCCCATCTTTCTCTGACGGCCTGCTGTTGTTTTATTTTTGCTGTGTTTAATGCTGGATCTTAGAGCGGGGGTGCCACCTACTGGTCAAAGAAGTATTATTATATATTAGTACATGGTGGGAATAACCTTGGAAAGTAAAAATTATTTGATAATACAAGTATAACAAAGAGGAGAAAGAAAATAGTGAAAGGCAAACAATACCTGGAAGGCCTTTTTATTTTGGTTCCATATCTACTGGCGTCTTGGCTGCTTGGAAGTATTAGTGAGCCTTTTGAAGATTTCTAAGGCAAGGTGGATTACAATTAACAAGAAACATCCTTGAAACTGAATATCTGACTTTGTGGAATAAAGGCATTTGGGAAAATTTGGTGGGCCAAGTTAATAAGAGTTGAAATTCTAAAAAGGTCAAGAGATGATGGATAGATATAGAATATTTTTTAACATGGTGGTTATTTTATTAAGTGTTAGAAAAAAGAAGTAGAAAGTAGAAATTGGGAAAATAGTATTATGTATACTGAAATATAATAGAACATATTATAATTACTATGTATACACACATTTTAGAAGTTGAAAGATTATGATTATGTATATTTTAAATGGTTACTATCATTATTAGAATTGTGTGCAAAGTATATTGACCCAGACAATAGACTGTTCACCAAGCACTTTTGGATGTTAAAGAAAAAGTCATAAATAAAATTATAAATAAAAAGAAGAAGAAAAGGAAGGAAGGCAGGCAGGCAGGCAGGCTATAATGAAAGTGAGGGAGGGTCTCAGGGAAGTCCTGCCTTAGCACTTGGCCACCACAGGTGCCCCCAACATAAGTCCCATGTCACGCCCACCATGGCCATGCCCCTGGCCCCGCCCACCATGGCCACACACCCCAGCCTTCCGAGGTCAAACATAACCCTTATGCGGCCCTGTGAAATCCCTGCTCTAAACTGATTCAGCTCACTATGCCTGTACTTGTAAGTGGATAATCAGCTTTTTGATAGATAAGAAGCAACAGGTGTAATTTGGGAAAATTGCATCTAGTACCCAGGTAATTTGCATCGGTGCTGTGTGCTCTCTGTTGCTCTTCTCCCTTGGTACCAATGACTGCACCTCAGGGGGAACCCTCTGTTAAAGTTCTGGAATTTGCAGGTGATACAACGGCCATTGGTCTCATTTGAGATGGTGATGAGGCTTCAGGTTTCATTTGAAAGAAGTTTTTTATCTTGGGTTGTCTGGGCGTTGTTGCAGCCATGTTTAGCTGGTTTTGTTTGCTTAGTAGAGAAAACTTCCCTCTCATTCACTAAATGCTTTACTAGCTGGAGTAAAAAGCTGGAGTAAAACCTGGAGTAAAACCTGAACCTCTCAAGTGGTGAAATTAAAACTTTTTAAAGTTAAAAGTTAAAAACTGATTTAAAAGTAGAAAGAGTAAAAATAGAGAGCAAAAAGGAGAGCAAAGGTCAAAGCTGCTGCTCATTGTCACCATCCTTCATTAATATTTGAATTTTGGGTATTTTCTGCATAACCATTATTATATTTATCCAATATGTTTTGGCATGTTTATAAGTCCACCTCATGAGATAAAATGTACCTTACATTTCCAGCATTTGTTGGAAGTTCCATTACATATTCTTGCCAATCTATCTGGAGCCAAATACCATCAATACATCATCTTATAAAAGTTTTCTTTCAAAGTGTAGTTCAAACTAAACTTTAAACCATTAGTCCACATATTTTCCCATTGATCTAACATTATATTATAACCAAGGTTTTTCTCCCATTTTACCATACTATCCTTAACATGTTCATCTCAGAGGTGGTATTCAGCCGGTTTGGACTGGTTCTCCCGAACCGGTAGTAACGATTCGGCGAACTGGTAAATGCCACCACTGGATGGCCCCTCCCCTCCCACTCACTCCTTTTTACGCTTCGCCTGCCTAGAGTCGCCTGCGGCATAGTTGCTGCTGCTCTTTGGTTCCCTCGCTTGCCTCGACTACGCTGCCCAGCTGATCTCTGCCTGGTGAATCTTCCTTCGCTTCTCTCCAGCTACCTCCCCCACGGGCAAGCCATACTTGCCTGCCTTCCCTGCGGCCTTCCCAGCGGTCCCTGTGGCCAGGCCCGCTTGCCTGCCTTTCCTACACCCTTCCACACCCGCGGCCCCACCATTTTTTCTTTGCCATTTTTCGCCTTTCCCTCATGCCGGCAGCTCCCTTTCTCATTTCCCTATTGAGCACAGTGCCCAGGATCCTCTTTAATGGGGAGGGACTTTCCTACACCCTTCCACACCCGCGGCCCCGCCTTTTTTTCTTTCCCGTTTTTCGCCTTTCCCTCATGCCGGCAGCTCCCTTTCTCATTTCCCTATTGAGCACAGCGCCCAGGATCCTCTTTAATGGGGAGGGAAACAGAGCAGCCAGCATGAGGGAAGGAAGCCACTTTTTTTCTTTGCCTGCCATTTGCCTTTCCCTGACACTGGCAGCTCCCTTTCTCATTTCCCTATTGAGTGCAGCGCCTAGGATCCTCTTTGATAGCGCACGTGCCTAAGGTTTCCCCCCTTGCAGCCCGGTGCTGTGACGAAGGAGAGGAAAACATCGGGAGAGGCTTGGGGCTGAGAAAAACAAGCATTGCAAAAAAAAAAAAAAGTTTTCGTTAGATTGCACTTTGCAGCTTACCATCACAGAAGTTTGTTTGAGTGCCTGCATGCCTGTGTGTGTGTGTGTGTGTGTGTGTGTGTGTGTGTGTGTGTGTGTGTGTGTGTGTGTGTGTGTGTGTGTGTGTGTGTGTGTGTGTGTGTCTTGGGTTGAATAAGCCGGATGGCAATGGCCAGTTTCATTCAAACGAGTTTTTGTTTCAGATGGGACTCCTAGCCTTAGGAGAGAGAGAGAGAAGAAAGAAAAAGAGAGAGAAGGGAGAGACAAGAAAGAAAAGGAGGGAGGGAGGGGAAAGTGAATGACATAGTTGCATGGATGGATGGAAAGATAGATACATGGAGGGAGGGAGGGAGAGAGAGAGAAAAAAAGGAGAGGAAGGAAAGACCACAAACCCTGGCACTAGACGTGGCTTCAGAAGATGCTTTGAAACAGCACAGCAATCTAGGGCTGGAAGGGATCTAGGAGGTCATCTAGTCCAACCCCCTGCTCCAGGAGATCCTTACAGAATCATAGAATAGCAGGGTTAGAAGGGACCTTGGAGACCATCTAGTCCAACCCCGTGCTCCAGTAGGAAACCTTATATCGTCTGCATTATTTTGGTGCTTCTAACAGAGAGGAAAATTGCCAGAAAGGAGGACAAGGCTGCCATGCAGAGGAAGGCAGAGATAGTCCTTGACTTATGACCACAATTGAGCCCAAAATTTTGATTGGTAAGCAAGAGCGTTGTTAAGTGAGTTTCACCACATTTTACTCAATCCATGACATCTCCTGGCTCTATATGTGTGTGTGTGTGTGTGTGTGTGTGTGTGTGTACATACATATACAGTAAATATAGTAGATAATGTAGATAATGTATCTTTTTGTGTGCCTATACACACACTATACTATGTAATATGTATGTACACATATGGCATATATACATAGGATTAAATAGTGTATTTTGGATGTTCAGTAGTAGTATAGACAGGGAAATTGTATCTCGTTGAGGCCTTTGAGGCGAGGAGAGGCCAGGCAAGGCGCCCCTTGACATGAGTGACTTCAAGTTGGCCACGCCCACCCAATCACATAACCAACCAGCCACATCCACCCAGTCACATGACCACCCAACCACACCCACCCAGTCACATGACCACCAAGCCACCCCCACAGAACCGGTCGTTTAAAAATTTGAATCCCACCACTGGTTCATCTTCCATGTTCATCCTCAGGTAGCATTTTATAAACTTAAGAAATCAAGTGGTCATATTATAATTAATTAAATATTTTATGTTAGTGCCTTTTTCTACATTTTTGGCAAATTTTATCTCAGATAAAATTCTTAAACCTTCAAAATCAATAGTAATAAATTACCTTCCATTGCTGCTATTTGCATATCTAACTTTTCTGTTTTTATATGCATCTTTTTAACATCTTCCTTCATTTGGTTTAATTCGGTTTAACCCTATTGCAAATTCTTCAGGTTTTTGGTGCAACTTTTCATTTAAATTTTTAACAAAGCATCAAATTTATCAAACATTTTTTGTGGTTTGTAAATTCAAGAACATTTTCTACTCAATACTTTCCATAAAAAGTTGGACATTAAAACCCTGTTTCTCTTCTTACCACCTTTTCTTTTCTTTCTTTTGTTCTTTTTTCTTTTTCTTTCTTTCCTCTCTCTCCTTCCTTCCTTTTCTTTCTTTCCCCCTCCCATCTCCCTATTTTGCTTGATATGTAGTTCTAAAAATATTTGATTAGAGTTCTCTGATTCTTAATAAACATCAGTGACTTCATGGCCAATATAGAGCATAAATAATCTTTAAGCAATGTTCAATATCAAAAAGATTTCAAAGTGTTCCCAGAGAACACTGTTTCTTAGATCAAAATTGCTGTTCCCATAATGAAAGGAGGAGGAAAGGGAAAAAAGAGAGGAAATTTTCCTCTTCTTGAATTAAGGAACAGTATGTATAAGGAAAATGGAATGAAATACTAAAGTTCTTCAAAATTTATATAGCAACTTCAATAATTACAATAAATAATGTAGCCTTTTCAATAAATAACCAATAACTCATCTAACCTTTTCAATAAATAATCAAAAAGCCTAAAATGGCTAAAATCACTTCACATCAAAACAAAAGACTGAACTTTGCCATTGCCGTTCCATGCAATAACTCAGATGAAGTCTCATCTTGAAGGGAATAAAAGTCTTTAATTCTAGTTCATCAAGGGAGTGTATTGGACATAACAGCATTCAACCTGGCAATTAACATGTAATCTACTCATCCAAAGTAAAAGGCAAAATAGAAAGAAGAAAACCAAGTTACACGTGAAAGTTAAAATTTAATAGCAGAAGCAGCACCTCTAAAAATGCAGACAGTGGTCGCTCATGAAGAGCAGAAGTTTATTTCTAAAAAATATATAGATACCTTCAAAAATTCATCGTTCATAATTAAAAGGAAAACATATATTTTCATTTTAATTAATATATCCATCTCTCTCTGGGGCTGCCAGTTGGGAGGGCCAAACTCAAAAAAACCTTCCTTTCTGAGTTCAGTCGATTAGATAGGAAAATCCATAGATTTAACATGCTAAATTAGCATACATTCTCACCCAAATCTATCTCTTTCGGAAATTGGCTCCACATCTCTATGGATCCTTTTATGGGAAGTAAGCTTACTGGGTCGGCTGAAGCACTTTCCACAATCCATGCATTTATATGGCTTTTCTCCTGTGTGTGTCCTTTTATGGAAAATAAGATTACTGTATTCACTAAAGCACCTTCCACATTCCATACATTTATATGGCTTCTCCCCTGTATGGATCCTTTTATGGGAAGTAAGCTTACTGCGTCGGCTGAAGCACTTTCCACAATCCATGCATTTAAATGGCTTCTCTCCTGTGTGAGTTCTTTTATGGGAAATAAGGCTACCGTGTTCACTGAAGCCTTTTCCACACTCCATGCATTTATACGGCCTCTCTCCTGTGTGGATCCTTTTATGGGATGTAAGATTACCGAGTTTATTGAAGCCTTTTCCACACTCCATACATTGATATGGTTTATCCCCCGTGTGAATCCTCTTATGTGTCATAAGGGATGAATGTACATGGAAGCCCTTTCCACATTCCATACATTTATAAGGCTTCTCCCCTCTATGGATCCATGTATGAGAAGCAAGTTGACTGCTATGAGTAAAAGTCTTTCCACATTCCATGCATTTGTAAGGCCTCTCCCCAGTGTGGATCCTTTTATGGGAAGTAAGACTACTGTTACAACTAAAATCCTTTCCACACTCCATGCATTTATATGGCTTCTCCCCCGTGTGGGTCCTTTTGTGGGAAGTAAGACTACTGTTGCAACTAAAGTCCTTTCCACACTCCCTGCATTTATATGGCTTCTCCCCCGTGTGGGTCCTTTTGTGGGAAGTAAGACTACTGTTGCAACTAAAGTCCTTTCCACACTCCATGCATTTATATGGCTTCTCCCCCGTGTGGGTCCTTTTGTGGGAAGTAAGATTACTGTGGCACCTTTGATGGGATGTAAGTTCCTTGCTTGTTCTGAAGCTCTTTCCACACTCCATGCATTTATATGGCCTCTCCCCTGTGTGGATCCTTTTATGGGAAGTAAGATTACTGTTGCACTTAAAGCCCTTTCCGCACTCCAAGCATTTAAATGGCTTCTCCCCTGTGTGGATCCTTTTATGGGAAGTAAGACTACTGTGTTTGCTGAAGCCCTTTCCACACTCCATGCATTTAAATGGCTTTTCCTCTGTGTGGCTCCTTTTATGAATCATAACAGTCTTGTTTTCACCGAAGCTTTTTCTATGCTCGAGGGATTTATTCAGCTTCTCTCCCATATGAATACTTTTATTTCTCTCTTGCCTTTGGAATTTCATTTGAATTTCAGGCTTCTCCATTACATCTCCATGTCTGAACATTTGGAATGATTCCCTAGGCTCTTTATGGTCCTGCCCATTATCACCTTCAAAAGGGAACAACAATAAAAATTATAGCAAGGTTAGGAAAAAAAGATCAATCTGTTAAAATTTATAATTATTGTCTTCTGATATTTGCCCGATTCCAATATATTGCATGCTTGCATGTTTATATTTTTTTTTCTTTTAATGACTCCGTAATCCCTTGCATTGGGGTGGAGTCAGGGCAACTGAATGGAACTGAGGGTTTACTGGCCGGATGCTCTTCCTGTCGCCAATGTGATGTTCGCAGCAGATATATTCTCATTGTGCCCAGAGAGAAATATCTGCCTCTACCTAGGATAGAACTCACAGCCTTCTGATTCTGAGGCGAGAGCTCCACCTCTAGGCCACCGCACCACTCGTTTGCATGCTTACAATGGCATGACATAATTTCTATATACATGAATCATAACTCTGAAAATAGCAAAATATATTTGGTTATAATAATAGTTAATAATAATCAGAAACAGCCTATAATTACAAAATGTGTTCCTGAAGTCTCTGACTAGAGAATAGGAAACACTCTTACCAAGAGAGGCCACGATGCTGTAATTTTCCAGCATGACTTCCCAATGCAGAGCTTTTTGGTCAAGATCCAGAGCAGACCATTCCTCCTCGGAGAAATACACAGCCACCTCCTCGAAGGAGACAAGGCCCTCCTGACAGGGAAAGAGAGTACACAGAAGGTCCAGGAGGAATTGTAAAAAAAAAAACGGGCCAAAGGATTATAAATGCT
>QLTV01003099.1:284021-301412 GCA_003457575.1 Thermophis baileyi
ACCTGTTGGATCTTGAGCTTATCTTCTAAAGTATTGGCTATTTCCCTAGCTTGGTGTCGTACACAAATTTGATGAGTTCCCTTTTATCCCCTCATCTAAATTATTAAGTATTTTAAGATTTTTTATTCCACAAATCAATATATACCTGCAGCAACTAAGCTGTTTGAGGCCGAGCCTTTGGCTCCATTACTATATGGCACACAACTTAGACCGACTCCCGTTATCTGCCATAGGAACTTCATGTTTTTGGTCCAATCTAAATTTTCAAGACCAATTTTCCAAGTTCCTCATTGTGTTTCTAATGCAGGGGTGTCAAACTCAAGGTATTTAAATCTGGTCCACGGGGCCGGCCTGGAAATATCAAAGGACTGGCCTGAAGTATCTCTGCCACCCAAAACGGTCTGCGGGGGACCGCATGCGTCCCCCCTCTGCGGCTCATTTTTGGCCTCCATGGCCTCCAGCAGCACTCTGCCAGGCAAAAACAGGCCGCACGTTTTTGGCCGGCAGAGTGGTGCAGGAGGACTGGATTGGACTGGATTACAATTATGTGGCCTCAAAGTAAGTACCTGATCTGGATAGAACACTAGCAACATCCTATGTTAATACTAGAGTTTAATGCCGGATTTTACATACTGTAGGTCAATTTAATCTACAATCAACAATCTATAATTGACAGCCATTCCTATTTACTATCCTGGAAATTTACCTCTGCTATTAGATATTGTATTATCATGTTATTTATGCTAGTGTATTTTTATTATTAGTTGAATAATAAAATACAATAGTATAAATAGCTTTTCTGCCTGGAAAAGCAATTTAGTATTAAACAATGGGGTATAAATTTAGAAATAAAAAGTTTAGTGGAGCATGAAGAATAAGTAATAAATGTTTGCCCGTAATATCTGGTAGAAGAGATAGGAAAATGGTTATAGTAAAGAACTGTGGAAAGAAAGAAGGGGGGAAAACGCATCTTGAGCCTGTGTCAAACATCCAACATGGATACACCCACCATGGACACACCCACCATGACCACACCCATCACCAGCCACAATCACCCAGCCCTCTGAAGTCAAACACAACCCTGATGCAGCCCTCAATGAAATCGAGTTTGACACCCCTGTTCTAATGCTTCCTTATATACTGAAATGTTGAGGGTGGAAACTAGAATATGGCAAACTTTATTACTCTACTGATTGAATCTGACACTTTTCTCTATAGATCCCTATAGCTCTACAGAGATTAGAAGACGGAGTTTACAAGGAGCCATTTCTCCCAAAATTTACCCTCAATTGCTTACTATCTTTTGGTGATGAGCAAGGAAAGTTACACTTAAGTAACGCCTGTTTGAAATAGACCATCAAATGGGCGCTGGTAATAACACTCAGCTTCCCATGGCAGATAGCAGGACAACACACTGACACCCAATCGGCTGTCAATCCGTCCCACTGTCTCTTGGCTTGCCTGCGTTGCCTGTATTTCCCCCAAAAATAAGCCCTGTGTCTTTTGGGGCCCCAAAAAATATAAGACCGGGTCTTATTTTTGGGGAAACACGGTAATTATTAACACTATTCATCAACTGTAAACCTTTTTATGCTCTGCAAGAGTTTTCCTCATTTATCCTGGTTGGGATTTATATAGGTTTGCACAAGCAGCGCACTGTAGACTCTAACTGACCAGATACACTACTTTGTAGAGAACGGAAATAGCCAGACTCCCTGCTTAATTGTCTTAGCAGATTTTAACAGAGCCACCTCACTCATGAGTTGTCCATATATATGCAGCACGTTAGTTGTCTCATTAGAGGCAACAACATATTGGATCACTGCTATTCAGTGGTGGGATTCACTGGTTGTAACAACTGGTTCGCTGCGCGCGTGCGCATCATAAAAAGTTGGACATTGAAATCCTGTTTCTCTTTTCTTTCTTTTTCTTTCTTTTCTTTTTCTTTCTTTGTGTTTCTCTCTCTCTCTCCCCCTCCCTGCCTCCCTCCCTTCCCTTCCCTTTCTTTCCTCTCTCTATTTTGCTTGATATGTAGTTCTAAAAATACTTGATTAGAGTTCTGATTCTTAATAAACATCAGTGACCTCATGGCCAATATAAAGCATACCAAATAAATAATATTTAAGCAATGTTCAATATCAAAAAGATTTCAAAGTGTTCCCAAACAACACTGTTTCTTAGATCAAAATTGCTGTTCCCATAATGAAAGGAGGAGGAAAGGGTAAAAAAGAGAGGAAATTTTGCTCTTCTTGAATTAAGGAACAGTATGTATAAGGAAAATGGAATGAAATAACTAAAGTTCTTCAAAATTTATATAGCAACTTCAATAAATAATGTAGCCTTTTCAATAAATAACCAATAACTCATCTAACCTTTTCAATAAATAATCAAAAAGCCAAAAATGGCTAAAATCACTTCACATCAAGACAAAAAACCGAACTTTGCCATTGCCGTTCCATGCAATAACTCAGATGAAAGTGATAACTCAGATGAAGTCTCATTTTGAAGGGAATAAGTCTTTAACTGTAGTTCATTAAGGGAGTGTATTGGACATAACAGCATTCAACCTGGCAATTAACATGTAATCTACTCATCCAAAGTAAAAAGCAAAATAGAAGAAAACCAAGTTACACATGAAAGTTAAAATTTAATAGCAGAAGCAGCACCTCTAAAAATGCAGACAGTGGTCGCTCATGGGCAGCAGAAGTTTATTTATAAAAAATATATAGATACCTTCAAAAATTCATCGTTCATAATTAAAATGAAAACATATACATTATTTTCATTTTAATTAATATATCCATCTCTCTCTGGGGCTGCCAGTTGGGAGGGCCAAACTCAAAAAACCCTTCCTTTCTGAGTTCAGTCGATTAAATAGGAAAATCCATAGATTTAACCTGCTAAATTAGCATACATTCTCACCCAAATCTCTCTCTTTCGGAAATTGGCTCCACATCTCTATGCATCCTTTTATGGGAAGTAAGCATACTGGGTTGGCTGAAGTCCTTTCCACAATCCATGCACTTATATGGCTTTTCTCCTGTGTGTGTCCTTTTATGGGAAATAAGATTACTGTGTTCACTAAAGCACCTTCCACATTCCATACATTTATATGGTTTCTCCCCTGTATGGATCCTTTTATGGGAAGTAAGGCTACTGCCTTTACTGAAAACCCTTCCACAATCCATGCATTTAAATGGCTTCTCTCCTGTGTGAGTCCTTTTATGGGAAATAAGTCTACGGTGTTCACTGAAGCCCTTTCCACACTCCATGCACATAAATGGCTTCTCCCCCGTGTGGATCCTTTTATGGGATGTAAGATTACAAAGTTTATTGAAGCATTTTCCACACTCCATACATTTATATGGTTTATCCCCCGTGTGAATCCTCTTATGTGTCATAAGGGATGAATTTACATGGAAGCCCTTTCCACACTCCATGCATTTATAAGGCTTCCCCCCTCTATGGATCCATGTATGGGAAGCAAGTTGACTGCTTTGAGTAAAAGTCTTTTTGCATTCCATGCATTTATATGGTTTCTCGCCTGTGTGGATCCTTTTATGGGATGTAAGACTACTGTTGCAACTAAAGCCCTTTCCACACTCCATGCATTTATATGGCTTCTCCCCCGTGTGGATCCTTTTATGGGAAGTAAGATTACTGTTGCAACTAAAGCCCTTTCCACACTCAATGCATTTATATGGCTTCTCCCCCGTGTGGATCCTTTTGTGGGAAGTGAGATCACTATGTACTCTGAAGTCCTTTCCACACTCCATGCATTTATATGGCTTCTCCCCCGTGTGGATCCTTTTATGGGAAGTAAGAGCACTATGTACTCTGAAGCCCTTTCCACACTCCATGCATTTAACTGGCTTCTCCCCTGTGTCGATCCTCTTATGGTAAATAAGATGACCTCTTTGAGCAAAGGTCTTTCCACACTCCATGCATTTAAAGGGCTTCTCCCCTGTGTGGATCCCCTTATGGGAAATAAGATGACCTCTTTGAGCAAAGGTCTTTCCACACTCCATGCATTTAAATGGTTTCTCCCCTTTGTGGGTCTTTGTGGTAAATAAGACTACTGCGTTCACTGAAAACCCTTCCACAATCCATGCATTTAAATGGCTTCTCCCCCGTGTGGATCCTTTTGTGGGAAGTAAGACTACTGTTGCAACTAAAGCCCTTTCCACACTCCATGCATTTAAATGGCTTTTCCTCTCTGTGGATTATTTTATGAATCATAAGAGTCTTGTTTTCACCGAAGCTTTTTCCATGCTCGAGGGATTTATTCGGCTTCTCTCCCATGTGAATACTTTTATATGACGTAAGAGACCCATTTTCTTGAGAAAGTGTGGAAGTCGAATTGTATTGTTTTCCATTGTCTTTGTATATACAATCTTGTCCTTTGGCTTGGGTCAGATACTGCCCATTTACATCTAATGTGTCTTTGGATAGTTTTATAACTTTGCCAATATATTTTTTCTTTATTTTTCTTGGTTGTTCAAGAAACTGCATCTGAGCCTCAATGGGAGATGAGCTTTCTTTATTCCAATTATTTGACTGATTTCTCTCCTGCTTTTGGAATTTCATTTGAATTTCAGGCTTCTCTGTTACGTCTCCATGTCTGAACACTCGGAATGATTCCCTTGACTCTTTATGGTCCTGCCCATTATCACCTTCAAAAGGGAACAGCAATAAAAATGATAGCAAGGTTAGGGAAAAAGATCAATCTGTCAGAATTTATAAAAATTGCCTTCTGATATTTGCCAGATTCCAATATGTTGCATGCTTGCATGTTTATAATTTTTTTTTCTTTTAATGACTCCGTAATCCCTTGCATTGGGGTGGAGTCGGGGGACAACTGAATGGAACTGAGCGTTTACTGGCTGGATGCCCTTCCTGTCACCAATGCGGAGTTCGCAGCAGATATATTCTCATTGTGCCCAGAGAGAAATATCTGCCTCTACCTAGGATAGAACTCACAGCCTTCTGATTGTGAGATGAGAGCTCCACCTCTAGGCCACCGCACCACTTGCTTGGATGCTTACAATGTCATGACATAAATAATAATTTCTATATGCATGAATCATAACTCTGAAAATAGCAAAACATTTTTGGTTGTAATAATAACAATAATAATAATTAATAATCAGAAACAGCCTATAATTACAAAATGTCTTCCTGAAGTCTCTGACTGGAGAATAGGAAACACCTTTACCAAGAGAGGCCACGTTCCTGTAATTTTCCAGCATGACTTCCCAATGCAGAGCTTTTTGGTCAGGATCCAGCGCAGACCATTCCTCCTCAGAGAAATACACAGCCACCTCCTCAAAGGAGACAAGGCCCTCCTGACAGGGAAAGAGAGTACACAAAAGGTCCAGGAGGAATTGTAAAAAAAAACCCCGGTCCTATTGTTTATAAATTCCTAAAGCAAAGCTATGCACTAAGGTAAATGGCTGTGCTAAGTAGCCTTCGAGGGTTTATGTGAGAAAACAGACAGAGAAAAGGTTTGGATTGAAGGAATGTTTTGGGTAGGTTTTATCAATTTTATTGATTCTCCAAGACTGTCAGTGAAAATAACCCGAGTTTCCTTTGGATCGATCGATCCGCCATTCATCCATCCACCATTAGAAGACTTCTGGAGAGAATCCACTGGCAGATGGGCCTTGGAAACCCCACATATCAATGGCTCCAATCCTTCTATTGTAAGGAAGTTGCTTCTAGTCTGAGACATTGACTGAGTGGAAGATAACAAAGCGGAAGAAATTTCCCAAGGAGGACATTTTTAGCTTTTGCAAAGCTGGATTGTTTGGCCTCCAAATTCAGGCACAAATCAAGGCATTAGAATTTACTTTGCAAGCATAATCCTTGATTATGTGGTCTTTCAGAACAATTTTTACGTTGAGAATTTTCTATTAAGTCGCATTGGATTTTAATAGTGTTATCTTTTAATCTGCTCCACTTAGTTTTCTTATCACTGATTGTAAACAAAGCTTTTTTAAAAATGGTAATTTGCCAGTGTAAATATTCAGTTATGTTTGAGCATCCTTACACAAATCCAACTCAAAGAATTACAAAAAGCATCATGAAGGATTATTTGAAATGGGGTTAGAGTAATTACCGTTTTCCTGAAAATAAGACCCAGTCTATTTTTTTATTTTATTTTTTTGCCTAAAGAGGCATTAGGTCTTATTTTTGTGGGATGTCTTTTCCAGTCTCACCTCGCGTCGGCGGCACCTCGCGGTGGAAGCATCACATGGCCGCTGCCGGCTGACTTCTGTTGTCACTCGCCATCGCTTGTGCGCGTCGCCCCCAGTCTCTGTTTCACCATCAGAGGCCTTCAGGAAAGGCCTCTGAATCTGAGAAACGAGATCTAGATTGACATGTGCGGCGTCCCCCCAGCCTCCGTTTCACCTTTCCTGAGGGCCTCTGATGGTGAAATGGAGGCCGGGGGTGACACGCGCAAGCGGTGGCGAGAGGCCGCAGAAGTGGCCTGGAAAGCCGAGGCAGGTGTCAGGGCGAGGGAGGCCTGGCTGCAACTGTCCTAAGGTAAGCGGGTTCGGGGCATGTGGGACAGCTCCACCATCCCCATCTCCGGCCCAGTTTGATTTTCACCAGTGAGCCACGCCCCACCTCGTGCAACCAGGTGCAACAGAGTGGGTGGGGTCTTAAGTAGATCTTATTTTTGGAGTAGGGCTTATATTAGGTGCACATGTAAAATCAAGCTAGGGCTTATTTTTGAGATAGGTCTTATTTTTGCGGAAACACAGCAGCATAATTACAATTATTGTAATAATAATTGGCAACAAGTAGCGCTTTTTAAAAGTACTGGTCTTAAAAAAGATTAATGGAAGGAGACAGTACTGTGTACACCACCTCTGACTTTCTGAAGGAAAAGGAGAATACAATTCTAATAAATAAATTTCCTCTTCTTACCTGAATTGGAGTTTCAACCACTGTTTCAGCTCCACATTCAGGAAGGGCCAACTTCCTTCTATTCTTCCCTGTGAGGGAGACAGAATTTACACTACATAAATCGTAATGTAGGAGGTGGTGTTCTATAAAAGAGAAGACAATCAGAAGATGAAACAGCTGAGATCTCTCTGGGGAATGAAAGAGCCTTGTATTACCTCTGGTCGTGTCCATATTTGGATCATCCTCAGAGATCCTCCTGCAAAACATTTCGAGAGATGAATTTGATGGATGCCTCCTTCCCTCAGGATCTCTGATCTCCACCATGAAGGACTTGAAAAAGTAGGCAGGAAACAAGAAGAATAAATAGACAATACACATCAAGATTCTTCTTCTTTAAACACCATTTTGAAGCTCCAGAATCCATCAGTGAGGTTGGAAAGTGGAAAGGAACGACTACCACAAATAACAAAACAATGTCCTGCAACAATTATCAGAGTATCTCCACATATAATGAATACCAAAGAACCCTGGTAGGCAAGGGTTAAGAATTCAACACAGTTAGATTTAGTCTATTAGATTTAATCAGTTCTGAGCTCCCAAATAAAGGTATCTAACCTGCCACTCAGTCCTCTCCGTCTTCTCCTCTGCTTGGCTCAGGAGGAAGCCTTCTGCCAGGGCCACCGCCTGGGAGCTGGTCTCTGCTCCACACTCCCGCACCCAGCTCTCCATCTGCAGGGGCAGAAGCGCCAGGAACTGCTCCAGAACAACCAGGTCCAGCATCTGCGCTTTTGTGTGCTTTTCTGGTCTCAACCATCGACTACAAAAGGAATGGAGTTGGCTGCAAAGTCTTCGGGGACCTTCATTTTCATTGTATTGGAAGCTCCTGAAGTTCCAGGGCTGAACTTCTGAAAGGGCGGTTTTCTCCTCCAGGATCTTCTGCCCAGTTCTTGCCCAGATCTCCCCACAGCTCCCAGGCTGGACACCAGAAGGGCCTTTTCCAATTTCCTCACTTGCTAAAGTTTGGCTTTTCATTCTTTCTCTGTCCTGTAGTGCAACTCCAAATGGGTCCAGGGAATCTTGTGGATCTCCAAACACCTTTCTATTCATAGTACCATTCCTGTAGCTACAGGTCAGGCAAGTCTTTCAGCCGTCTCTTTCCAATTTTTTGCCTCCAGCAGAGGGTGTTACAAATGGCTTCCAATTTCTATGGTATATCTGGGATTAATTAGAAAGTGGTGGATTTAACTGTGAAGAACCCACATTCCAAAGGAAAGAAGTATTTTTCTGAGCTAGTACAGGAGTACAGTGGCATTGAGCACTTAATCCCTGTGCATGAATCTGTGTTTGGTACAAACTTTGGGACTTGCGTCCATCGTGGACGTGGAACACAGTTACTTTTTTCTCAGAAAGTAAGAATTGCTGTATAAAAAATCAAAATCTGCGTTTACCTGCAAGGGGGTTTACACAAACTCTAAAGGTGAACAAAACATAAAAGCTCACTTTAAAAAAATGAAAAGCCCAAAAGTGACCTGCTTTGGATGTTCCGTTTCTTCAGGGTTTGCTTTTTAAGAGCCAAATCACACAATTACATGCAGGTAGGTTCACAAAAATACCCAAAACACAAACAGGGGAAGCAACTGTTCACATGAAACACCGGGGTTGGTGATGTCCTGGTTCACTCACCCTCCTAAGAGAAATTGAACTCCTGAGGACCCAACCCTATTTTAGTCTCCTCCAGCACATAAGGAGAAGGCGGGCACAATCTCCTGCAGTTCCTCCCTTGCAACTATGTTCTTATTTCCTGCTCCAGATTTGCCCTCCAAGCTCTCCCCATCTCCGACCTCGGAGCTTTCTCCAGGCTATGGCGGGTGAAGGATTCCCCCAGGACCCTTCCTCCTCTCTGGGGATTTGTTCCTGGGGCAACGCGGCTCGTCCTGAGCACCGCTTCCCTCTGCCTGCCACCTGCGTGGAGAGGGGCGGCAGGGGAACATGGGATCCGGGCTCTCCCACCCCAGGACTCAGAAGATTGAACCTGCATGGGGACTTGGCTTCTGTACCTTCTTTTTCTAGCACGAGCACCCTCTGCCCCCAACCCTTTGCACGCGAGACACACTCTCTTTCACACACACACACACGCCACTTACCCTGCCCACCTCTAGTTCTCCTCCCTTCAAGACTTTCCGGCACCCATTTGAACCTCCTGCGAAGCTCAAAGGGTGCAAAGGAGACAGAGTGCTGAGTCCTAGACGGAAGGCACCTAGCGATGTCACTTCCCTCCCATTCTCCTATGGTAAATCACTTCTGGCGTTCGCCCTCCAGTGGCCGAATGGTGAATCACAAGATGTCCGGTTCTCTTTTCTGAGGGAGTCACTTGGTGGATTCCGTGCGCAAGGAAGGCGCTTATGCAAAAGATGGAAATGGTGCATTTTCCATCGGAGCTCAGGAGGAAGGAGGCTGTCGTTTCCTTCCTGATAAAAAATCCTTTTGAATCCAATTGCTTCTGACAGTGTCACACCCATGTGCACCCTTCCACTTTTAGGAAGGGTTCTATAGAAAGCTTCATCCCTTCATAGAGGGGGCAAAAGAACAGACAAGAAGTACAATTCTTCTTATTCAAGAGATTCAAAATACAGAATACAGAATAACATACTTGGAAGGGATCTCGGAGGTCTGGGGCAACGCGGCTCGTCCTGAGCACCGCTTCCCTCTGCCTGCCACCTGCGTGGAGAGGGGCGGCAGGGGAACATGGGATCCGGGCTCTCCCACCCCAGGACTCAGAAGATTGAACCTGCATGGGGACTTGGCTTCTGTACCTTCTTTTTCTAGCACGAGCACCCTCTGCCCCCAACCCTTTGCACGCGAGACACACTCTCTTTCACACACACACACACGCCACTTACCCTGCCCACCTCTAGTTCTCCTCCCTTCAAGACTTTCCGGCACCCATTTGAACCTCCTGCGAAGCTCAAAGGGTGCAAAGGAGACAGAGTGCTGAGTCCTAGACGGAAGGCACCTAGCGATGTCACTTCCCTCCCATTCTCCTATGGTAAATCACTTCTGGCGTTCGCCCTCCAGTGGCCGAATGGTGAATCACAAGATGTCCGGTTCTCTTTTCTGAGGGAGTCACTTGGTGGATTCCGTGCGCAAGGAAGGCGCTTATGCAAAAGATGGAAATGGTGCATTTTCCATCGGAGCTCAGGAGGAAGGAGGCTGTCGTTTCCTTCCTGATAAAAAATCCTTTTGAATCCAATTGCTTCTGACAGTGTCACACCCATGTGCACCCTTCCACTTTTAGGAAGGGTTCTATAGAAAGCTTCATCCCTTCATAGAGGGGGCAAAAGAACAGACAAGAAGTACAATTCTTCTTACTCAAGAGATTCAAAATACAGAATACAGAACAACATACTTGGAAGGGACCTCGGAGGTCTTATACCATTGCAGACAAATGCCTGTCCAATCTCTTCTTGAAAACCTGCAGGGAAGGAGCACCCATAACTTCTGGAGGCAAATTGGTCCACTAGTTAATTGTTCTGTCAGGAAATTTCTCCTTCATTCTAGGCTGGATCTCTCTTTGATAGATTTTCATCCATTTCTTCTTATCCCGCCATAGGTTCTTTGGAGAATAGGTTGAATTCATCTGTATTGAAAGCCTCATGTTACATCATCCCTAGACCTTCTCTTCATTAGAGTAGATCTGCCCAGTGCCTGCAACTGCTCTTCATATGTTTTAGCCTCCTGTCCCCTAATCATCTTTGCTGTTCTTCTCTGCACTCTTTCTAGAGTTTCAACATCATTTTTATATCATGGTGACCAAACCTAGATGCAGTGTTCCAAATGTAATCTTAGCAATGCAGTACAAAGCAGAACTAACACTTTATGTGATCTTGATACTATCCCTGTATTGATGCATCCTAGGACTGCATTGGCTCTTTTGGCAGCTGCAGCTCATTGCTGGCTCATATTTAAGTAATTGTCTACTAGGACTCTTAGATCTCTCTTACTGTTACTGCTGTTGAGCCAGATACCACCTATTACCGGTATGTGCTAGTGTATTTGTTTTTTCTTACCTAACTTTTAAAACCTTACTTTTCTCACCAATGAACTGCAATTTATTGGAGAGAGCCCAGTATTTCAGTCTGTCAAGAACCTTTTGGATCTTGAGCTTATCTTCTAAAGTATTGGCTATTTCCCTAGCTTAGTGTCGTACACAAATTTGATGAGTTCCCGTTTATTCCTTCATCTAAATTATTAAGTATTTTAAGATTTCTTTATTCCACAAATCAATATATACCTGCAGCAACTAAGCTGTTTGAGGCCGAACCTTTGGCTCCATTACTATATGGCACACAATTTAGACTGACTCCCGTTATCTGCCATAGGAACTTCATGTTTTTGGTCCATTCTAAATTTTCAAGAGCAATTTTCCAAGTTCCTCATTGTGTTTCAAACGCCCACCATGGACACACCTACCATGACCACGCCCACCACCATCACCCAGCCCTCTGAAGTCAAACACAACCCTGATGCAGCCCTCAATGAAATCGAGTTTGACAGCCCTGTTCTAATGCTTCATTATATACTGGAATGTTGAGGATGGAAACTAGAATATTGCAAACTGCATTACTCTAGTGCAGGTGTCGGCAACCTGCAGCTCCAGAGCTGCATGCTGCTCTTTGGGCCCTCTGCAGCAGCTCCCTGTCCCATCACTGGCTGGCCCCGTCGCTTGCCCTCCCCTCCCAGTCACTCCCCGCCTGGCCTGAGGATGTAAGGGTGACGGCGGGGGATGGAGAAGTGGCCGGGGCTGATTCTCCGGCGCCTCACTCTTGCTGGAGCTTCTTCCGGCCCTTGTTGGTGCTGGGCATGCTTCGGTCACTTGGGGAGACACGCAACCTGCTCTCCACCCCAAGACACTGGTCTGACCCGGCCGCGACCGACCTCGCTAACATGAGGGCTGGTGGGGTGGGAATGGGATCCAGAAGGATGGGACAATGGAAAGGGGGATGGGCCCACAGTGCCCCGCCATGGCTTTAAAAAGCTCAGGGCCACGTGAAAAGGGGGCTGGCCCCGCCGAACCTCAGGCCCACCCCGGGGGTCATGCTCGCAGAAAGCCCTCTCTGTGTGTGTCTCTCTCTCTGTGTGTGTCTCTATGTCTCTCTCTGTGTGTGTGTGTATCTCTCTCACTCTCTCTTGCTCCCTGTCTCTGTGTCTCTTCTCACTTTCTCAGAAAGCCCAGCGAGCTCTCCTTGGGGCTCTTCATTACTCCTTTTCTTTCTTCTTTTTGGAAATCCGGGCTGGCTGAGGAAGGAGCGCAAGTTGCGGCAGAGATTTCCCTCCCCTTCCTCCTCTCGCGACCCCCTGGCCGGCTATGGCGGGGCCGGGAGGGTGCACACGAGACGAGAAGGAGGAGGAGGAGGTGGGAAGTCTCCGCTGTGACTTGCGCTCCTTCCTCAGCCAGTCCGGATTTCCAAAAAGAAGAAAGAAAAATGGAGTAGCAAAGAGCCCCAAGGAGAGCTCGCTGGGCTTTCCAAGAGAATGAGAAGCCCCTTTTCTTTCTTCTTGGCAACTTCTTAGAAATCCGGGCTGGCTGAGGAACGAGTGCAAACTGCAGCAGAGGCTTCCCTTCTCTTCCTCCTTCTCCTCTCATGCGTACCCTCCCGGCCCTGCCACAGCCGTCCAGGGGGTCGCACGAGGGGGAGGAGGGTCGCCAGAGCCTTAGTGCAGGCGCAAAGTAGCTCTGTACTTGCCTTCGTGCCATGTTTGTGCTCAAGACAGCCCTTGCCTCCTGCCACTTTGGGCTCAGAGCTGTAAGCCGGGTCCTATAACTAGGGGCGAGTGGGGCAGGGTCACATTGTGGCTCCACATTGTAATGGGCAACAGGAGGAGGAGGGGACCCCATCTCCCCATTTGAAGCATGCTAAAGTTCACTGTGCTGTGGAAGGCGCTGCAAGAGTGCCTCATGGCCTGCCCGACGTCTCATATCAGAATCAGAGGGGGGGGGAGAGATACAGAGAGAGAGAAATAGAAAGAGGGGGGGAGATAGCGAGGGGGAGAGATACACACACAGAGAGATACAGAAAGAGGGGAGGAGAGAGAGAGAAGACACACAAAGAGATAGAGAGGGGGAGAGAAAGATACAGAGAGGGGGGAGATAGAAGGAGAGAGGGAGAGACACACACACACAGAGATACAGAGAGAGAGGAAGAGAGAGGGGGGGTAGGGAGAGAGATACAGAGGAGGGGAGATAGGGAGGGGGCAGAAAGAAACAGAGAGAGGGGGAGAGGGAGACAGAGAGACACCGAAAAAGAGAGAGGGAGAGGGAGGGGGACAGAGAGATACAGAGAGAGAGAGATACAGAGTGGGTGGGGAGAGAGAGTGATGTCAAAAGGGTTTTGTGGCTCCCGGTGTTTTTTTTAACAAGGGTTCTCTGCCCTAATGACCAGCTGGGTAGGCATGGCTAGGAGGGGTCATGTGACTGGGTGGAAGTGAGTGACGTTGAGGTGGCCACGCCCACCCAGGTTTTGTTGCTCCCAGTGTTTTCTGTGGGGAACTGGTCCAAATGGCTCTGAGTGTTTAAGGTTGCAGACCCCTGCTCTACTGATTGATTCTGACACTTTTCTCTATAGATCCCTATAGCTCTACTGAGATTAGAAGACAGAAAAAGTTTAAAAGGAGCCCTTTCTCCCAAAATTTACGCTCAATTACTTACTGTCTTTTGGTGATGAGCAAGGAAAGTTACACTTAAGTAACACCTGCTTGAAATAGACCATCAAATGGATGCTGGTAATAACACTCAGCTTCCCATGGCAGATAGCAGGACATACACATCGGATGTCAATCTGTCTCACCATCTCTCGGCTTGCCTGTGTTGCCCATGTTTCCCAGAAAATAAGCCCTAATGCGTATTTTAGGGCCCCAAAAATATAAGACCGGGTCTTATTTTTGGGAAAACACAGTAATTATTAACACTATTCATCAACTGTAAACCTTTTTATGCTCTGCAAGAGTTTTCCTCATTTATCCTGGTTGGGGCTTATATAGGTTTGCACGAGCAGCGCACTGTAGACTCTAACTGACCAGATACAATATTTTGTAGAGAACGGAAATATCCAGACTCCCTACTTAATTGTCTTAGCAGATTTTAACAGAGCCACCTCACTCATGAGTTGTCCATATATATCCAGCACGTTAGTTGTCTCATTAGAGGCAACAACGTATTGGATCACTGCTATTCCACATTAACAGGTGATTACTGCTCTTTCCCTTGTGCAGCTATGGGCAGTAACTCAAAACTGCAAAGCCTATAATGAGAATAGTGAAGAGATGGATCGAGAAGGCAAAGTTAGAGCTACACACTTGCTTCGATTGCACAGATTGGAATGTTTTTGAAGCTCTTTCAATGGACTTGGATGAATTTACAGATACTGTGACATCATGTATTAGCTTTTCTGAGGACAATTGTATGCCTACCAAGAGCTTGTGCACGTTTAACAACAATCATCTTTGGTTTACGACAAAGCTCAAGCAGCTTTGTCATGCCAAAGAGGAGGCCTACAGGAAAGGAGATAGGATCTCGTATAATCAGGCCAGGAACTATTGACAAGGTAGGAAAGAGAAGCTACTCTGAAAAGCTGAAAAATCAGTTCTCAGCTAATGAACCTGCAACTGTATGGAAAAGACTGAAGAACAGCAGATCTCCCTGCCTTACTGAAGAGGATCATCAACTGGCAGATGACCTGAATGTGTTCTACTGTAGGTTTGAGAGATCATCACTGTTTTTCTACTGTTACCTACTGCAACCCAAATACAGCTAATTTCCCTACATCTATCTCCAACCCTCAGCCCCCCCCCCACCTCTGCTGATCTCAGAAAAAGATGTATGAGGTCTATTTCATAGACAAAAGATTGGAAAAGTACAGACAGTGACTCCTTCTTGCTTGAAAGCTTGGGCCGAACAACTGACCGCCATCTTCACACAGTTTTTTAATAAATCACTGGAGACGCATAATGTCCCTTCTTGCTTTAAACACTCTACCAGAGGTGGGTTTGGACCGGTTTGGACCGGTTCACCTGAACCGGTAGCGACCTGCTGGTGATGTCACGATGACATCACAGATCCGGTTCGGTCGGTGCCGGTCCGTGAGTTCCGCCACATTTTTTTTTCCAATTTTCTTTTTATTTTTTCTTCTGCGCATGCGCAGAAGCCGGGTTTCTGGCACTGCGCATGGATCACCTTCTTGTTTTGGGGTTGTTGGTTTTTTTTGAATTTTTTTTTTTACTACGAAGCGCGGCCATGCGGCGCAGGAGGAAGTGAACCAGCAGCGAGTTAAGTTAGAACCCACCCCTGCACTCTACCAACATCCTTTTCCTAAGAAATCCTCCATCAGGGTGCTGAATGACTACAGGCCAGTTGCTCTGACATCTGTAGTCATGACTTTTGAGGTTACCTGAAAGTCATCACAGATCCACCGTTAGACCCCTTGCAGTTTGTCTACCGAGCAAATAGATCGGCAGATGATGCTGTCAATGCAACATTGCATTACATCCTGCAACATCTTGAATCCCCGGGGACCTATGCAAGGGTCCTTTTTGTGGACTTCAGTTCAGCGCTTAATACCAACACTCCAGAAATTCTTCACTCTAGTCTAAACTGATTCAGCTCACTATGCCTGTTCATTCTTGTAAGTGGATAATCAGCTTTTTGATAGATAGGAAGCAACAGGTGTACTTTGGGAAAATTACATCTAGTACCCGGGTAATTAGCATGGGGGCCCCTCAGGGCTGTGTGCTCTCTCTGTTGCTCTTCTCCCTCTGTACCGATGACTTCACCTCAGGGGGAACCCTCTGTTAAAGTTCTTGAATTTGCAGATGGTCTCATTTGGTCTCATTTGAGATGGTGATGAGTCTTCGGGTTTCATTAATATTTGCGTTTTAGGTATTTTCTGGATAACCATTATTATATTTATTCAATATGATTTGGCATGTTTATAAGTCCACCTCATGAGATGAAACGTACCTGGAGTTTAATTACATTTCCAGCGTTTGTTGGAAGTTCCATTACATATTCTTGCCAATCTACCTGGAGTCAAATACCATCAATACATCATCTTATAAAAGTTCTCTTTCAAACTGTAGTTCAAAGTAAACTTTTAACCGTTAATCCACATATTTTCCCATTGATGTAACATTATATTATAACCAAGGTTTTTCTCCCATTTTACCATACTATCCTTAACATGTTCATCTTCAGGTAGCGTTTTATAAATATAAGAAATCAAGTGGTCATATTATAATTAATTAAATATTTCATGTTAGTGCCTTTTTCCACATTTTTGGCAAACCTGATTCTCAGATAAAATTCTTACTCCTTTAAATCCAATAGTAATAAATTGGCTTCCATTGCTCCTATTTGCATATCTAACTTTTCTGTTTTTATATGAATACTTTTAACATCTTCCTTCATTTGGTTTAATCCTGTTGCAAATTTTTCAGGTTTTTGGTGCAGCCTTTCATTTACATTTTTAGCCATTGCATCAAATTAATCGAACACTTTTTGTGATATGTAAATTCAAGAGCATTTTCTACTCAAAACTCTGCATAAAAGTTGGACATTAAAATCCTGTTTCTCTTCTTACTGTCTTTCTTTTTCTCTTTTTTTCTTTTCTTTCTTTCTCTTTGTGTTTCTCTCTCTCTCTCCCTCCTTCCCTCCCTTCCTTCTCTTTCTTTCCTCTCTATTTTGCTTGATATGAAGTTCTAAAAATACTTGATTAGAGTTCTCTGATTCTTAATAAACTTCAGTGACCTCATGGCCAATATACAGCATACCAAATAAATAATCTTTAACCAATGTTCAATATAAAAAAAGATTTTAAAGTGTTCCCAAACAACACTGTTTCTTACCTCAAAATTGCTGTTCCCATAATGAGAGGAGGAAAGGGAAAAAAGTGAGGAAATTTTCAAAGTTCTTCAAAATTTATATAGCAATTTCAATAAATAATTACAATAAATGCAGCCTTTTCAATAAATAACCAATAATATTATGAAATTCGGTAAAGTAGCAGGTCTAAAAATTAATAAGGACAAAACAAAAATAATAACAAAAAACCTTTCTAAAAAACAAGATAGGGAATTAGAAAATCTATTGAATATTAATACGGCTAAAAGAGTTAAATACCTAGGGATTTGGCTGACAGCCAAATGTTTAACAATAAAAGAAGATAATTATATAAAACTATTACAAAAAATTCAAAAAGACTTGATGGTTTGGTCCAAATTGCAAATTTCTCTGATTGGCAGAATAGCGGTTATAAAAATGAACGTACTACCGAAAATTCTTTATCTCTTTCAAACAGCTCCAATAAAGATCGGAATTAAATTTTATACTGAATTAGATAAAGCAATTTGGAAATTTATCTGGCATGGTAAAAAACCTAGAATTAAATAAAAATTATTGCAAGATAAAAGAAAACAAGGAGGGATTGG
>QLTV01003099.1:304889-322785 GCA_003457575.1 Thermophis baileyi
TTGTTTATAACTTAACAAAACAAAGCTATGCACTAAGGTAAATGGTTGTGCTAAGTAGCCTTCCAGGGTTTATGTGAGAAAACAGAGAGAGAAAAGGTTTGGATTGAAGGAATGTTTTAGGTAGGTTTTATCAATTTTATTGATTCTCCAAGACTGTCAGTGAAAATAACCCCAATTTCCTTTGGATCGATCGATCCGCCATTCATCCGTCCACCCTTAGAAGACTTCTGGAGAGAATCCACTGGCAGATGGGCCTTGGAAACCCCACATATCCAATGGCTCCAATCCTTCATATGCTTCAAGAAGGAAATATGGGAATCTCTGTGTGTGGAGGATTTTATGTGGCATTTAGTAAATGGCTCCTGGTATACCAAGAAGCTGCAGTCCTGTCTATCCTCAACCCCTTCATGAAAGTGCTGGGAGAACTCAGCTATGGATTTGGCTTCTGCTTCTTCTCGGATTGTAAGGAAGTTGCTGCTAGTCTGAGACATCGACTGACTGGAAGATAACAAAGCGGAAGAAATTTCCCAAGGAGGACATTTTTAGCTTTTGCAAAGCTGGATTGTTTGGCCTCCAAATTCAGGCACAAATCAAGGCATTAGAATTTACTTTGCAAGCCAAAAGTGCCTTGATTATGTGCTTTTTCAGAACAATTTTTACTTTGATTTCTATTAAGTCGCATTGGATTTTAATAGTGTTATCTTTTAATCTGCTCCACTTAGTTTTCTTATCACTGATTGTAAATCAAACATTTGTAAAAAATTGTAATTTGCCAGTGTAAATATTCAGTTATTGACTCAATAATATTGACTGACATCAACTGGGAGACAAACTCTGTACCAAGTGGAAGATCCAACAGGTTCCTAATAAACCTAGCAGACAACTTTGTTTCCCAAACAGTAGAGAAGGAAACAAGGGGATCAGCCATATTGATTAGTGAGAATTCACTAACAGAGAGGAAATGATAGAAGGCGTTGAAGCTACAGGAACCTTGGGGGCAAGTGATCATGCAATATTGGAATTCAACATTATGCAAGCACAAGTAGTAGAACAAAGTCAAACTAGAGTCTTGGACTTTAAAAGAGCTAATTTCAATAATGAAACAAAATACACAGGTACAGTATATGTGGTACCTTGCTCAACAGTAGTAACTGTGAGAGGGATCTTGGAGTCCTAGTGGACAACCATTTAAATATGAGCCAACAGTGTGCAGCAGCTGCCAAAAAAGCCAACAAGTTCTAGGCTGCATAAACAGAGGGGATAGAATAAAGATCACGTGAAGTGCTAATACCACTTTATAATGCCTTGGTAAGGCCACACTTGGACTGATAAGGCCACACTTGGAGTACTGCATCCAGTTTTGGTCGCCACGATGTAAAAAAGGTGTTGAGACTCTAGAAAGAGTGCAGAGAAGAGCAACAAAGATGATTAGGGGACTGGAGGCTAAAACACATGAAGAACGGTTGCAGGAACTGGGTATGTCTAGTTTAATTAAAAGAAGGATTAGGGGAGACATGATAGCAGTGTTCCAATATCTCAGGGGCTTCCACAAAGAAGAGGAGTCAAGCCAGGAGTGGGTTATAAATTTTTTTACTACCGGTTCTGTGGGCGTGGATTATTTTGTGGGTTAGGGTTTCTTTAACGCGCCCCGCTTCCCTCTCCAAAGGCTCAGCCTCTGAAGCCTCTCGGAGACGTCCATGTGTGTGGTGGCGCTGTGAGGAGAGCCAGGCAAGGGAGCCCGGGAAACCACGCCGGCTGCAAAGCGATCAGCCCCTTTTCTTCCGCTGCTTGCGCAGAAGCAAAATCCAAGATGGCGGCGCCCACAGAGACACTGACAGAACCGGCTCCATGATGTCACCACCGAGTTACTAACGGTTCTAAAGAATCAGTTAGAACCGGTAGGAACCCACCTCTGAGTCAAGCTATTCTCCAAAGCACCTGAGGGTAGGACAAGAAGCAATGGGTAGAAACTAATCAAGGAGAGAAGCAACTTAGAACTAAGGAGAAATTTCCTGACAGTTAGAACAATTAATCAGTGGAACCACTTGCCTCCAGAAGTTGTGAATGCTCCAACACTGGAAGTTTTTAAGAAGATGTTGGATAACCATTTGTCTGAAGTGGTGTAGGGTTTCCTGCCTAAGCAGGGGGTTGGACTAGAAGACCTCCAAGGTCCCTTCCAACTCTGTTATTCTATTCCATTCTATTATTTTTGAGTATCCTTCCACAAATCAAACTCAAAGAATAACAAAAAGAATGAGCATCACGAAGGATTATTTGAAAAGGTGTTAAGAGTAATTACATAATTACAATTATTGTAATAATAATTGGCAACAAGTAGCGCTTTTTAACTGGTTTTAAAAAAGATTAATGGAAGGAGACAGTACTATGTGTACACCAGCTCTGACTTTCTGAAGGAAAAGGAGAATACAATTCTAATAAATAAATTTCCTACTCTTACCTGAATTGGAGTTTCAACCACTGTTTCAGCTCCACATTCAGGAAGGGCCAACTTCCTTCTATTCTTCCCTGTGAGGGAGACAGAATTTACACTGCATAATTCATAATGTAGGAGGTGGTGTTCTATAAAAGAGAAGACTAACAGAAGATGAAACAGCTGAGATCTCTCTGGGGAATGGGAGAGCCTTGTATTACCTCTAGTCGTGTCCATATTTGGATCATCCTCAGAGATCCTCCTGCAAAACATTTCGAGAGATGAATTTGATGGATGCCTCCTTCCCTCAGGATCTCTGATCTCCACCATCTTGAAAAAGTAGGCAGGAAACAAGAAGAATAAATGGACAATACATATCAAGAAGTGGATTCTTCTTTTGTGAACACCATTCCAAAGCCTCAGAAATCCATCCGTGAGGTTGGAGAGAAGGAAAGGAATGACTATCACAAATAAAACAACAATGTTCTACAAGAATTATTTCCACATATAATGAATGCCAAAGAATTCTGGTAGGCAAGGGTAAAGAGATCAAAAATACTGTTTATTATATTTAACCAGTCTTGAGCTCCCAAATGAAGGTCTCTCACCTGCCACTCAGTTCTCTCCTTCTTCTCCTCCGCTTGGCTCAGGAGGAAGCCTTCTGCCAAGGCCACTGCCTGGCAGCTGGTCTCTGCTCCACACTCCCGTACCCAGCTCTCCATCTGCAGGGGCAGAAGGGCCAGGAACTGCTCCAGAACAACCAGGTCCAGCATCTGCGCTTTTGTGTGCTTTTCTGGTCTCAACCATCGACTACAAAAGGAATGAAGTCGGCTGCAAAGTCCTCGGGGACCCTCATCCTCCTTGTATCGGAAGCTCCTGAAGTTCCAGGGCTGAACTTCTGAAAGGGTGGTTTTCTCCTCCAGGATCTTCTGCCCAGTTCTTGCCCAGATCTCCCCACAGCTCCCAGGCTGAACACCAGAAGGGCCTTTTCCAATTTCCTCACTTGCTAAAGATTGGTTTTTCATTCTTTCTCTGTCCTGTAGTGCAACTCCAAATGGGTCCAGGGAATCTTGTGGATCTCCAAACACCTTTCTATTCAAAGTACCATTCCTGTAGCTACAGGTCAGGCAAGTCTTTCAGCCGTCTCTGTCCAGCAAAGGGTGTTACAAATGGCTTCCAATTTCTGTATATGAGATTAATTAGAAAGTCTTGGATTTAATCCCCAATTAAAACATATCATTCTAATGGAAAGATACATTTTTCTGAGCTACATTACAGTGACACTGAGCACTTAATCCCTGTGCATGAATGTGTGTTTGGTACAAACTTTGGGATTGATCTCCATAATGGACTTGGAACACTGACTGAATAAATGCATTTTGCATCATTTTCAGTTGCTTTTTTCTCAGAAAGTAGGGCTTCCTTTATAAAAAAAAAAAAATCTAAATCTGTGTTTACCTGCAAGGGGGTTTACACAAACTCTAAAGGTGAACAAAACATAAAAGCTCACTTTAAAAAAATGAAACGCCCAAAAGTGACCTGCTTTGGTTGTTCCATTTCTTCAGGGTTTGCTTTTCAAGAGCCAAATCACACAATTACATGCAGGTAGGTTCACAAAAATACCCAAAACACAAACAGGCTAAGCAATTGTTCACATGAAACACCGGGGTTGGTGGTGTTCTGGTTCACTCACCCTCCTAAGAGAAATTGAACTCCTGAGGACCCAACCCTATTTTAGTCTCCTCCAGCACATAAGGAGAAGGCGGGCACAATCTCCTGCAGTTCCTCCCTTGCAACTATGTTCTTATTTCCTGCTCTAGATTTGCCCTCCAAGCTCTCCCCATCTCCGACCTCGGAGCTTTCTCCAGGCTATGGCGGGTGAAGGATTCCCCCAGGACCCTTCCTCCTCTCTGGGGATTTGTTCCTGGGGCAACGCGGCTCGTCCTGAGCACCGCTTCCCTCTGCCTGCCACCTGCGTGGAGAGGGGCGGCAGGGGAACATGGGATCCGGGCTCTCCCACCCCAGGACTCAGAAGATTGAACCTGCATGGGGACTTGGCTTCTGTACCTTCTTTTTCTAGCACGAGCACCCTCTGCCCCCAACCCTTTGCACGCGAGACACACTCTCTTTCACACCCACACAGACGGAATGCTGAGTCCTAGAGAGACACGACCCAGTGATGTCACTTCCTTCCCATTCTCCTATGGTAAATCTCTTCTGGCGTTCGCCCTCCAGTGGCCGAATGGTGAATCGCAAGATGTGCTGTTCTGCTTTCTGAGGGAGTCACCTGGTGGATTCTGTGTGCAAGGAAGGCGCTTATGCAAAAGGTGGAAACGGTGCATTTTCCATCGGAGCCATCAAAGGAGCCCCCCAGGCCTTTGTGCTCTCTCCATTTCTCTTCTCTCTATATCAGGGGTGAAATGCTACCGGTTTGGCCCGGTTCGGGCGTACTGGTAGCAGCGGCCGCCGGTGGTTCGGAGAACCGGTAGCGGCGGCAGCGCAAGGCTCCGCCCACCTGCCCTGACGTCACCATTTTCTTGTTTTTAACCCTGAGCATGCACAAAGCCTTCTGTGCATGCGCAGAGGGTAAAAAGCACATGTGATGGTGGCGCGTGTGCGCACGCGCAAAGCGCACGCTTCTGAACTGGTTGGGAAGGTAAGTAGATTTCACTGCTGCTCTATATACCAATGACTGTATCTCAAAAGATCCCTCTGTTAAAGTACTAAAGTTTGCAGATGATACAACAGTGATTGGTCTCATTCAAGACAACGATGAATCTGCATACAGACGGGAGGTTGAACAACTGGCCTTGTGGTGCAACCAGAACAATCTTGAACTAAATACACTCAAAACTGTACAAATGGTGGTAGATTTTAGGAGAAACCCTCCTATAATACCACCTCTTACAATACTAGACAATACAGTATCAACAAGAGTCCTTCAAGTTTCTAGGTTTTATCATATCTCAAGACTTAAAATGGACACTTAACATCAAACTTGTCATCAAAAAAGCACAACAAAGAATGTTCTTTCAGCTCTGATTCAGAAAGCTCAAACTGCCCAAAGAGCTGCTGATTCGGTTCTACAGAGGAATTATTGAGTCTATCATCTGCATCCCTATAACTGTCTGGTTTGGCTCTGCAACCAAACAAGACAGACAGAGACTTCAGAGGATAATTAGAACTGCAGAAAAAAAAGCAATTGCTACCAACCTGCCTTCCATTGAGGACCTGTATACTGCACGAGTCAAAAATAGGGCTGTGAAAATATCTACAGACCCCTCACATCCTGGACATAAATTGTTTCAACTTCTACCCTCAAAATGACGCTATAGGGCACTGCACACCAGAGCAACTAGATAGAAGGTCAGTTTTTTGCCATCACTCTGCTAAACAACTAATTCCCACAACACTGTCAAACTATTTATTAAGACTGTATTACTATTCTTCTCCTCCTCCTTCCTATTACCTATCTCCTCCCACTTATGACTATAACCTTGTTGCTTGTATCTCTACGATTTATATTGTTTTATTTGTTTCTTACCGGTAGTATGATTTGATTGCTTGTTTGGTAAGCTATGACTATCACTAAGTGTTGTATCTTATGATTCTTGATGAATGTATTTTTTTCTTTTTATGTACACTGAGAGCATATCCACCAAAGACAAATTCCTTGTGTGTCCAATCACACTTGGCCAATAAAGAATTCTATTCTATTCTATTCTATTCTATTCTATTCTATTCTATTCTATTCTATTCTATTCTATTCTATTCTATTCTATTCTATTCTATTCTCCCGTGGTAAATCACCTCTGGCGTTCGCCCTCCAGTGGCTGAATGATGAATCGCAGGATGTCTAGTTCTCTTTTTTGAGGGAGTCACCTGGTGGATTGTGTGTGCAAGGAAGGCGCTTATGCAAAAGGTGGAAACGGTGCATTTTCCATCGGAGCCCAGGAGGAAGAAGGCTGTCATTTCCTTCCTGATAAAGAATCCTTTTGAATCCAATTGCTTCTGACAGTGTCACACCCTTGTGCACCCTTCCACTTTTAGGAACGGTTCTATAGAAAGCTTCATCCCTTCGTAAAGGTAAAGGTTCCCCTCGCAAATGTGTGCTAGTCATTCCTGACTATAGGGGGCGGTGCTCATCTCCGTTACAAAGCCAAAGAGCCAGCGCTGTCCAAGGATGTCTCCATGGTCATGTGGCCGGCATGACTAAACGCTAAAGGCGCAAGGAACGCTGTTACCTTCCCACCAAAGGTGGTCCCTATTTTTCTACTTGCATTTTTACATGCTTTCAAACTGCTAGGTTGGCAGAAGCTGAGACAAGTAATGGGCGGTCGCTCATACCCTTCATAGAGGGGGCAAAAGAACAGACAAGAAGTACAATTCTTCTTATTCAAGAGATTCAAAATACAGAATACAGAATAACATACTTGGAAGGGACCTCGGAGGTCTTATACCATCGCAGACAAATGCCTGTCCAATCTCTTCTTGAAAACCTGCAGGGATAGAACACGCATAACTTCTGGAGGCAAATTGGTCCACTAGTTAATTGTTCTGTCAGGAAATTTCTCCTTCATTCTAGGCTGGATCTCTCTTTGATAGATTTTCATCCATTTCTTCTTATCCTGCCATAGGTTCTTTGGAGAATAGGTTGAATTTGTCTGTTGAAAGCCTCATGTTACATCATCCCTAGACCTTCTCTTCATTAGAGTAGACCTGCCCAGTTCCTGCAACTGCTCTTCATATGTTTTAGCCTCCTGTCTCCTAATCATCTTTGCTGTTCTTCTCTGCACTTTCTAGAGTTTCAACATCTTTTTCGTATCATGGTGACCAAACCTAGATCCAGTGTTCCAAATGTAGTCTTAGCAATGCAGTACAAAGCAGAACTAACACTTTATGTGATCTTGATACTATCCCTGTATTGATGCATCCTAGGACTGCATTGGCTCTTTTGGCAGCTGCAGCTCATTGCTGGCTCATATTTAAGTAATTGTCTACTAGGACTCTTAGATCTCTCTTACTGTTACTGCTGTTGAGCCAGATACCACCTATTACCGGTATGTGCTAGTGTATTTGTTTTTTCTTGCCTAAGTTTAAAACCTTACTTTTCTCACCAATGAACTGCAATTTATTGGATAGAGCCCAGTATTTCAGTCTGTCAAGAAGCTTCTGGACCTTGAGCTTATCTTGTAAAGTATTGGCTATTTCCCTAGCTTGGTGTCGTACACAAATTTGATGAATTCCCTTTTATCCCTGAGGTGGCGCAGTGGTTAGAGTGCAGCACTGTAGGCTACTTCAGCTGACTGCTAGCTGCAGTTTGGCGGTTCAAATCTCACCGGCTCAAGGTTTACTCAGCCTTCCATCCTTCTGAGGTGGGTAAAATGAGGACCCAGATTGTTGGGGGCAATATGCTAACTCTGTAAACCGCTTAGAGAGGGCTTTAAAGCACTATGAAGCGGTATATAAGTCTAAGTGCTATTGCTATTGCTATCCCCTCATCTAAATTATTAAGTATTTTAAGATTTTTTATTCCACAAATCAATATATACAGTACCAGCAGCAACTGTTTGAGGCCGAGCCTTTGGCTCCATTACTATATGGCACACAACTTAGACCGACTCCTGTTATCTGCCATAGGAACTTCATGTTTTTGGTCCAATCTAAATTTTCAAGACCAATTTTCCAAGTTCCTCATTGTGTTTCTAATGCAGGAGTGTCAAACTCAAGGTATTTAAATCTGGTCCACGGGGCCGGCCTGGAAATATCAAAGGACTGGCCTGCAGTATCTCTGCCAGCCAAAATGGTCTGCGGGGGCCGCATGCGTACCCCCTCTGCGGCTCATTTTTGGCCTCCATGGCCTCCAGCAGCACTCTGCCGGGCAAAAACAGGCCGCATGAAGGCCCCACGAGGCCCCCTCGCTGCCTGTTTTTGGCCTCCCCGGCCTCCAGAGGCACTCTGCTGGGCAAAAACGGGCCACACGTTTTTGGCCGGCAGAGTGCTGCAGGAGGACTGGATTGGACTGGATTACAATTATGTGGCCTCAAGTAAGTACCTGATCTGGATAGAACACTAGCAAAATCCTATGTTAATACTAGAGTTTAATGCCGGATTTTACATACT
Source organism: Thermophis baileyi (assembly GCA_003457575.1). Lineage (NCBI taxonomy): Eukaryota > Metazoa > Chordata > Lepidosauria > Squamata > Dipsadidae > Thermophis > Thermophis baileyi. The sequence continues at coordinate 313,444 of QLTV01003099.1, forward strand.
GTAGGTCAATTTAATCTACAATCAACAATCTATAATTGACAGCCATTCCTATTTACTATCCTGGAAATATACCTCTGCTATTAGATATTGTGTTATCATGTTATTTATGCTACTGTATTTTTATTATTAGTTGAATAATAAAAATACAATAGTATAAGCTTTTCTGCCTGGAAAAGCAATTTAGTATTAAACAATGGGGTATAAATTTGGAAATAAAAAATTTAGTGGAGTATAAAGAATAAGTCATATATGTTTGCCCGTAATATCTGGTAGAAGAGATAGGAAAATGGTTACAGTAAAGAACTGTGGAAAGAAAGAAGGGGAAAAAACACATCTTGAGCGTGTGTCAAACGCCAACCATGGACACACCACCATGACCACGCCCACCACCATCAACCAGTCCTCTGAAGTCAAACACAACGCTGATGCAGCCCTCAATGAAATCGAGTTTGACACCCCTGTTCTAATGCTTCATTATATACAGGAATGTTGAGGATGGAAACTAGAATATGGCAAACTGTATTACTCTAGTGCGGGTGTCGGCAACCTGCAGCTCCAGAGCCGCATGCTGCTCTTTGGGCCCTCTGCTGCAGCTCCCTGTCCCATCACTGGCTGGCCCCGCCCCTCGCCCTCCCCTCCCAGTCACTCCTTGCCTGGCCTGAGGATGTAAGGGTGACGGCGGGGGATGGAGATGCGGCCGGGGCTGATTCTCCAGCGCCTCACTCTTGCTGGAGCTTCTTCCGGCCCTTGTTGGTGCTGGGCGTGCTTCGGTCACTTGGGGAGACACACAACCTGCTCTCTGCCCCGAGACACTGGTCCCACCCGGCCGCAACCGACCTCGCTAACACAAGGGCTGGCGGGTTGGGAATGGGATCTGGGAGGAGGGGATGATGGAAAGGGGGATGGGCCCGCAGCGCCCAGCCGTGGCTTTAAGAAGCTCAGGGCCACGGGAAAAGGGGACTGGCCCTGCCAAACCTCATACGCCCACCCCGGGGGTCACGCTCGGAGAAAGCCGGAGGGCCCTCTCTATGTGTGTCTCTCTCTGTGTGTGTCTCTATATGTCTCTCTCTCTCTCTCTCTCTCTATCTGTGTGTGTGTGTGTGTGTGTGTGTGTGTGTATCTCTCACCCTCTCTTGCTCCCTGTCTCTGTGTCTCTTCTCACTTTCTCGGAAAGCCCAGAGAGCTCTCCTTGGGGTTCTTCACTACTCCTTTTCTTTCTTCTTTTTGGAAATCCGGGCTGGCTGAGGAAGGAGCGCAAGTCGCGGTAGAGACTTCCCGCCTTCTCCTCCTCCTCCTCCACTTCCTTCTCTCGCGACCCCCTGCCTGGCTATGGTGGGGCCGGGAGGGTGCACACGAGAGGAGGAGGAGGGGGAGGAGGGAAGTTTCTGCCACGACTTGCGCTCATTCCTCAGCCAGCCTGGATTTGCAAAAAGAAGAAAGAAAAATGGAGTAGCAAAAAGCCCCAAGGAGAGCTCGCTGGGCTTTCCAAGAGAATGAGAAGCTCCTTTTCTTTCTTCTTGGCAACTTTTTGGAAATCCAGGCTGGCTGAGGAATGAGCCCAAGCTGCAGCAGAGTCCTCCTCCTCCTCCTCCTCCTCCTCCTCCTCCTCCTCCTCCTCCCCCTCCTCCTCCTCCTCCTCCTCCTCCTCCTCTCATGCGTACCCTCCTGGCCCCTCCACAGCCGTCCAGGGGGTCGCACGAGGGGGAGGAGGGTCGCCAGAGCCTTAGTGCAGGCGCAAAGTAGCTCTGTACTTGCCTTCGTGCCATGTTTGTGCTCAAGACAGCCCTTGCCTCCTGCCACTTTGGGCTCAGAGCTGTAAGCCGGGTCCTGTAGCTAGGGGCAAGTGGAGCAGGGTCACATTGTGGCTCCACGTTGTAATGGGCACCAGGAGGAGGAGAGGACCCCATCTCTCCATTGTGAAGCACGCTAAACTTCACTAAGCTGCGCAAGGCGCTGCAAGAGTGCCTCATGGCCTGCCCGATGCCTCATATCAGAATCAGAGAGAGGGGGGAGAGAGAGATACAGAGAAAGAGAGATACAGAAAGAGGGGAGGAGAGAGAGGCATAGAGAGAGACAGAGAGAGGAGGGGGAGAGAGGGAGAGAGGGAGAGAGGGAGGGAGGGAGAGAGAGAGGGAGAGAGAAATTTCACTCTGCTGCGCAAGGCGCTGCGAGTGTGCCTCATGGCCTGCCCGATGCCTCATATCAGAATCAGAGAGAGGGGGGGGACATAGAGAGGGGGGAAGAGAGACACAGAGAGGGGGGAGAGAGACAGAGAGAGACACAGAAAGGGAGAGGGGGAGAGAGAGATAGAGAGAGGGAGGGAGATAGAGGGGGAGAGACATAGACACAGAGAAAAGGGGAGAGGGAGGGGGAGAGATACAGAGAGGCGGGGGAGAGAGAGAGATGTCAAAAGGGTTTTGTGGCTCCCAGTATTTTTTAACAAGGGTTCTCTGCCCTAATGACCGGCTGGGTAGGCATAGCTAGGGGGGGTGTCATGTGACTGAGTGGGAGTGAATGACATTGAGTTGGCCACGCCCACCCAGGTTTTGTTGATCCCAGTGTTTTCTGTGGGAAACTGGTCCAAATGGCTCTGAGTGTTTAAGGTTGCAGACCCCTGCTCTACTGATTGATTCTGACACTTTTCTCTATAGATCCTTATAGCTCTACTGAGATTAGAAGACAGAAACAGTTTAAAAGGAGCCCTTTCTCCCAAAATTTACGCTCAATTACTTACTGTCTTTTGGTGATGAGCAAGGAAAGTTACACTTAAGTAACGCCTGTTTGAAATAGACCATCAAATGGACACTGGTAATAACACTCAGCTTCCCATGGCAGATAGCAGGACATACACATCGGATGTCAATCTATCTCACCGTTTCTCGGCTTGCCTGTGTTGCCCATGTTTCCCAGAAACTAAGCCCTAATGCGTATTTTGGGGCCCCAAAAATATAAGACCAGGTCTTATTTTGGGGGAAACACAGTAATGATTAACACTATTCATCAACTGTAAACCTTTTTATGCTATACAAGAGTTTTCCTCATTTATCCTGGTTGGGGCTTATATACGTTTGCACAAGCAGTGGACTGTAGACCAGTGGTGAAATCTAAAAATTTTCCCTACTGGTTCTGTGGGCGTGGCTTATTTTGTGGGCGTGGCTTATTTTGTGGACGTGGCTTGGAGGTCAGGTGGGCGTGGCTTCAGGTAGGCATGACTTGGTGGTCAGCTGACCAGGTGGGCATGGCCAAGGCTTCTTTCTTTCTTTCTTTCTTTCTTTCTTTCTTTCTTTCTTTCTTTCTTTCTTTCTTTCTTTCTTTCTTTCTTTCTTTCTTATCTTACCTCCTTTTCTGTACCAATCATGTTCCTCCCTCTCTTCTTTCTCTTTCTTCTTTCTCTTTCTTTCTTTCTTTCTTTCTTTCTTTTCTTTCCTTTCTTTTTCTTTCTTTCTTTCTTTCTTTCTTTTTTCCTTCCTTCCTTCCTTTCCTTTCCTTTTCTTCTTTCCTTTCCACCTTCTTTCCTTTCCTTTCCACCTCCTTTTTTCCTCCTTTCCTTTCCTTTCCTTTCCTTTCCTTTCCTCTTTCCTTTCCTTTCGTCTGTCGGTCTGTCTGTCTCTACCTCTACCCTTCCCCTTCCCACTACCTCCCTCTCCCACACAGACAAATTTGATAACCTGGAAACCTCTTCTGTGTTCCTTCTCTCAAGAAGCTTGGTCAATCTGAGTGAAGGAAAACGAAGATGGGGAGACTGACGGTGGCTTGCTGACATTGGTGGGAAAGTCAGTCCCATATTCCAGAGCTGTAGCTGTAGCTGTAGTCCCTTCCCTCCCCTCCCTTTCCTTTCCTTTCCTTTCCTTTCCTTTCCTTCTTTCCTTTCCTTTGCACCTCCATTCTTTTCCTTTCCTTTCCTTTCCTTTCCTTTCCTTTCCTTTCCTTTCCTTTCCTCCTTTCCTTTCCTTTCCTTTCCTTTCCTCCTTCTTTCCTTCCTTCCTTCCTTTATTTCTTTCTTGTCTCTATCTCCCTTCCTCTTTCTTTCTTTCTCTTTCTCTCTTCTCAGCGGCGGGAGAAGGAAGAAACTGCTCTGGGAGGGTGGGCGGCCTTCCGAGGCCGGGCAGCATCGGGGCGCGCACCTACAGAGCTCCGCCAGCCTCAGGCTCCGGTGCTGGCGGGGGCCTTGGTGGGGCAGGGAGACAGTGGCGCTGCTTGGAGAGCCAGCAGAGCCAAATGCTGGCTGGGCTCATGCGCGCTCCCGCCCGCCCCTCGCTCCGGCCGTCTCCTGGGAAATTCACGGGAAGTGGCGGCGGGCGGAGCTGGGCAGGGTGGAGCTGCCGGTGCAGGGGAGGCACGGCCGATTGTGTCGTTCACGCTGCCTGCTTCGCTCGTGGGGCGGATGGGCTGGAAGCCACCACTGGCGCCCAGCTAAGCGCAGTTGAGCAGGGCCGGGGCAGCCTATTGCGCAGATGGGCCACATGGTAGTGGGCTTCACTGCAAGCCGGCGTCCCTGCCCGCCCCGGCTGCGGGCTTCACGATGCCCGCTTGAGCAGCCATGAGCCCCCATGACCTGGGCCAAGGGAAGCGCTGGCCAGTCTCCAGCCTGCCCGGTCCCCTGCGAGGTCGACGGCCAGTGAGTGGGCGGGTGGCCCTTGGTGGAGACGCAGCTGCTGCTGAGAAGGGGCTGAGAAGGGGGGCGGTGGCACTCTCAGACCCCCCTCGGAACCAGAGTAGCAGCTGCAGCCGCAGCAGCTGCCGCCAGCCTCTCAGAGGCGGGACCGGGCAGGCTGGAGACCAGCCAGCTCTTCCCTTGGCCTAGGCCATGGGGGCTCATGGCTGCTGAAGCAGGGAAGAGCCCCGCGCGGCTTCCACCGTCTGCTTTTCTCGGGAGGCTTCGAGTCCCAGCTGAGCGCTTAGGAAAACGCAACTTATTTAAGGGGACGCTGGCTTGCAGCGAAGCCCACCACCATGAGCGGCCTGAGAGGCTGGCGGCAGCTACTGCGGCTGCTCCTCTGGTTCCGAGGGAGGTCTAAGAGTGCATGTGCAGCCCCGGGACATCTGCTTGCCTTCCGGAGCCCTGCTGCTACCACCGCCCTCCTTCTTAGCCCCAGAGCAGCAGTAGCTGCGTCTCCACCAAGGGCCGCCGACCTCGGAAGGCAAGTGGGTGTGGGGGACTGCCGGGAAGGCTGCTAGCTCCCTTCCCCGCGGCTGGCCGGCCCCAACATGCTTGCCTGCCTTCCACACGGCCTTCAACTTGCCTGCCTTCCCAAGCTGGCCATGGAGACACTGGGAAGGCCGCGTGGAAGGCAGGAAAGTATGTCGGGGCTGCGGGCCACGGGGAATGGAGTAGAGAAGGCAGGCTGGGATGGTGTGGGGGGCAGGGGCAGCTAGGTAGGCCGCGACTTTGCAGGCTTACCTGGCATGCAGATTAGGGGTGCAGCGCTTCAGGCAGGCAAGCTGGAGAGCAGAGACTGGGCGGGGCAGGGCGAGCGAGCGGCGAACGGGGGACCGGTTCAGGGGCATGGCCAGCCAGCCGTCACCGAACCAAGGACGCCTGCCGCTACCGGTAAAACAAGAACTGGTCCGAACTGGGAGCATTTCACCCCTGCTGTAGACTCTAACTGACCAGATACACTACTTTGTAGAGAACGGAAATAGCCAGACTCCCTGCTTAATTGTCTTAGCAGATTTTAACAGAGCCACCTCACTCATGAGTTGTCCATATATATGCAGCACGTTAGTTGCCTCATTAGAGGCAACAACGTATTGGATCACTGCTATTCCACATTAAAAGGTGATTACTGCTCTTTCCCTTGTGCAGCTATGGGCAGTAACTCAAAACTGCAAAGCCTATAGTGAGAATAGTGAAGAGATGGATCGAGAAGGCAAAGTTAGAGCTACACACTTGCTTCGATTGCACAGATTGGAATGTTTTTGAAGCTCTTTCAATGGACTTGGATGAATTTACAGATACTGTGACATCATGTATTAGCTTTTCTGAGGACAATTGTATGCCTACCAAGAGCTTGTGCACGTTTAACAACAATCATCTTTGGTTTACGACAAAGCTCAAGCAGCTTTGTCATGCCAAAGAGGAGGCCTACAGGAAAGGAGATAGGATCTCGTATAATCAGGCCAGGAACTATTGACAAGGTAGGAAAGAGAAGCTACTCTGAAAAGCTGAAAAATCAGTTCTCAGCTAATGAACCTGCAACTGTATGGAAAAGCCGGAAGAACAGCAGATCTCCCTGCCTTACTGAAGAGGATCATCAACTGGCAGATGACCTGAATGTGTTCTACTGTAGGTTTGAGAGATCATCACTGTTTTTCTACCGTTACCTACTCCAACCCAAATACAGCTAATTTCCCTACATCTATCTCCATCCCTCAGCCCGCCCCCCACCTCTGCTGATCTCAGAAAAAAATGTATGAGGTCTATTTCATAGACAAAAGATTGGAAAAGTACAGACAGTGACTCCTTGCTTGAAAGCTTGGGCCGAACAACTGACCGCCATCTTCACACAGGTTTTTAATAAATCACTGGAGACGCATAATGTCCCTTCTTGCTTTAAACACCCTACCAACATTCTGTTCCTAAGAAATCCTCCATCAGGGTGCTGAATGACTACAGGCCAGTTGCTCTGACATTTGTAGTCATGAAGACTTTTGAGAGGTTACCTGAAAGTCATCACAGATCCACCGTTAGACCCCTTGCAGTTTGTCTACCGAGCAAATAGATCGGCAGATGATGCTGTCAATGCAACATTGCATTACATCCTGCAACATCTTGAATCCCCGGGGACCTATGCAAGGGTCCTTTTTGTGGACGTCAGTTCAGCGCTTAATACCAACACTCCAGAAATTCTTCACTCTAGTCTAAACTGATTCAGCTCACTATGCCTGTTCATACTTGTAAGTGGATAATCAGCTTTTTGATAGATAGGAAGCAACAGGTGTACTTTGGGAAAATTACATCTAGTACCCGGGTAATTAGCATGGGGGCCCCTCAGGCTGTGTGCTCTCACTGTTGCTCTTCTCCCTCTGTACCGATGACTTCACCTCAGGGGGAACCCTCTGTTAAAGTTCTTGAATTTGCAGATGGTCTCATTTGGTCTCATTTGAGATGGTGATGAGTCTTCGGGTTTCATTAATATTTGCGTTTTAGGTATTTTCTGGATAACCATTATTATATTTATTCAATATGATTTGGCATGTTTATAAGTCCACCTCATGAGATGAAACGTACCTGGAGTTTAATTACATTTCCAGCGTTTGTTGGAAGTTCCATTACATATTCTTGCCAATCTACCTGGAGTCAAATACCATCAATACATCATCTTATAAAAGTTTTCTTTCAAACTGTAAATGAAAGTAAACTTTTAACCGTTAGTCCACATATTTTCCCATTGATGTAACATTATATTATAACCAAGCTTTTTCTCCCATTTTACCATACTATCCTTAACATGTTCATCTTCAGGTAGCGTTTTATAAATATAAGAAATCAAGTGGTCATATTATAATTAATTAAATATTTCATGTTAGTGCCTTTTTCCACATTTTTGGCAAACCTGATTCTCAGATAAAATTCTTACTCCTTCAAATCCAATAGTAATAAATTGGCTTCCATTGCTCCCATTTGCATATCTAACTTTTCTGTTTTTACATGAATACTTTTAACATCTTTCTTCATTTGGTTTAATCCTGTTGCAAATTCTTCAGGTTTTTGGTGCACTCTTTCATTTAAATTTTTAGCCATTGCATCAAATTTATCGAATAATTTTTGTGGTTTGTTAATTCAATAGTATTTTCTACTCAAAACTCTCCATAAAAAGTTGGACATTAAAATCCTGTTTCTCTTCTGTCTTTCTTTCTTTTTCTTTCTTTCCTTTTTCTTTCTCTTTTCTTTTTTTCTTTTTTTTCTCTCCTTTTTCTTAACTTTTTCTTTCTCTTTGTGTTTCTCTCTCTCTCTTCTTCCTTCCCACCCTCCCTTCCTTCTCTTTCTTTACTCTCTCTATTTTGCTTGATATGTAGTTCTAAAAATACTTGATTAAAGTTCTCTGATTCTTAATAAACTTCAGTAACCTCATGGCCAATATACAGCATACCAAATAAATAATATTTAAGCAATGTTCAATATAAAAAAGATTTTAAAGTGTTCCCAAACAACACTGTTTCTTACCTCAAAATTGCTGTTCCCATAATGAAAGGAGGAGGAAAGGGAAAAAAGAGAAGAAATTTTCCTCTTGTTGAATTAAGGAACAGTATGTATAAGGAAAATGGAATGAAATACTAAAGTTCTTCAAAATTTATATAGCAATTTCAATAAATAATTACAATAAATAATGTAGCCTTTTCAATAAATAACCAATAACTCATCTAACCTTTTCAATAAATAATCAAAAAGCCAAAAATGGCTAAAATCACTTCACATCAAACAAAAACCAAACTTTGCCATTGCCGTTCCATGCAATAAATCAGATGAAAGTGATAACTCGGATGAAGTCTCATTTTGAAGGGAATAAAAGTCTTTAACTGTAGTTCATTAAGGGAGTGTATTGGACATAACAGCATTCAACCTGGCAATTAACATGTAATCTACTCATACAAAGTAAAAGGCAAAATAGAAGAAAACCAAGTTACACATGAAAGTTAAAATTTAATAGCAGAAACAGCACCTCTAAAAATGCAGACAGTGGTCGCTCATGGGGAGCAGAAGTTTATTTATAAAAAATAATAATTATATACATAGATAAATTCAAAAATTCATCGTTCATGATTAAAATGAAAACATATATTTTCATTTTAATTAATATATCCATCTCTCTCTGGGGCTGCCAGTTGGGAGGGCCAAACTCAAAAAAACCTTCCTTTCTGAGTTCAGTCGATTAGATAGGAAGATCCATAGATTTAACATGCTAAATTAGCATACATTCTCACCCAAATCTCTCTCTGTTTCGGAAATTGGCTCCACATCTCTATGGATCCTTTTATGGGAAGTAAGGATACTGGGTCGGCTGAAGCACTGTCCACAATCCATGCATTTATATGGCTTCTCCCCTGTGTGTGTCCTTTTATGGGAAATAAGGTTACTGTATTCACTAAAGCACCTTCCACATTCCATACATTTATATGGTTTCTCTCCTGTATGGATCCTTTTATGGGAAGTAAGGCTACTGCGTTGACCGAAAACCTTTTCACAATCCATGCATTTAAATGGCTTCTCTCCTGTGTGAGTCCTTTTATGGGAAATAAGTCTACGGTGTTCACTGAAGCCCTTTCCACACTCCATGCACATAAATGGCTTCTCCCCCGTGTGGATCCTTTTATGGGAAGTAAGATTACTGTTTCAATTGC
>QLTV01003099.1:366788-383716 GCA_003457575.1 Thermophis baileyi
ATTTATTTATTTATTTATTTATTTATTTATTCATTCATTCATTCATTCATTCATTTATTTGTCAAGCTTAACAGATATAAGTATAAACATGATTATGAATACAGGAAATGGATACGAATAAAAGGGAACATTTGGACAGGGACGGTAGGCACATTGGTGCGCTTATGCATGCCCCTTACAGACCTCTTAGGAATGGGGTGAGGTCAACAGTAGACAGTCTAAGGTTAAAGTTTTGGGGGTTTGGGGAAGAAACCACAGAGTCAGGTAGTGCATTCCAGGCATTGACCACTCTGTTGCTGAAGTCGTATTTTCTGCAATCAAGTTTGGAGCGGTTTACCTTAGCGATTCTTAGGGTTAGGGTTAGGGATTCTTAGCTCTATTATTCTCCACGATCTTCTGTAGAAACTCCTTGATGGCTGGCTCGGGAATTTTGGGAGGTAAATCCATACATCTTTCAGCTGAGAGATACTGATCTACCCCTTGGGTTCTATCTAGTGTGGTAAATCCCTACCTCTATGGATCTGGTGCTTAATGTCTGTTCTTGTGCTGTTATGATCAGTGATCAGTGCTGCCTTTTACACACACACACACACACACACACACCCCAGAGCAGGGATCTGCAACCTTAAACACTCAAAGAGCCATTTGGACCCGTTTCCCACAGAAAAGAAAACACCGGGAGCCACAAAACCCTTCTGACATCTAAAATGAAGATAACACTGTCTAGAAAGTTAGCACCCACCCTTCTCCTAGAAGAATGAAATATTCTAGGAAATATTAAAAAGGCAGAATATTATATTTCCATGGATGAGAAATGGAGAAACATCTTTTTTTTAAGTAGGAAGCAGACTCACTCTTAATAGCCCCCACCCTCCTCAATAGCCCACAGCAGATGTCAGCACTTAGGAGATAAAGAGATGGCTAGGTCTATTCACAAATATCCTCACCCAAGATCCAACAAAGGTAGGATTAGTCCTCAGGTATAATAGGAATTAGGGACGGGGTGGCTCAGTAGTTAAGACGCTGAGCTTGTTGATCAGAAAGGTCGGCAGTTCAGCAGTTCGAATCCCTAGTGCCGCATAATGAAGTGAGCTCCCGTTATTTGTCCCAGCTTCTGCCAACCTAGCAGTTTGAAAGCATGTAAAAATGCAAGTAGAAAAATAGGGAGCACCTTTGGTGGGAAGGTAACAGCGTTTGTGCGCCTTCGGCGTTTAGCCATGCCGGCCACATGACCACGGAGACGTCTTCGGACAGCGCTGGCTCTTCAGCTTTGAAATGGAGATGAGCACCGTCGGGAACGACTAGCACATATGTGCAAGGGGAACCTTTACCTTTACCTTATAATAGGAATTGCCCAAAACCCTCTTCATTACATCATCATCCAGCAAGATTCAACCAAGCCTGGGACTCAAGACAACCTACAGAGTTACCCCTGCATGGCCCCATGGGAGTCTGACAACCAATCAAGATCAATGTTCCCTCTGACATTGAAAATCGCTGCGCGGCAGTTGGAAACTGCCGCGCGGCGATTCCCTGTCATGTGCGCGGCCGCGCAGCCGCGCAGCTTAGAGGGAACATTGATCAGGATACCTGCCCTTGAACAGGAACAGGAAGCTCTAAGGTGGGGCCCAAGAGAGGCTATAAATATATATATATATATATATATCTTCTATGTGCTCAATTGCCCAGGACCTCAAACCATGTGGTCCTGTCCACCATTAAACCATCTTTCCAATCAGCCTCCATGTTTCCAGTGTCTTTCTTCCCACTTGGAACTGAACCAGATGGATATTTCTTCCAACCACTGCATATATCATTTTTTTACCTTTATGGTTATAGTCTATTTAACTCACTACTATTTCTTCTGGTCCTTAGGTGGAAAAAGAGCTTTCCTATCACTTGCTGGAGATGTCATGGGTTAATCAGGGAATTTCTGTGAGCAAATTCTAATTTACTGGAATTGCATCTTTGGCTTAATTGTAATGATATATTCAATTAAATTTGAAGTCTTTTATATAGTTGTTTCTTCCACTTCAGGAATAATTATAAAAACGATGATTTCTTACTCATTTCTTTACTAACAGATTAACAGAGTTGGAAGGGAACTTATAGGTCATTTAGTCCAACCCCCCGCTCAAGCAGGAGACCCTACACCATTTCTGACAAATGGCAGTCCAATCTCTTCTTGAAAGTCTCAAGTGATGGAGCTCCCACAACTTCCGAAGGCAAGCTGTTCCATTGGTTGATTGTTCTGTCAGAAAGTTCCTCCTTATTTCTAGGTTGAATCTCTCCTTGATCAATTTCCATCCATTTTATTCCTTGTCTGGCCTTCAGGTGCTTTGGAAAATAGCTTGACCCCCTCCTCTCTGTGGCAACCCCTCAAATCTTGGAAGACTGCTATCAAGTCACACACCCACAGTCTCAACATTTTTTTTATAGTGTGGTGACCAAAACTGAATGCAGTACTCTAGGTGTGGTCTTACTAAGGCTTTATAGAGTGGTATTAGTACCTCACTTGATCTTGATTGTATCCCTCTGTTAATGCAACTTAGTATTGCATTGGCTTTTTTGGCTGCCGCTGCACACTGCTGGCTCATATTTAGCTGGTTGTCCACTAAGACTCTAAGATCCCTTTCAGTCACTGCTATTAAACCTGGTTTCACCCAGTTAATATGTGTACTTTTGGTTTTTCTTACCTAAGTGTACAACTTTACTTTTCTCTACATTGAATTTCATTTTGCTAGATATGGCCGTATTCAAGTCTGTCAAGATCCATTTGGATCTTGAGCCTATCTTCTAGGGTGTTAGCTATTCCTGCCAGCTTAGTATCATCTGCAAATTTAGTAAGTTCCCCTTCTATTCCCTCATCTAAGTCGTTTATGAAGATATTGAAGAATACTGGTCCTAAGACAGAACCTTGTGGTACCCCACTGCTTACTTCTCTCCATGTAGACTTAGACCCATTAAGGACTACTCATTGAGTACGGTTTGTCAGCCAGTTGCAAATCCATCTGGTGGTGAGGTTGTCTATCCCACTTTTCTCTAGCTTACGAAGAAGTAGGTTGTGGTCTACTTTGTCGAATGCCTTGCTGAAGTCTAAGTATATTATGTCCACAGTATTTCGCTGGTCTACTAATTTAGTCACTATGTTGAAGAATGAAATAAGATTGGTTTGGCACAAAATAAGCAGCCATAAATGTCACCTAAAGTTGGAACCTTATATTTGGATTCTGATGGATATTTATTGTGAATGCTTTTGCAAAACAGTAACTGGGAAGACTTGCCACAGATAAGTTTACAAAGCACCTATTTCAAATAACATTTCTTGATTGTGTATTCTTACTTGCCCTCTTGTACTGTACCACTGCATTTTGGATTCAAATGTAAATATATATATACAGTTGCAAGAAAAAGTATGTGAACCCCTTGGGATTACGTGGAGTTTTGCATGAATTGGTCATAAAATGTGCTCTGAAAGTCATCTTAAGTCACAACAATAGAAAATGGCTGCTTCTGCCTTCTCCAAATGCCGAAGGAAAATGGAATCAGGCTTCAGACAATATAGTTGGGCCTATCTGTCTCTCCGGCCATTAGGCGGTGCTAGAGAGCAACAACAGCACAATAGTTACATGTTGTGGCATGACAATGCCCCCACCCAAATACTTCCAAATATTAAAGAGAAAAAGCTCTTAATATATGACTAGAAAGTAACTATACCATTGATATTTAATTTTATTTAAATCAAATTTAGACGACTTCTTAGTCTTCATCACATTTTAGAAGAGTAAAATATGGCTGTATTGCTTGAAAAAAGATTTTGCACATGCATTTGAGGAGCTTCTCATCATTCTAGGTCCTTCAGTGAGAGAGGAATCGTTCATCCCTTCAGCTCTTCTCACGCACTGTACATTGATGTGCATGTGACAATTCCCTCAGATTATGAGGCCTTTCACTAAAGAAGGCTCCATGCTTCTCCATACATAGTACCTGGCTCAGGTCACAGTTCTACACCGTGGATGCAACTTTGAGTCCTTTTCAGAATTCTTCACATCACAGAGGTGGCTCCCTGTCTCATTTCTGGTCAGGAGGATCAGAAGTAGTTTGTTGAAATAGTTTTTTTTAACTCAAGCTTATTTATTTTGGTCCAAGACATTTGCAATTGGCACCTTTCTTGCTTGATCATTTGCAATGTCAGCACAGTGGCATCACTTTGTTATTTTAGTGAGTATCCCTAACTTGGGACAAAAAGAGAGGGAGGGGGAATGGACGTTGGTCTTACCTGATACGTCCTATCTCATGCGGATCGACGGGAGAGTCCAGGATGGGTCACTAGTCCTCTAGCTCTATGACTGGGTTGAATTTCTGAAGACACGCCTCCCTGGTAGCGGTCTCCAGTTGACAACGAAGTCGAAGCGAATCAAGTAGAACTGTACTCGTACTAAAGAGAACTTGTGGACCAGAAAAACAAAACAACAACAACAACAAAACAACCACCACTTCCACCCGGCAAAGACACCAGACCAAGTACCGGGTGGGGCTGGACTCTCCCGTCGATCCGCATGAGATAGGACGTATCAGGTAAGACCAATGTCCAATCTCCATGCTCTGATTGACAGGAGTCCAGGATGGGACATACCAAAGCAGTTTGGCAGTCGTAAGGGCGGGAAACGGTCTGGTCCGGAACTTCTGCCTCAACTAGAACCCATTAGAGGACCCTCCTACCAAAGGCAGCCTCAGCCGAGGCATAAACATCAAGACGATAATGTCTGATAAATGGAGAAGGGGACGACTAGGTCACCGCCCAGCAGATCTCCTCCACAGACGCCTGAGAAGCCCAAGCAGCGGAAGTGGCTGCACTCCTAGTGGAGTGGGCCGTGATGCCCCTGGGTACTTGGAGCGACTGAAGCTCGTAGGCCTTGGCTATACAGGCCCTCAGCCACCGACCCACTGAGGAAGGTGTTACATTTTGGCCCAGAGTTGGCAGCAGGAATGAGACAAACAGGGATTCTGACTTCCTGAAGGAAGAGGTCCTAGAGATGTAGATGCGGAGGACCAGCCTCACGTCCAGGGTGTGCCACTTGCGTTCCAAGGGATGACTTGGCTGTGGACAAAAATCTGGCAAGATCAACTCCTGAGCTCGGTGAAACCAGGAGTTGATCTTGGGAAGGCGGGATCCAGCCGCAAGACCACCCTGTTAGAATGAAAAACACAGAGGTTCCTACGGACCAACAGAGCCGCCAACTCTGAAATCCGTCTAGCCGACGTGATAGCCACCAGGAAAATCACCTTGTATGAGAGGAATCGAAGGCTGGCCTCCCTAAGCGGCTCAAAAGGAGGAGCGGTGAGTGCCTGTAAGACCTTGGAGAGATCCCAAGAGGGGTACCGGTGGACTACTGGTGGCCTAAGGTTGGAGGCCCCTCTGAGGAAGGCACGCACCCTGGGTTGACTAGCTAAGGAACCCAGTGGGAGGATCTGCAGAACTGAACCCAAAGCCTCCACCTGGCACCTCAAAGTGTTGGGTGAGAGACCCTGAACCAGGCCCTGTTGGAGGAAATCCAAGACATCAGCCACCGATGCTGATACTGGATCCCTATGATGCCTGGCGCACCAGGTCGAGAAGGATCGCCAGGTCACCTCATAAATACGGATTGTGGAAGGCCGTCTTGCCGCCTGGATAGTCCAGATGACCCCCCAAGAAAGATTCTCTCCCCTTAGCAATTGCCGCTCAACCTCCACACGGTGAGTTGGAACCACTGCGGCTCGGGATGGAAGACGGGCCCCTGGGACAGAGTGGCCTTCTCTGGGGGAATGCGCCCAGGTTGGGCGACCAACCGGCCCACTAGGTTGGCGAACCACGGCCTCCGGGCCCAATAGGGAGCCACCACTATGACCTCTGACTTCTCCGACAGAACCTTCCTGATCACAGCTGGGATGAGGGGCAGAGGAGGGGACGCGTACCACAGCTCCTTGGGCCAGGGACATCGAAGGGCATCCACCCCCTCTGCCCCGAGCCGGAAACTGGGAGAAGCAGCGCGGAAGCTGTGCTGTCAGAAGGAGGACATGGCAACCCCGGATGTCTTGCTGAAAGGCCTTGAGGGCTAGTCAGGCCTCCCTGAGCTCCAGCCCAATGGTATTGTGTTGAAGCTCCCGTTGAGTCCACCGACCCTGAGCGACCCGCGTCCCGAGGTAGGCCCTCCATCCTAGCAGGCTGGCACCTGACGTTATTGTCAACCTGTCCTGGTCTCTGAAGAAGCAACCCCTGGAGAGGGCGCTCGATTCCCACCAGAGCAGGGAGCGAAGAACCTTGGGCGGCACTTGAACCCTCAACTGAGACATGCCCTGACCCCTCTTCTGGTAGGGGAGAAGGAACCATTGGAGGGGCCACGTGTGAAAGCATGCCCAGGGCACAATGTCCAGACAAGAAATCATCTTCCCCAGGAGTTGGGACAGCAGCGCTAGAGGGGCAGACCTGTCCCTCCGGACGCGGCCTGATAAGGTCCTGATGCTGTCCTGCTGTTCCTGGGAAGGGAAAACCTGGCTGGAGACGGAGTCTATTAGAACTCCCAGATGCACAAGTCTGGTGGAGGGAACCAGGTGGCAATTGGCCAAATTTACTGAGAAACCATGGTCCTGCAGGACCTGAATAGTCGTGGCGGTAGGGGAGGCCACCTGAATAAGCAGGTTGTCCAGGTAGCACTGGATCCTGAAGGGGATCGTCCTGAGGTATGCTGCCAGGGCCGCCATGACTTTGGTGAAGGCACGGGGGGCCGAAGCCAGTCCAAATGGAACGGCGGTATATTGAAAATGGCGCCTGGCGTAGCAAAACCTCAGGAACTGCCTGTGACCTGGCCGAATAGGCACATGAAGGTAAGCTTGTTAGGTCCACGGTGGCTAGGAAATCTCCCTCCCTGATTCCCTGGAGGATGGAAGAGAGGGAATGCATCTTGAACCTGCGGTAAACCAGGTACCGGATGAGCCCTCTGAGATTCTAGGTTGCCCTCCACCCACCTGAGGATTTTGGGACGACAAAAAGGTGGGAGTAAAATCCCAGCCCCCGCTGGTCCAGAGGCACCAGTTGAACCGCTTGGATGTCCAACAGATGATCGATGGCCTCCTCCCTGAGACAACATCTGGACGGGTCTCTGGAGACGGGGCAGCAGAGGAAGAACCTTAGGGGGGGAGAAAGGAACTCCAGGGATAGACCGTACCTTATGGTCTCCCTGACCCAGGCGTCCAAAGTGGTCTCCTCCCATTGCAGATAGAAGAGGCCGAGATGACCCCCTATGGGAGGATGGGACTCGCTGTCACTTTTGGCGCTTGAAAGGTCGGAAGGACGAGCCACGGGAGGAACGTTTGCCCTGGGACTGCTGCCTGCCTCTGCCTCCGAAGGCGGGCATGTCAGATTGGTAATCAGATTGTGGGAAGAAGGGCCTTTGCTGATGGGGAAAGCCTGCCCCGGCTCCCCCCTGCCTGAAGGAGGGCCGCCTGAAGTATGGTGACATGCGGAAGTCCGCCCTGGCGACCCTGCAAGGGGAGCAACTTCCTCGTCCCTGGTCTCAATTAAAAGAGGATCCAAGGATGGGCCAAACAGGCTGTCACCCTCAAAGGGGGTGGAGGCAAGTTTCCATTTGTTTTTGGAGTCCATGCGCCAGTGGCGAAGCCACAGCAAGCGGTGAGCCATCACTGAAGCCGCCATGGCCCTAGCCGAGAATTTAGCAGCCGCCAGAGAAGCATCCGCTGAATATTCTGCTGCTGCAATGATTTACTTAAATCCTGATGGGCTCTAAGGTCCTCAGGGGAAATCCTGCCTTGCAGCTGACAAAGTCAGCGGACTGAAGCCCTAGTGAAGAAGGAAGCAGTCGCCGCCCTGATGGCCCAAGAGTCAGCCAGGTGGGCTCTGTGAAGGGCCATCTCCTCCTTCTTCTTGTCCGCCTTAAGGGCATCCTCTGCATCAGGCAGGAGGACGGAAGAGGAGGTCAGCGCTGCTACTGGCGAGTCCACCCTAGGTACCTGCACTAGATGCTCAAGGTCCGAGTCCACACAGAACATGGAACTCTCCTGGCTGCTGGGGCGGGAAGCCAGGGCAGGGTTGGACCATTGTTTCTTAATAAGGTCCAGAAACATCCCCGGGATGGGGATGCAATCCAGAGCGGTGATACGTTCAGTAAACAGATAGTCCTCCTGGCCCCCTGCCTCAGAGGCAGGCTCCTGGAACCTGGAGTCCTTGCCTAACTTGGCCATGGCCCTGGCCTTGGCTAGCAGCTGATGGAATAGAGCTGGGTTAAACAACCCCTTAAACGAGGCTCTGCCTGGTACTTCCTGCTCCTGATCAGAAACCTCCCCCTCCTCCAGCAGTTCGCCTTCAGAGAGAGATTGATGGCTAACTCTTGAAAGGGCTGGGGACCCCGGATCCTGATAGTCCTGATAGGTGGCCTCATATTCCCAGGGGTCCTCCCGGGAGGGCAGGAAGGCCTGCCTAGGTTGCTGCTGCAGCCCCTCTGCAATGCCCTCTTTGATGGATGAGGATATCCAGTGCCTCAGGAAGGGAGGCATATCCTGTTCCTGCCAAGATTCAGGGCGGAGCCTGGCCGCAGTCGGAGTAAAGGTGGCCTCAGGGGGTCTACAGACTTGGGATCCTGGGCCCTGGTCTGGAACTGTGTTGAGAGCAGTCGGGGGAAGGGACTGATGTTCTGAAACTCCCTGAGCCTCAGCTGAAAGGCCCAGAGCCAAAGAGCCCCCCAGGTTTTCAGGGGACCAGCCAGGGTCAGCAGCCTGGTGGGCCAGAGCCCCCTGCTCAGGGGAGCAGCGTGCCAAGGGCGCGTCCATCGCCCTGCTGGACAAACAGCTGAGACTGGCAGAGGAGTCTCCTACTCTGGCCAATTCTTTCTCCAAGGCTTTATGTCTCTGCTTGTCTGCCTTTTCCTCCTCTCTTGATGAGGGCCGGTGTGTTGAAGATTTGGCCCTGATTTTGGCAGCAGCGGCCAGCCCAGCCACCCTAGATCTGGATGAAGCTCTGGAAGAAGCTTCAGATGCTGGGGGAGACCATGACCCCCTTTGTGACCGTCCAGAGCCAGATCTGTCCTGCTCCATTTAGAGGAAGCCAGGAAGCACAGAGCCTTAATAAAGGAGCAAGCCAGGTAGAAAGGCTGGCAGGCCTAGGCTGCAAAAAGCAGAAACCTCATCAGCAATCAACACAACCAGGTGTGAAGCTCAGTTGAGGAAACTCTCTGACCTCGCCGCAAAGAGAGACAGCTGAAGAGGCTCTTAATTGCCACGGCGACCGGAGATGCAAGAGTGGTGAAAGGCAACCAGAACTCTCTCTCCGACTAGGCCTGGTCAGGAGCTGTAGGGAGAGGGAAATTAAACTGCGCTTTAAAATAGAGCAGATTAAAGCAGAAACGTGGCTGCACGCAGAACCCCCTAATCCCAGAACTAGGGGCAAGATTAATCGAACCCCCTTCTCCTCAGAGCCCACTTGGATACTGGTCTGCTTCCAAATTGGCGTCCACCATCTTCAAAATGGCCGCTGCCACGTGGCGAATCTGCCCAGCGAGCCTGGCTGCAATCTGCCCAAGCGGAGAGCCTGCTCAAGCTGGGAGATCTCTTCTGGCTCCCATCCGCCTCCGCGGAGAGCACTTCTGGGGAAATCACCCCCTTTTCGTCTCAGCAGCCGATCCAAGCCGCGGGAAGCTGAACGGGCTCGCTGCGCCCGCTCCTAGCTGACTGGTCTCTTCTGAAGCCGGTGAGCTTGTCTCGTTTGCCCTGGCTTCCACGCCGCCTGTAGAAGCTTGTAAATCAGAGGGGGAGGAAGAGCTACCCCCTCCGAACGGATTTCTGAGCTGGCACCACAGCCGCAGTGAACCAGCAAGGCTCTGATCGCAATACGGCAAAATTAGAAGGGCCCTGGCCAGCGGAGGGCGCTGCGAAAATCACAGAGCCCTCTGTGCAAAAAGCACTCTTCTTTCTGCTTCTGCTAAAGAAATAGCTCTGATCGAAGAGAGAAGGAAGGGTCCTAGAGTTCTCAACCAGGGAAAAAGAAAAACAAACAAACCAACTACAGTAGCTCAAACTCAGGAGCTAAATATCTCACATCCAAGAGCTGAGACTGAGTTGATTAACTGGAGACCGCTACCAGGGAGGCGTGTCTTCAGAAATTCAACCCAGTCATAGAGCTAGAGGACTAGAGTGACCCATCCTGGACTCTCCCGTCGATCAGAGCATGGAGATACATGAAAAATTAAAAGTAGAAAATCTCTTACTTGTCATTGTTAATGCAATATCACAATTACTCAATAGGACAATTCAATATCAAATTCCACCTCACTCTAAACTTTGATAGAACTTGAATTCTCTTTGGATTGTATATGTATATTTTAAAAAGTCTAGAATCTCTCTGCTGCACCATTTCCAACTTTTCTGAGGATAGAGAAAAGCATTCTAATAAATTGGGTGTCTATTAATGAATGAGAAAAGGAAACAATTGAAAGATTAGGAAAAAAAGGGAAATTTAAATCCTTTTGAGTGTGATCACGTGGGAAAAACAAACAAGTGGGGAATAGGAATCTTGATGTTCATCCATCGTGTTCCAAGAGGACCTTGACATCTAACAGGTTGTGGGCTGTCCACGATGTGTCCACAGGTGGCTGCTAAGGCCTATACGGGCACGAAATGTTCTGCCACAGGTTGGGCAGACATGTGTGGGCACCATTGTTGCAGCATTTGCAGCTCTGGCTTTGCGGAGTGCTCACTTCTCTTGTGCTGTGGTTGTTCTTCTGTCCTCAGCTGTCTGGCAGCCTTGGTGGATCAGCGTGCGCCATGTCGATCGATCTTGTGCCAGGGTTTCCCAGGAGGTGGTGTCGATATCCAGGGACTTGAAGAAGCCTTTCAACATGTCTTTGTATCGCTTCCTTTGTTCCCCATGCAATCGCTTTCCTTGAGACAGCTCACCATAAAGGAGCTGTTTAGGGATGGGATGGTCTGGCATCCTTGCAACATGGCCTGCCCAGCGCGTCTGGGCTTTCATCAGCAGGGTGTGAACTGATGTCAGGCCTGTTCTGGAGAGGACTTCTGTGTCTGGCACCTTGTCCTGCCACCGGATCTTCAGAATTCTATGGAGGCAGGTCATGTGGAAGTGGTTCAATTGCCTAGCGTGCCTCCTGTATACAGTCCAAGTCTCACTGGCATACATCAGGGTAGTTAGCACTAATGCTCGGTAGACTTTGAGCTTTATAGCAAGGCTTATTCCACAGCAGTCCCACACGTTGGTCAGTAGTCTGCCAAATGCAGAGCTTGCCTTTGCGATTCTGCAGTTGACCTCAATGTCAATTGTCACTGCATGGGAGAGGGTGCTGCCAAGGTATATAAATTAGTCCACTGCTTGCAGCTTTTGTCCCTTCACTGTCATGGTGGGCTCTTGGTGTTGGGCTTTCGGAATCTTACTTTTGAAAATAAAATAAATCGTACTTAAATATAGATACCGTCAATAATCCAGATCATAATTAAAATGGCACCTAGGCATTGTTTTTATTTTCATTAGTAAATTCATATCCCACGGTCAGAAGGATCGAGCTAAGAAAAATTTCCTTTGCAAGCTCAGTCTCTGTAAATACAAAAATTCATAAATGTAACTAACTTTCTAGAATTAACATATGTGCCCACCCAAGCGTATCTCTGTATAGGAAATTAGGTCATTTCTCCTCCTAAAGCTCTCTCCAAAGTCCATGCATTTATCTTGGCTTCTCCCCTGTGTGGATCCTTTGATGGCCAGTAAGGTGATTGCTCTGACTAAAAGTATTTCCACATGCCCTACATTTATATGGTTTCCCCCATGTGGATCCTTTTATGGGAAGTAAGGTGAGTGCTCTGACTAAAAGACTTTCCACACTCCATGCATTTAAATGGCTTCTCCCTTCTGTGGATCCTTTGATGGTATGTAAGAGAACAGTTTAAAGTGAAGCCCTTTCCACACTCCTTGCATTTAAATGGCTTCTCCCCTGTGTGGATTGTTTTATGGCCAGTAAGGTGAGTGCTCTGACTAAAAGACTTTCCACACTCCGTGCATTTAAATGGCTTCTCCCCTGTGTGGATCCTTTTATGAATAATGAGGCCACTGGGTTGGCTGAAGCTCTTTCCACACTCCATGCATTTATATGGTTTCTCCCCTGTGTGGATCCTTTTATGAATAATGAGGCCACTGGATTGGCTGAAGCACTTTCCACACTCCATGCATTTGTGTGGTTTCTCCCCTGTGTGGATCCTTTTATGGGATTTAAGAGAACAGTTTACACCGAAGCTTTTTCCACACTCTGTGCATTTATATGGTTTCTCCCCTGTGTGGATCCTTTTATGAATAATGAGGGTTCTGGGTTGTCTGAAGCTCTTCCCACACTCCATGCATTTGTGTGGCTTCTCCCCTGTGTGGATCCTTTTATGGGAAGTAAGATCACTGTGTTTGCTGAAGCTCTTTCCACACTCCATGCATTTAAATGGCTTCTCCCCTGTGTGGATCCTTTTATGGGATTTAAGAGAAGAGTTTACACTGAAGCCCTTTCCATACTTACATTTATATGGTTTCTCCCCTGTGTGGATTCTTTTATGGGCAGTAAGATTGCTGCTGTGTCCAGAGGTCTTCATGCATTTATAGGGCTTCTCCCCCATGTGAATCCTTTGATGGGATGTAAGATTACTCTCTTTGTTGAAGCCCTTTCCACACTCCATGCATTTATATTGCGCATCACACGTGAGAATTATCTTATGTCTCACAAGGGATGCAACTTTATGGAATCCCGTTCCACAGTCCATGCATTTATATGGCTTCTCCCCTGTGTGGTTCCTTTCCTGAGCAGTAAAAGTCTTCCTTTCACAGAAGCTCTTTCCATTCTCCATGCCTTTCTCCGGATTCTCCCCAATGGGAAGACTTTTATCTGATGTTAGAGACCCATTTTTCTGAGAGAATGGGAAAGTCCAATTGTAATTTTTTCCATTGTCTTTGCATATATAATCTCGTCCTTTGGATGTGGATGGATAGTGTTCATTTACGTCTAATGTGTCTTTGGACAGTTTTACACCTTTCCTGATATATTTTTTCTGTATCTTTTCCCCTTCCTCAAGAAACTCCTGCATGTGAGCCTCAATGGAAGATAAGCTTTCCTTATTCCAATTATTTGAGGGGTTTCTCTCCTGCCTGTGGAATTCCGTTTGAATTGCAGGCTTCTCCATTACGTCTCCCTGTCTGAGCACTTCGAACGATTCCCTTGACTCTTTATGGTCCTGCTCAATATCACCTTCAAGGGGAAAGAGAAATAAATATGAGAGCAAGGTTACAGAAAAAGATCCATCAGTCGGAAGTCATCAGTATTGCCTTCTGAAACTTTTCAAATTCTAAGTTATAGCATGTTTGATTGCTTACAATAGTATAAATGATAATTCCCACATTAATGAAGCATTAAATATTTAAGAACTGCAAACATTCTTTTTGTTTATAATTATCCATACATATTCAAATCTCAACAAGAGTCAGCTCTGAGTTAAAGAAAAATCAGAGGACGCATCCAAAGATGTATTAGGAGAAAACCTAACATTTATTGGAAGGGTGCCAATTCCAACAGAGACCTGCGAGAACTAAATCCCCCTTTGAAACTCATCTTTTTCTTCTTACACAAACTATGTTCCATTTGCATTTTGTTTTTTATTTGCCAAACATCACATTATTGAAAGGGGGGGGACTATTATTCTTCTATTAAGCTTAATCTGCATGTTTTTAATGGAAAGACAGCACCATTTCATCCTTAATTCGAAGGCTCAGGATAGAAATCAAACAGAAGTAGTTAACCCACTTACCTGAACGACAAGGCATCATAGCAATAGCACTTAGACTTGTATATCGCTTCACAGTGCTTTACAGTCCTCTCTAAGCGGTTTACAGAGTCAGCATATTGCCCCCCCCCCAACAATCTGGATCCTCATTTTACCAACCTTGGAAGGATGGAAGGCTGAGTCAACCTTGACCCTGGTGGGATTTGAACTGCCAAACTGCAGGCAGCCGGCAGGCAGCAGAAGTAGCCTGCAGTACTGCATTCAAACTATTAGTTTGTCACTGACATGTCTAAATAGAAATACATCAGATGTGAAATGGCACAGGATGCATCTAAAGAGAACGCCACAGATTTATTTCCTTCCTAGGAGCAGAAGAACAGCGTATTTCTACCTGCTTTCTCTCCAGAGATGACATCTATTTGAGATTTTTTAAAAGTAAGAAACAGCCAGTGGTATCCAACTACAAAATGTCTTCCTGAAGTCTCTGACTGGAGAATAGGAAACACTCTTACCAAGAGAGGCCACGTTCCTGTAATTTTCCAGCATGACTTCCCAATGCAGAGCTTTTTGGTCAGGATCCAGCTCAGACCATTCCTCCTCAGAGAAATACACAGCCACCTCCTCGAAGGAGACAAGGCCCTCCTGACAGGGAAAGAGAGTACACAAAAGGTCCAGGAGGAATTGTAAAAAAACCTGTCCTATCCTATTGTTTATAAATTCCCAAAGCAAAGCACTAAGGTAAATGGCTCTGCTAAGTAGCATTTCAGGGTTTATGTGAGAAAACAGACAGAGAAAAGGTTTGGATTGAAGGAATGTTTTGGGTAGTGTCATGCCACAACATATAACTTTATACTGTTGTTACTCTCCTGCCCCATCTAGTGGCCGGAGAGACAAACAGGCCTCAAGTACCGTATATTCTTTGGAGCTGACTCCACCCATTTACTAATCAGCCCGCACTCTCAAATCAAGTGCATGCTGGGAAGCCAGACTCCATTTCCTTGGTGGAGACGAAACAGCATACAGGGGGGAGGTTCAAAAACTATGCACATGGTGCTTACAAAACAACCTGCACCTGAACATCAGCCAAAGACAAAGGAGATGGTGTTAGACATCCAGAAGAAGAGAGAGGAACCTGCCCAGTGGTGGGATTCAAATTTTTTTTTACTACCGGTTCTGTGGGCGTGGCGTGGCTTGGTGGGCGTGGCATGGTGGGCGTGGCAGGGGAAGGATACTGTAAAATCTCCATTCCCTCCCCACTCCAGGGGAAGGTTACTGCAAAATCCCCATTTCCTCCTGATCAGCTGGGACTCGGGAAGCAGAGAATAGATGGGGGCGGGACCAGTCATAGGTGGTATTTACCGGTTCTCCGAACTACTCAAAATTTCCGCTACCGGTTCTCCAGAACTGGTGAGAACCTGCTGAATCCCACCTCTGAACCTGCCCGACTTTACATCGAGGGGGGCTGTGTGGAGAGAGTTTCCTCCTTTAAATTCCTGGGAGTCTATCTCAGCGAAGATCTCACCTGGGAAATCAACACGACCCAGGTGGCCAGGAAGGCCCAACAGAGACTCCTCTTCCTCAGAGTCTTGCGAAAAAATAAAGTGGAACCACAACGGATGACCTCCTTCTACCAGTCCACAATAGAAAGCGTCCTCACTCATTTCATTACGGGGTGGTATGCTGGCTTGACAGCCGCGGATAGAAAGACTTTACAGAGGATGGTGAGCACAGCACGAAACATCACGGGCTAGACAACATCGCTAGGGCTCGCTGCCTTAGAAGAGTGAGGAAAATCCTCAGGGACAAACTCACACCCTGGTCAGCCCTTCTTTACTCTCCTACCATCGGGTAGGAGATATAGAAGCATAGGCAGCCGCAAAAACAGGCTGAAGAACAGTTTTTATCCGTGGGCTGTCAGACTCCTGAATGAAAAATAACATTACAACAACATAGTATGATTGACTTGCGGGGCCGGCGCGACGTGCAATAAGTTCATATGGCGCAATAGGACTGGGTGTTTGTTAGTAGGATTCACTGGGCTAGGAATTTTTTATCTTTCACTATGAGTTGTATTGTTTTGGGGGGGGGTGCACGAAGGGAGGCTCAGCCAATCTCATTGTACACATGTTGTACTCTGACAATAAAGGTTTGAATTGAATTGTTTAGCATTTGGAGAAGGGAGAAGCAGCCATTTTAACCTGTGGCACATGGTTATCCAAGAACAAACTCACATCCCACACACAGAGCATCGCTGGTGAGATTCAAACTGCTTGTTTGTTGTTATGTTCAGCAGTAACTTAATACTATCCTATATTTGATTCTCACTATATGTATTCCTATTTCCCTCAGTTTCACCATACCCTGTTCTCCCAATAAAGCATTCAGATCAAACAGCACACGGTCTGTTTTATTGGAGGATAGGTTGGTTTTGCTGCATGTCGAACTGCACACAGACTAACATGCAGTAGGGACAGAACAGGTAGGTTTTATCCAAGTTAATACAGCAGCTTGGTAGTACACTTCCCAATCTGGAAGTCCAAATCCTCCTCTGCTTCTGTTATCCTGCATCAATTTTAATCCAATTCTTGCTTTTTTCCCCTGCCAAATAAATTTATGCACAATCTTATTAAGTTCCTCAAAATATTTCTTTTCCAGTTTTATCGGTATGGTCTGAAAAAGATACAATAGTCTTGGCAATATGTTCATTTTTACTGTTGCCACTCTTCCAATCAGTGATAGTTGTAGGTTTTTCCATCTTTCCAAGTCTTTTTGAATTTGTCTCAACAATCTGCCATAGTTATCTTCTTTAATCGTTGTACATTTTGCCGTTAATTGAATTCCTAAGTATTTAACTTTTTTTACTACTTGAATATCCACTTTCTTCATCAAATCTTTCTTTTGTTTCTGTGTTACATTTTTAACCAAAATCTTTGTCTTTTCTTTATTAATTTTTAATCCTGCCACTTCTCCATATTCTTCTATTTTTTTCATTAGTTTTATTCCTGTTTCCAATGGTTCCTCTAAAATGAAAACCAAATCATCTGCAAATGCCTGTAGTTCATATTGTTCCTTTTTAATCTCCATGCCTTTTATCTCTACGTCGTGTCTAATAT
>QLTV01003100.1:70503-82221 GCA_003457575.1 Thermophis baileyi
TATCTATCTATCTATCTATCTATCTATCTATCTCTATCATCTGCATCCATCTATCCATCCATCCCATCTAACTAACAATTCTCTCTACCTACCTACCTACCATCTGTCTATATCTGTCTGTCTATCATCTGCCTCCATCCATCCCATCTACCTAACAATTCTGTCTGTCTGTCTGTCTCTTTCTCTCTCCTCTATCTGTCTGTCTGTCTGTCTGTCTGTCTGTCTATCATCTATCCACCCATCCATCCATTCCGCTCTCCTCCATTATCTTCCTATCAATTATTTATAATCATTTTCCACAACTTTTTCACTGCTGTTGGAACTAGGCTGTCCTCTCTCTCCCTCTCTCTCTCTCTCTCTCTCTCTCTCTCTCTCTCTCTCTCTCTCTCTCTCTCTCTCTCTCTCTCTCTCTCTCTCTCTCTTCTATCTGTCTATCATGTATCTACATACATATATAAAATTGGCTGAATATATTGATATATAGATTGGCTACATTCCCTTTGAGTGGATTGAACAGATTGAAGGAATGGGAGAAGGGGGGGGCAGTTGCTTTTTGCCTATTTATATCTTAATAGAAGGAGTTTCAGCTGCAGCTCTTGGGGGGGGGGTTTCAACCCATAAAGAAAAGTGGTCCAGGATTTTGGTGAATTCCCAGCCATCATAGGAAGAAAAACCTTCAACCTACATACATTTTCCATGCTAGTTTCTGAGGGGGTAACCACCTGAACAGTTGATGGCTTAGCCCTCCCTCCCTCCCCAAAATGGCATCACTGCAGAGCAGTTTTTCTCAACCTCGGCAAGTTTAAGATGGGTGGACTTCAACTCCCAGAATTCCCCAGCCAGCCATGTCTGTTTTTATTCTCCTATCTCCTAGAGCAGAGAGAGTGCAGAGGAAGGGATTATAAGAGAGTAAGCAGGGCCACAATGGGTATATACTTCAAAAGCAATGCATTAGTGCCAAGGAATTCTGGGAGTTGAAGTCCACCCATCTTAAACTTGCCAACTGCTGTAGATTCTTTACTCTGGATTTCAGCCGCCTCTTTGCTTCCCGACAAAATCCCAGACTTGAAATTAGCAAACAGGACAGAGGAGGCTCCAGTGCATCCCTCAGGTGCACACAAGGACCTATTCACACAACCGAGTCACAGTGTTTCAACTGGTCAGCATCACAATCCTCTTCAGCTTCAGCCTAGCTCGATGCGGAAGCTGGAAGTTTCAGCCGTGAACGGAACCACATTCCCCGACCTGGAATGTGGTTTCTTTTAAAACGGTGGTTTCAGAGCAGGCCAGACTCCAAAGCCACCGTTCAATCCTGGCTTGTTGTAACAAACCACAATTTTAAGGAAACCACCCTTCTTTGAAATGGGCCACAGAGGGCAGAATACAGTTGGCTTGAAGAAATTAATATTTCAAGTTTTCTTCAGCCATCCAAAGAAGGAAGAGCTTGCAACGCTTCCGTGATTGTATGCACAGATAGTCCTCGACTTATGACCACCATCGGGACAGAATGTCTGTTGCTAAGCAAGACGGTTGTTAAGTGAGACACGCTTTTATGACTTTTTTTGCTATTAAGGAAATCACTGCAGTTGTTAAGTGAATCACATGGTCGTTAAGTGAATCCGGCTTCCTCTGTTGACTTTCCATGTCGGAAGCCAGCTAGGACAGTCGCAAATGGCGATCATGTGACCCCAGGATGCGGCAACAATCATCAATAAATGCCAGTTGCCAAGTCCCCAAATTTTGATCACGTGATCGTGGGAATGCTGTGATGGTCGTAAGTGTGAGGACTGACCATAAGTCACTTTTTTTCAGTGCCGTTGTAATTCTAACCATTGCTAAATGAATGGTTGTAAGTTGAGGACCTTCATTTAGTGACCATTTGAAGTTAATGGCACTGAAAAATGTGACTTATGATCATTTTTTCACACTTACAACAGCTGCAGCATCGGCATGATCAAAATTCAGACGCTTAGCAAGTGACTCATATTTACGACGGTCACAGAGTCCCGTGATCCCCTTTTGCGACCTCCTGACCAGCAAAGTCAAGGGGGAAGCCTGATTCACTTAACGACCGTGTTACTTACTTAACAACTGCAGTGATTCACTTAACCACGCTGGCAAGAAAGGTCGGAGAAATGGAGCAAAATTCACCTTCGCTTAGCTACGGAAATTTTGGGCTCAATTGTGGTCGTAACTCGAGGACTGCCTGTGTTGGGATTCCTCTCTCCCCACGTTTTCTGGGCAAGGCAGCATTGATAATGAGGCGTGATGAAAATGTAGAGTGTTGGAGATGGAAGATTTGGGGAAATTCCAGGAAGCGCCTGCCTGATCAGCCTCTTCTGGAGACGATCCAGCAGAAATCCTTCCAGAACAGAAAGTGGCTCGTGATGTTCTTGATGCGATGTGACCTGAACGTTTTATCTAATGGATGGAGATCTTGGGATTCTCCCCGTCGCTCTCCTGAAGTGACACTGAAGGTGGGTGGACTTCAACTCCCAGAATTCCCCAGCCAGCCAGGCCTGTTGTTCCCTCCTATCCCCTAAAGCGGAGAGATTGCAGAGGAAGGGATTAGAAGAGAGTAAACGGGGCCGCAATGGGCGTACATATCAAAAGGAATGCGTTAGTGCCAGGGAGAGAGCCGAGGTGGCGCAGTGGTTAGAGTGCAGCACTGCAGGCTACTTCAAGCTGACTGCTAGCTGCAGTTCGGCGGTTCAAATCTCACCGGCTCAAGGTTGACTCAGCCTTCCATCCTTCCGAGGTGGGTAAAATGAGGACCCAGATTGTTGGGGGCAATATGCTGACTCTGTGAACCGCTTAGAGAGGGCTGCAAAGCACTGTAAAGCGGTATATAAGTCTCAGTGCTATTGCTAATTCTAGGAGTTTGAAGTCCACCCGTCACTCTCAATTTGAGATTCTCCTGAAGGGACCTACTGTTGGGAACTTGGTGCCCAACAGTTTAGGAAGTCGTCTTGCCTCTGTATTGGTCCAGCTTGCTCAGCGTTGCTTAGGAAGGCGGCATGAAATTCAAGGAAGAACAAACAGGATGGAACCGTACATAGAGAAGGTGACCTGAAACTCATATCAGTTCAGAGTCAAAGCACCGACTGTTTTAATGACAAACCTGATTTCCATCTGATACCAACAAGGGGAGGATATCTTCCCAAGAGGTGTTTCCAGAAGTGGGATGCTTCTCCTCAGATAGGAACATGTTCTTTTTGGTCTCTCCTATTGTCACATGGGGGCAACTGAAGACACCCCCCCCCTTATGAATGATCTCACAGAATTAGAAGACACCTGGAACCAGATATGAGGTCCTCTATACGAGAGTGAGCTTCCTTACCTAAGTTCTCGAGATGTTTCAGCTCCAAAATAGCAATAGCAATAGCAATAGCACTTATATACCGCTTTACAGTGCTTTACAGCACTCTCTAAGCGGTTCACAGAGTCAGCATATTGCCCCCAACAATCTGGGTCCTCATTTTACCCACCTCAGAAGGATGGAAGGCTGAGTCAACCTTGAGCCGGTGAGATTTGAACCGCTGAACTGCTGAACAGTCAGCTGAAGTAGCCTGCAGTACTGCACTCTAACCACTGCCCTGGCTTCTACAAGGAGAAGAATGGAGAGTTTGCTGCATTGACTCAAGGATTCTCCAAGGCATGACTTTTGGAAATGTGCTGGCTTGGGAAAGGCACATTGGTTGTTTTTATGGTTCTGGCAGGACGCCAAATTTCCCACCCACACGTCGTCTGGAGATTAGCTCTCCCTGGTTTCACTCCTGCTGGGAAAACGCCTTGCTGTCCGCTGGATACATCGAATAGTTTGATGCCTTCCAGATGTTTGGGGACTGCTGGTTGAGAATCTGAGAGTTTCAGACATCACATGTCACGTGGGGAGTGCCTAATACAACTTGAATGAGTTAGGTAGACATTAGAACCATCCTTAACAGCATAACAGAGTTGGAAGGGACCTTGGAGGTCTTCTAGTCCAACCCCCTGCTCTAGCAGGAGACCTTATACCATTCTGGACAAATGGTTGTCCAATCTCTTCTTAAAAACCTCCAGTGATGGAGCACCCACAACTTCTGGTGGCGAGTCGTTCCACCGGTTAATTGTTCTCAAGGTCAGGAAATTTCTCCTTAGTTCTAGGTTGATTCTCTTCTTGATGACTTTCCATCCATGGTGTCTTGTCCTGCCTTCAGGTGCTTTGGAAAATAGGTGTACCCCCCTCTTCTTTGAGGCAGCCCCTCAAATATTGGAAGACTGCTATCATGTTCCCCCCCTGGTCCTTCTTTTCATTAAACTAGACATACCCAATTCTTGCAACTGTTGGCTATGGCTAGTTCAGTTCACTGGTAGAATTTTGGCCCCTGAAAATGATGATGATGGCTTAGAGCAAGGTTTATCAACCTTGGCAACTTGTAAGATGAGTGGATTTCAACTCCCAGAATTCCCCAGCCAGCCATGCATGGTTTTTTTTCTCCTCCTACCCCCTAGAGCAGAGAGATTGCAGACGAAGGGATTACAAGAGAGTAAGCGTGCCACAATGGGTATACATATCAAAAGGAATGGATTCGTGCCAGGGAATTCTGGGAGTTGAAGTCCACACATCATCTTACTAAAGTTGAAAAACAACTGACCTCACCCGTATTTGGTGTACGAGGAATTCTGGGAATAATCTTTGAAATTGAACGTAGAAGACAGTTGGTAAGGATGTATTGAGAGAGGTCTGTAATTTGGTTGTGGTGGTAGGAGATGTCGCAAGGCCAGCCCATAAATAAAATTTGATTTAACTATAACTCAAACTACATTCAATTCATTGTGTACAATTAATACCATCGCTCACCGCCCCACATCATTTATATGGTTGGGCAACACGTTTTGGGGAGGTTCTGGGAGCTAGGTCAGCCATTTTTAGAGGTCCTGCCCCATGATGCATGAGAGGAAGTGAGCATTGCCAAGGTCACCCCTCAAGCCTCATGGGGTAAAGGATAACAACCCTGTTGCCATGGCATGCTTAACTGAACAGAGAACATTATGCTGGAAGGGACCTCGGAGGTCTTCTAATCCAACCCCCAACTCAAGGCAGGAGACCTTAAGCAGCAGGGAGAAAGTGATAGAAAGTTAATTTTAACTGCAAACAGCCAATGGGAAAAGGAAGGAAGAAGGAAGGATGAAGTGGGAGGGGGGAGGGAGGGAAAGCGGCAGGGAGCGAGGGAGGGAGGATGGAAGAGAAAGGATGGGATGGAGGAAGGAAGGAAGGAGAAGGAAGGAAAGGAAGGGAGGAAGGAGGGAGAGGAAGGGAGGGAAAGCGGCAGGGAGCGAGGGAGGGAGGATGGAAGAGAAAGGATGTGATGGAGGAAGGAAGGAAAGAAAGGAAGGAAGGAAGGAAGGCTGAAGGGGGGAGGGAAAGAAAGTGGGAGGGAGCAAGGGAAAGGATGGAAGAGAAAGGATGGGATGGAGAAGGAAAGGAAGGAAGGAAGGAAGGAAGGAATGCGGGGTGTGTGTGTGTGTGCCTTTTCCTCGGCCCCCCCTCCCCGCTCCTTCCCCTCAGGAAAGACAAGAGGAGGGGCTGAGTGGAAACTGCTAATTAAGACCTCCGTGTGCCTAATTAACGCTCTCCCCTTGCACTGAATTAATTAGGCTCTGGGTTGCCATGGAAATGGGATGTGACCTAGAAACAGAAGTAGGGGTTTGGGGGGAGAGGGGGCATTTGGTTGGTGGGTTGTTTTTCCTTCCCCCCCCCAAAAAAATAGGTGCGTTTGCAGTTTGCAAGGGGGTTGCCATCTGCCAGAATCCTTTGACCTGGGAACCGGTTTTCCCAATAAAGAAGGGCAAAAGTGGAGAGCCAAATCAAACATCTCCAGAACATGCCGAGAAGTTTGCAGCTTGGTTTATTGGACCCTCCAGCCTTTCACCCACTGCCCCCCTGGCCCAGGTGCACCATCTCATTCCCCCCCCTTTAACTCTTGCTGCTGACCTTCCTCACCTACTGGCCATATTCCTCCTCCTCCTCAAGTTAGGTTGCTCCCCAAAACCACCTGGTGGAAATCCAGATCTTCTTGTCTCCTGAATTGTCCAGGTCATGATCTCTCCCCTCCCCATTGCCTCCTGCTCCAGCCCTTCCTGAGCCTCCTGCCACCCCCCACTCCCCACCTCTCCTCTCCTGGTAGACCACCCTGGCCTCTTCAGGAGACTGGTTTAGGTGTGGTCCTTGGGTCTCCTCAGCTGCAGCTTCTCCTCCGTGCTTGAGGGTTCCTTGGTGCTTCTCTGAGCTTGGTTGCTCTCTTGCAGACGTCTCATTACCCAAACAAGGTAACATCATCACAGTGGTAGGTCAATTCTCCTTGATCGGTTGGGTTGCTAGTTCGTAGTTCCTTGAAGATAGCCCAGTCCTTTGGTCAGGAGGTCACCCCGCAACCCTGTGGCCTGAGGTTCTTTTGCTTTTAGGACCCCTTTCCTTGTGATGGATGCTTCCTGGGTCCAAAGACTGGAGTGACCACAGCAGGTCCTTGGCTCCAAGTGGTCCTTGAGTCTTCAGAAGACAAGATGGCCACCTCCAGCCTCCTGAGGGCCCTCGGACGTTGTGGCTGTAGGCATCTCCCGGTCAGGATGGGGTCAAAGGATGGACTGCTATAACTTGGGTTTCCTCTGACTCATGCTGGTGACTTTTCTCGCCCCACAGATATCCGAGACAGTGGGAAAAAACCCGTCATGCTCTTCATCCATGGTGGATCGTACATGGAAGGCACCGGAAACATGTTTGATGGCAGTGTGCTGGCTGCGTATGGAAATGTGATTGTTGTCACCCTGAACTACCGGCTCGGCGTGCTGGGTATGGGGGAGAGGGGTCCCAGGCTAGGCCTCTGCCTCGGGGAGGGGTGGGGGGATGACTCCAGAGGTCAGGAATTTTCCGTGTGGGAGTCAGACCCCTTTCCTTTCCCATAAATCAGGGCCTCTACAAACTTGGCCCCTTTAAGACTTGAGGACTTCAACTCCCAGAATTCCCCAGCCAGCAAACGTGGCCCCTTCGAGACTTGTATTTTGCATTTTAACTTTCTTTGGAATAAAATAAAAACATGTTTAAAAATAGACTTGTGGGCTTCAATTCCCAGAATTCCTCAGCTAGCAAACGTGGCCCCTTTAAGGCAATGCTGGCTGAGGAATTCTGGGAGTTGAAGTCCACAAGTCTTAAAGGGGCCAAGTTTGGAGACCCCTGGTCTAATCCAACTGCTTCTTGGGTCAAAGAATGGGTAGAAACAGATCCGTCAGACCCCTTTCCTTCCCATAAATCAGGCGTCTCCAAACATGGCAACTTTAAGACTTGTGGACTTCAACTCCCAGAATTCCCCAGCCACCATGAAGAAATCTGGCTAGATATCACATTTTTTTTGATTGGGTAAATTTTTTTAATAGATGGTGGGAATGTGGTTGACGTAATATATCTTGATTTCAGCAAATGAAAAAATAACCCATGAAAAACTAAATTAATAAACAGGTTAAATGTGGGCTAGATGGCATGACAATTATGTGGCAAACTGATATGCTGGCTGGGGAATTCTGGGAGTTGAAGTCCACCTGTCTTAAAGTGGCCAAGGTGGAGAAACACAGATTGTGCGATTTAAAGGATGGCTTTAAAAACGGTTGTTGTGACGGCCCATTCCTATTTTGTAGCATTGTTGTGCAATAAAACACACAATCCTGATCTTCAATCGTTTTTCCCACCGGTCCTGTGAATTATCTCATGTTTTCATCACCGTGTTCTCCTAACCAATGCACACACACACACACACACACACAAAAACCCGGAATGGCATATTATTAAAAACATTGCATTTTGCCCTGAAGCCTCTTCATACAATCCTTTGCTGTGGAGCAGGGGTCACCAACCTTTCAGACCTCAGGGACCACTAAATTCATAATTTTAAATCCCGTGGACCACTAATATGAATTTTTTAAAAAAGATAAATAGTATGTAGTGCAATATAAAAAAATGCAAATAATTTTTCTGTGGACCACCAAAATTTTCTCGTGGACCACCAGTGGTCCACAGACCACCAGTTGGTGACCACTGCTATGGAGGATGGGCCCTGTAGTACAGCAAGCAGTTGTTCAGCCATGAAGATGGAGGATTCCTGATTTTTGAGGCCGACGATGCCAGCTTGGGCGTAAGGTCTGCGGCCTTAAAACTGGCATCGTCCACCGCATCGGCGTGGGGCGTGGCTCCTCTCCTCCCTCCCCCTCCCCTTTTCGCTCCCCCTCTGGGTGTGAAATTTACCCAGGCGCAGCAGAAATTAATATTTCATTAAAAAGTGTTGAATAATTAATGGCTGGGCCTCGTTATCTCCAGTAAAAGAGCCCCGGGACGGAGCGATGATGAATTTTGAAGGAGATCGGTCAGAAGTCGATGCAAATGTTTAGCCCAGGCAAAAAAAGGGAAGAAAAGATATAAAAAGATGCTTTCCGATCGATTGTGTTCTTCGGCTTCTTTCATTTAAAATAGACGCAAAGCCATTTCCGCGGCTGGAATTACCAGGCCGGGCTGCCTAATCGAAGCACAGGTGCGCAAAGCTGGAATAACATCTCTGATAAAAACGGAAGGGTTGAAAAAAATAAAATAAAAAGGGAATGGAATGGAAATTCTGGCCTTTGTTTTTGACTCTTAAGTCAGCAGCCTCCAATCATCACCACTTTAAGACTTGTGGACTTCAACTCCCAGAATTCCCCAAGCCAGGTATGACAATTAAATGGGAAACGGATATGCTGGCTGGGGAATTCTGGGAGTTGAAGTCCACAAGTTTTAAAGTCGCCATGTTTGGAGACCCTTGCTCTAAGTCCGTGTTTCTCACCCTTGGCCCCTCTGAGACGGGTGGACTTCAACTCCCAGAATTCCCCAGCCAGCACATCAGCTTCCCACTTAATTTTCATTTCATCTAGCCCAACTTTAACCTGTTTATTAATGTAGCTTCTCACCGGTTACTTTTTCACTTTGCTGAAATCAAGGTATATTACGCCAGCCACATTCCCACCATCTATTAAAAAAAATTGCCCAGTCAAAAAATGCGATATAGGTAGTCGAGCCACATTTCTTCTTGTCCTGCCCATTGCTAAATTCTGGTAAACACTTGGCTGGCTGGGGAATTCTGGGAGTTGAAGTCCACTCAGTTTAAAGTAACCAAAGGTTGAGATACACCCACTATAAAACCAGATCAAGAGCAACCGATGCTAACAGACGATCGGGGTGTTGGTAGTGACACAATACCACAATTCTTATTTTTCTGATTTCTTCCTTTTCTGGCGACAGGGTTCATGAGCACCGGGGACCAGTCGGCCAAGGGGAACTACGGCCTCCTCGACCAGATTCAGGCCTTGAGGTGGCTGAATGAGAATATCGGTCATTTTGGGGGCGATCCGGAACGCATCACCATCTTTGGATCCGGAGCTGGGGCTTCTTGTGTCAATCTGCTCATCCTGTCTCATCACTCGGAAGGTAGTGCTGCACTGGCCGTGAATGATGGTAGTGGTAGTGGCGGGGATGATGTTGTCCTGGCAGTGCCAGGCACAAAAAAAATCAGGAACCGGGGTTATTCAAATGAGTCTCAGGACTACAATGGAGTCCATTGCTAAGCGAGACAGTTGCTAAGTGAGTGTGGCCCCATTTTACGACCTCTCTTGCCACAGTGGTTAGGTGAATCACACGGCTGTGCAGTCACTTTTTTTCAGTGCCCTTGTAATTTCGAACGGTCACTAAATGAACTGTTGTAAATCGAGGACTACCTGTACAAACTCATTCCATGCTACCTCTCAACAAACTATGATTTACTGACGGTCAAGGCAAATTAGTGTCAGATAAGAGTGAACAGAATTCAAGGAGGGCTGGACTTGGTTCGTTGTGGGTGCAAAGAGACTCAAAACTTTTTCACGTTGCTGAAATCAAGATCTATTATTCCCACCATCTATTTAAAAAAAAAATTACCCCATCCAAAAGAAAATGTCGTAAATGTAGTCCAGCCATGTTTCTCCTTGTCCTACCCATGCTGAATTCTGGGAAACCCTCGCTGGCTGGAGAATTCTTGACCCCTCCCTCCTTCAGGGTCAGCCTGGTTATCTCCTCCTCTGAAGGCTGTGGGTTCAGGACATGTGGGACAACCGTTAGATGGCTCTCCTGAACTTCAGGATTGAATGGATCACGTGGTTTGTAGGGACATTAACTAGGTTCGTCCACATTGAGATGAGGGCAAAGGATTGAAAAAGGAATTAAAGTCGAAGGCATAAAAAGAGACAGATGACACCTTATGGCTCCATCCATCCATCCATCCATCCATCCATCCATCCATCATGCATCTTCAGAATGTTGCAGGTAGGCACTAAATCCACATTCTGCATGCTTCAAATGGCATTTTAATGATAAAATCTGAACTGCTGATAAACCTTAATGAATAACTGATATTGAAACTGGAAGAAAATGTCTTTATGTTCTGATGGGCTCCCTAAAATAGTGTCAGAAATCCAATGAATCTGACAATTCATACTATGAATATTTACAGGTAACCCTTGACTTACAACTGTTCATTTAGTGACCATTCAAAGTTACAATGGCTCTGAAAAAAATGAATTATGACCATTTTTCACACTTACGACCGCTGCAGCCTCCCCGTGGTCAGGTGATCAAAATTCAGGCACTTGGCAACTGACTCATACTTATGACGGTTGCCGTGTCCCGGGGCTCACGTGATCCCCTTTTGCGACCGTCTGACAAGCAAAGTCAAGGGGGAAGCCCGATTCACTCAACCACCGTGTTGCTAACTTAACACCTCCAGTGATTCACTTAACAACCGTGGCAAGAAAGGTCATAAAACGGGGGAAAACTCACTTGACAAATGTTTCGCATAGCAACATAAATTTTAGGCTCAATTGTGGTGGCGAGTCTACCTGCATTTATCGCATTTAAGAACCGCCCCTCTCCCTCACAGGGGGACTCTGAACAGTGTAGTCCTTGACTTACAGCATCCATTTGTCTGAAATGACATGGGGTCTCCTGCTTGGGGGGGGGGTTGGACTAGAGGACCTCCAAGGTCCCTTCCGACTCTGTTGTTCTCTTCTGTTCTCTTATTCTGTTATTCTTTCTATGAGAACATGTAGCCGTTCCATCAACTCCAAAGAAAGTCCAGAATGGTATAGGATCTCTTGCCACGGGCAGAGGGTTGGACTAGAAGACCTCCATGTAAGAGCCATGCTATGTAAGAGCCATGGTGGCGCAGTGGTTAGAATGCAGTATTGCAGGCCGATTCTGCCCACTGCCAGCAGTTTGATCCTGACCGGCTCAAGGTTGACTCAGCCCCTTCCATCCTTCCTTCCGAGGACGGTAAAAGGAGGACCCAGATGGTTGGGGGGCAATAGGCTGATTCTGTAAACTGCTTAGAGAGGGCCGTAGAGCAGCGTGGAGCGGTATATAAGTGCTGTTGCTTGAAGAGGGAGGGAGGAAGGAAGGAAAAGAGAAAGGGAGTGGGGAAGGAAGGAAGGAAGGAAGGAAGGAAAGAAGGAAGGAAGGAGAACAGGAATGGAGAGGAAGGAAAGGAAGGAAGGAAGGAAGGAAGGAAAGAAGGAGAAGAGAGAAAGGGAGGGGGAAGGAAACAAGGAAGGAAGGAAGGAGAAGAGAATGGGAGGGAGGAGGGAGGGAGGGAGGGAGGGATGGAGGGAGGAAGGTGATTAGAATGAGAG
>QLTV01003100.1:84612-95059 GCA_003457575.1 Thermophis baileyi
ACGAAAAAAATAGCTTGAAAGTGATAATCTTCTAAACTAGATTTCCAACAACTCCTTCAAATCAACAATGGTTCTACATCCTACAATACAAACATTGAAAAATGGATTTGACTTTTTGGTTTAAGAGAAGTGGGAAAATACTGATAAGCTGTGTATGATTTCTGGAAAGTTCGAAAAGAAAAAAGAAAAAAAAAAGGAAGAAAGGAAAAAAAAAGAAAAAAAGAGAGAAAAAGGAAAGAAAAAGAAAGGAAAGAAAAAGGAAAGAAAGAAAGAAAGAAAGAAAGAAAGAAAGAAAGAAAGAAAGAAAGAAAGAAAGAAAGAAAGAAAGAAAGAAGAAAGAAGAATCTTAGAATCAGAGGAGTGGAAGGGACCTTGGAGGTCTCCTAGTCCAACCCAAAGGTTGTCCCAAAGGTGCTTCCCCCCCCCCAAGAGGCAAGTGGACTTTCTGGTTTTCTTTTGAAGAGGAGAAGCTTCTTCGGCTCTGGCTGGATGGTGGAGGAAGGGAAGGACTGATCCTCCTTGCAGACAGCTGGTCCTTTGCATCCTTTTAGAGGGTCCTTGAGGCCACTTGGAGGTTCGTCTGTGTCCCCAGGGTCCCCTGAGTGGTGCAAATGGGGGCGGAGCCTTCTTGGCTGCAGGATGAGAATTGAAACGTCTTCAAAGAAAAACCAGAAAGTCCAGTGGCCTCCTGGAAAAAAACGCCTTTGGGACAATGATGATGATGATGATGATGAGAAGAAGAAGAAGAAGAAAGCAATGGTTGGACTAATAGCAATAGGAGCCCTTGGAGCAATAGCCAAAAGGTTGCCTAGAGGCATGGACAATTTGAACTTATCAGACCTGAATATCCCAACTTTGCAAAAAAACCACCTTACTCGGAACTGCCTATAAACTCAGACGCTGCCTTGATAGCTCTTAGCTCCTTGGTTAGGGCCTGAACGGTTACGTTTTTACCACTCCCAGACTGTGAATTGAATTGAAGATTCAGAGGAGGACAGGACAGGACAGAATAGAAATAAGGATGGGATGGGATGGGATAACAGAGTTGGAAGGGACCTTGGAGGTCTTCTAGTCCAACCCCCTGCTCAGGCAAGTATACCCTATACCCGTGATGGTGAACCTATGGCACGCGTGCCAGAGGTGGCATGCAGAGCCCTCTCTGGGGGCACGCATGCCGTCGCCAGTTGCTCTTCTGGTTTCGGTCAGCCGGTCTTCGCAGGCGCCGGAAAATGGTCAAAAACCAGGCCGTTTTTCGGGCCGTTTCCCGGGCTGTTTTCCGGACATTTTCTGGGACATTTTCCGGGCCGTGTTTGGCCCGAAAAACAGCCTGAAAACGGTCCGAAAAACAGGCATGCCCGTGCCAGCCAGCTGGTCTTTGGGTTTCCGGTGCTCCAGCGCGCGCACATGCACGCACGTTCCGGTTTGGGCACTCGGTCCCGAAAAGGTTCGCCATCACTGCCCTATACCATGCCAGACAAGTGATGTAGCAACCACAACTTCTGGTGGCAAGGAGTTCCACCGGTTAATTCTCCTCATTGTTAGGAAATTTCTCCTTAATTCCAGGTTGCTTCTCTCCTTGGTTAGTTTCCATCCGTTGCTTCTTGTCCTGCCCTCAAGCCCTTAAGATTAATAATAATAATAATAATAATAATAATAATAATAATAATAATAATAATATTATTAATAATAATAATAATAATAATATTAATAATAATATTAATAATAATATTAATAATAATAATATTAATAATAATAATATTAATAATAATAATAATTAATATGCAGCTTTGAGGTGGGGAAGCTGCTGAAGACTCATTCGAGTGACCAGCATTTAGATTGAATAGGTAGACCTCAACTTACAACAGTTCATTTAGTGACCAGACAAATGCACTGTTACAACGGCACTGAAAAAAGTGACGTACGCCCATTTTTCAGACATACGACTGTTGCAGGAGCCCCGCAGTCGCGTGATCCAAATTCAGACGCTTGGCTCATATTTAGGACGGTTGCAGCGTCCCTGGAGGGGGTGGTGTCACGTGATTCCCCTTTTGCGACCTTCCG
The DNA here is from genome assembly GCA_003457575.1 of Thermophis baileyi. Taxonomy (NCBI): domain Eukaryota; kingdom Metazoa; phylum Chordata; class Lepidosauria; order Squamata; family Dipsadidae; genus Thermophis; species Thermophis baileyi. Next base: position 86,674 of record QLTV01003100.1, read on the forward strand.
ACGAGCAAAGTCCACGGGGAAGCCCGATTCACTTCGCCACCGTGCGACTCGCTTAACAGCCGCAGCGGTTCGCTTAACAACGATAGCGAGAAAAGTTGTAAAACGGGGCAAAACTCAATTAACTCAATGTCTGGCTTAGGAACAGAAATTTTGGGCTCACTTGACCTGCAGAAGTTTGATAAGCTACGTCGATAAGGTGATTTTCCTTTAGTCAGAAAAAGGGGTTTTCTTCCTTGGGGTGAGGATTGGTGAGAAATGTGGATATTTTGGAGCCACAAGAAGTTCGTAAGGATTGGCGTCTGGGAAGCCAAAAAAAAGGGATATTTTCAGCCCACCTGAACTGGAGCTGCAGAGAAGGAATTCTCTAGAATGCATGGGGTGGGCAGAAGGAAGGAGGGACAGTAGTGGGTTCTAAAATCCCGTCGCTACCGGTTCGCTTGTGCGCGACGCTTCTGTCCCGGGCGGGTGGGCGGAGCCTCCCACCACCGCCACTACCGGTTCGCCAAACCGGGCCAAACCGGGAGCAACTCACCGCTGGATGCGGGTCATGGCTGGCATCCAGCCAAGATCGAGACCCTGGTCCGTCCTACTGGTAGTAGGGTCAGGGATCCCAGTCAACTACCTGGGAGAACTCCTGGCCCATGGAAGAGAATATTCGTAGCTCAGGGTTGAACTGTGGGGTCCTTGGTGCTCTCTGAGCTTGGTGGTTTTCTTGCAGACGTTTCATGACCCAACTAGGGAACATCATCAGTGTTAGAAGGAAGTGGGGTTTGCAGAGAGGAGTGGAGGGAAGAGGAGGAGGAGGAGGAAGAAAAGGACTGTGGGGTCCTTGGTGCTCTCTGAGCTGGGTGGTTTTCCTGCAGACGTTTCATGACCCAACTAGGGAACATTATCAGTGCTAGGAGGGAGTGGAGTTTCTGGAGAGGAGGAAGAGGAGGAGGAGGAGCGTGGGGTCCTTGGTGCTCTCTGAGCGGGTTGTTTTCTTGCAGACCTTTCATGACCCAACTAGGGAACATCATCAGTGCTAGAAAGGGCAAACCTCTTCGAGCACTGATGATGTTACCTGGTCAGGTCGTGAAACGTCTACAGGAAAACAACCAAGTCAGGATATATCACGTTTACCGCATTCCCACCATCTAATAAGAAAGTTCCCCTTATCAAAACATGCGATAAAGTAATCCGGCCACATTTCTTCTTTATCCTACCCATGCTGAATTCTGGTAAATCTCCTGCCGGCTGGGGAATCCTGGGAGTTGAAGTCCACAAGTCTTAAAGTGGGCAAATTTGGAGACCCCTGGCTTAAAGAAATAAGTGGGTGAGGATTGGCAACATCCAGAAGGAAAAGAATTATTCCTGCCCCCCCGCACCTAATTTCAAGGCATGACTCTCCCAGTTAATACCCCCACCCCCCAAAACAGGGCAGCCTTCCTAGTTTTTTTTTGGGGGGGGGAACCCAGAAGAGGTGGCATGTCTGTATGGAGGCTGGCAGAGGCAGTGCCCTCTGCCCTCTCAGTGCCAGCTTTCCCCCAGCCCTCCAGGTATCCTCAACCCCAGCTCCCATCATCCTCAGACAGCAGAGGCCAAGCTGAAATCAAAACCGTTGAGGTGAGCCCAGAGATGTCCTTATGCAGCCTGCGTCCTGTGTGAATAGGTAGCAATGGGCATCTTGTACGTGGCCTTGGCTTACAGACGCTGGAGATCTCGTGGGTCTTGAGGACGCAGTGGCCACTTTACGTGGAGTGGACCGTACTCCGTGAACGGCTCCTAAAGATTCCCATTTTCCTTGTTAGAAAGATCCCCTTTCCAGCTACACATTCCAGGAATGGTGTCTGGAAGCTGCTTCCCAGAATCCCTCAAAAGGTCAGAAAATTGGCCACGTTTTGTGGACAGTGCCACGCAATGTTCCCTGTAAGAGTAGAAAACGCCACGCGGCAGTTAGAAACTGGTGCGCGGCGCTCTCTTTTCAAGTGCGCGGGCGCGCAGGCACGCAGCCTCTGCCATTAGAAAACGCGGTGCGGAAGTTGGAAACTACCACGCGGCGTTCTCTTGTTACGTGCGCGGCCGCGTGGCCGCGCACCTTAGAGGGAACAGTGGTGCCACGGTTTGCAGGCCTGAGAGAAGAGAGTTCTAGGATCGGAGGCAGGGAGGGGGAGCTTTCCGTGAGGTTTTTGCTCGATCCGTGGCAGCTGTCTCTGGTGGGTCAGCTGCGTTTAATATCAGAATAAGAGAGTTGGAAGGGACCTTGGAGGTCTTCTAGTCCAACCCCCTGCTCAAGCAGGAAACCCGACACCCTTCCAGACAAATCCAGTCCAGTCTCTTCTTAAAAACCTCCAGTGTTGGAGAAACCCACAACTTCTGGTGGCAAGCAGTTCCACAGGTTAATTGTTCTCACTGTCAGGAAATTCCTCCTCAATTCCAGGTTGCTCCTCTCCTTGATTAGTTTCCATCCGTTGCTTCGTGTCCTGCCTTCTGGTGCTTTGGAGAATAATTTGGCCCCCTCTTCTTTGGGGCAGCCCCTCAAATACTGGCAGACTGCTATCATGTCACCCCTAGTCCTTCCCGTTGTTAGACTAACAGAATAGCAAAGTTGGAAGGGACCTCGGAGGTCTTCTAGTCCAACCCCCTGCTCAGGGAGGAAACCCTACACCAGGGGTGTGAAACTGGATTTCTTCGAGGGCCGGATCAGCATTGTAGCTCTCCTCCGCGGTCCGACTGAGTGCTGCAGGAGGCTGTCCAGGCCGAAAATGGGGCGCGTGTGCCCCCCCCCCCCCCCCCATGCCCGTTTTTGCTAGCAGAGGCACTGTGGGCCGGTCCTACGGTGGGCTGGTCCTTTGCTATTTCCAGGCTGGCCCTGCGGGCCATATTTAACCACACCGTGGGCCAGATTCGGCCCACGGGCCTTGAGTTTGACACCCCTGCCCTATTCCATTCCGGACAAATGGCTGTCCAGTCTCTTCTTAAAAACCTCCATTGTTGGAGAACCCATGACTTCTGGTGGCAAGCAGTTCCACGGGTTATTTGTTCTAACCGTCAGGAAATTTCTCCTTAGTTCCAGGTTGCTTCTCTCCTTGATGCGTTTCCACCCATTTCTCTTTCTTTCTCTCCCCCCACCCCTGCCCCACAGGGACCCCAATCAGCCCGTGCCGCAGGACACCAAGTTCATCCACACCAAACCGAACCGCTTCGAGGAGGTGGTGTGGACCAAATTCAACACCAAGGACAAGCAGTACCTGCACATCGGCCTGAAACCCCGCGTACGGGACAACTACCGAGCCAACAAGGTGGCCTTCTGGCTGGAACTGGTGCCCCACCTCCACAACCTCCACGAGCCCCCCTACACCTCCACCACCACCCGGGTGCCCCCTTACGTCACCCGCTGGCCCAGCACCCGGGTGGGTCCAAGCACAACGCGCCAGCCCATCGCCACCCTTCCTCCGGACGAAGACGACGTGGCGCGCCCGCCGCGGTACGTGCCGTTCCCGGGAGACACGCGGGACTACTCCACCGAACTCAGCGTGACGGTGGCGGTGGGCGCCTCCCTGCTCTTCCTGAACATCCTGGCCTTCGCCGCCCTCTATTACAAGCGGGACAAGCGCCACGAGCTGCGGAGCGGACGGCGGCTGAGTCCTCAACGCAGCGCGGCCAATGATTTGGTGCACGGCGGCCAAGAGGAAGAGATCATGTCCCTGCAGATCAAACATTTGGAGCATGACGCGCACGATCTGGAGCCCTTACGACCGCATGAAATCCTACGCCCCGCCTGCCCTCCCGACTACACCCTGGCCCTTCGCCGGGCGCCCGACGATGTGCCCCTGATGACCCCGAACACCATTACCATGATCCCCAGCACCATCACGGGTATGCAAGCCTTACACCCTTTCAACACCTTCCCCACCGGACACAACAACACCCTCCCTCATCCTCACTCCACCACCCGTGTATAGTCGTCCTCGGTGCCCAAAGACCCCCGGTGGGAGGGGGGTCTTTTGCCAATCTCCTGCCCCCAGGGGGAGGCCCTCTTCCCGCCCCGTGGCCCGTACAAGGCCTTTTATATCACACTGTGGGGGAATGGCAACAGAGGGGGAGCCCGGTGGGGTCGGCAGCCCCTTCGCCCAGATCCGGTGGCACCTCGGTGCATCCGCCATCCTGCAGGACGTGGAGGGGCACGGAAGCCCACCCTGCGTGGGCAGCCGCCGTACTTCCAAGGAGTCAAGGCGTGGAGTTCGGGGGGAGAACAGCATCCTTCCGCTCGAGCGTAGAGAAATGTCGGAAAAGCGGTCATGGATTTGAAGGCTGTTTGGGGGCTCAGGTCGCTGGGGAGTCCAAGAGAGAGAGGGGTTTTTTTTTTTTTGGAGAGGCCTCCCCCTTCACAAGCAGGGAAGTGCCACGATTTCCTTGGGCACCCAGGAGAAGAATCAAGGCAGATGAAGCTGTTTTGGACGCTGGATAAGCCAGCTTTAAACGTGGTTATCGAAGTGTAGAGGGAGGAAGGAAGGAAGGAAGGAAGGAAGGAAGGAAGGAAGGAAGGAAGGAAGGAAGGAAGGAAGGAAGGATCTGCCCACGTTTCTATGACCATCGTCACAGTCTCCTCGATCCACACATCCGGCACCGGATCCCACCGGAGAGCACTGGTTGCTCTACCTCCATCCTGCTAGGTGGCTCAGCCAAAGTTTCTGCAGAGTTTTGAGTAGTGGTTCCCAATTTTCCCAGCTTTGCCAACCGGCGGTGGGGCAGGCGGTGGGCGGAGGGAAATGGTTCCGTGCAGGCGCTGGCACAAGTGGAACTTCACGGCAGTAGTGGGTTCTTAAACCCTTTACTACCAGTTCGCGCGCTCGCTCGCACACGCGTGCGATCCTTCTGCGCATGCACAGAAGCGTCCCGGGCGGGTGGGCGGAGCCTCCCGCCGCCACTGCTACCGGCTCTAAGAACCGATGCGAACCGGGAGCAACCCACCGCTGCTTCACGGGTGTGCGAACGCCCGGTGTTTGCGCCAGTGGAGCTGTGCGTGCGAGCCCACACGCCTGCCGCTTGCGTGGCCCAGTTCCAAATGGGGTGTGGCCCAGGACCAGGCCGCAATCCAGGGGTTGGGGACCCCTGCTTTAGAGGGGAGCATCTGGAGCAGCAAGGAAAGGTCCTTGGTCATCTGTGTTCTCAACATTTTGTTTTGCGTCGTTCTCCACGCCGGTCCTGGGTCAGGAGCATCTGGGTTGGGCCATCTGAGAACAGACCCTCAGCCCTCCATCTGAGGGGGGGGGGTCGAGGGCACCAGGGCCCGAGGACGAGGGGGCCACCGGTAGACATCCCACCAAGCAGGGAAGCGGAGTGGATCTGGCTCCTTCCGTCTAGAGTGGAGGGTCCCTCAGTTTGAAGAGGGAGACCCGTCTCTTTCTCCCGTCCCAGGAAAAGACCCTTCCCTGCCTTCCCCAGGAGGACCAAGAAGAGAAAGTCATCCTGTTCCCCCCCCCCACTCCTTGGGGGACAGCTGGACCACCACTTCCTGTCTGTGCCGGAAGAAGTAGGGGTGAGCTCCAGGATGAAATGGGGAGGGGTTTGAGTGCTGGGTGTCTCCTTGTCTCCAAGTTCCTCCTTCCCTTCCTCACTTCTACCCCTTCCTTCCTTCCTTCCTTTCTCCATCCCTCTCTCACTTCCTTCTTTCTGTTACTTTCTTTTCTTTTCTGTTACTTTCTTTTCTTTTTTCTTTCCTTCCTTCTCCCTTCCCTTCCCTCCGTCCCTTTTTCTTTCTTTCTTTCTTTTTCTTTCTTTCTTTCCTTTCTTTCTTTCCTTCCTCTGTTCCACCCCCTCCCTCCCTCCCTTTCTTCCCCTTCCTTCCTTCTTTCCTTCCTTCCCCTTTTTCTTTCTTTCTTTTCCCTTCTTTCCTTCTTTCCTTCTTTCCTTCTTTCCTTCCTTCCTTCCTCCCTCCCTCCCTCCCTCCCTCCCTTCCTTCCTTCCTCCCTCCCTCCCTCCCTCCCTTCCTTTTCTCTGAACGGCCATCTTAAGGGGACAGAACAGCTCGTAATAGGGGAGGGGCTGCTTCTCCACCTCCCTTTAGAGACCCTCCACCACCAAGTCCACCTCTTGCCATCCAGGGCGGGCTCAGCCCTCCCACCCATCCTGGCCCTCGCAGAATCCTTCCTGCACCACCCCACAATTTCCTGGGCTGATCCACGGGGGGGAGGGCAGTCCCCAAGTATTGGGGTCTTCGGAAGAACCCTGGGGGGGGGCTGAAGGGTTTGGAATAAGCAGACCGCCCTGGGGCCTGGCATTCCAGAGGGGGCCTCTCCCACCCGTCCTCGCCAGGGGAAGGCAGCGGCTGCCAAGGGGGTTCTTGGGGGGCAGCTGCTGGAGGAAATTCCAGACCCAGAAGTGAGCAGGGACTGTCTCTCCAGCCCCGCAGAGCAGGACCCCTTGAAATCCAGCCTCCCCTGCAAGGTAGGCCCTTTCCAGCTGTTCTTTCAGTCCTTTTGCCCTGTTTCCATCCGGCCTCTTTCTCCCTCCTTCCCGTCCGGACGGGCACAGCAACTGGCTGACCCCTTTAAGCTCTTGAACAGTTGCAGCGACACTGTGGTTAAATCGGCACTGTAGACCCCACCCCGAAGCCCCCCCCCGGCAGGGATCCCTATTTCTCCTGCCCTCCCCCTCCTGCTGGCACTCCCTTTCTCCTTCTGCCTGGCCCATCTGCCTGCGCCCAGCGGGAGTGCCGCAAAGGATCCTTCGTTCATTCCTGACGTAACTTGGCTCGCTTCCTCGAGTCGCCTGCTTTTCTCCCGATAATCTGCTCTTTTCTTCTGGTGGGGTGGGGGCCCAAGGGCTCCATACATGGTCGACAGGGTGGGGGGAACAATTGTGGGGCGCATCCAGAAACCTGTCTTGAGCTCTTACAAGGGCCCCCCCCTCTATGCAAAGAACCCTATACCTTCCCCAACAGACCGCTAGTCCTTGACTTACAACCATCCGTTTAGTGACCGTTCAAAGTTAACAACGGCATTGAATAAAGTGACTTGTGACCCATTTTCATCGCAGCATCCACCGCTGTCACGTGATCAAAATTCAGCGGCTTGGCAACCCGACTCGTACTTATGACGGTTGCAGTGTCCCCGGGGTCACGTGATCCCCTTTTGCGACCTTCTGATGAGCAAAGTCAACGGGGAAGCCGGATTCAGTTAACCACGGTGTTACTCACCTAACAACGGCAGTGATTCACTTAACAACCGTGGCAAGGAAGGTTGTAAAAAAGGGGGCAAAACTCGCTTAACAACTGTCTCGCTCAGCAATGGAAATTTTGGGCTCAATTGGGTCGTAAGTGGAAATCGAGAACAAAGGGAGTCCTCGGGTTACGACCGCAATTGAGCCCAAAATTTATGTTGCTAAGCGAGACATTTGTCGAGTGAGTTTTGCCCCATTTTACGACCTTCCTTGCCACGGTTCTTAAGTGAATCGTTACAGTTGTTAAGATCATGGTTGTTAAGTGAATCTTGCTTGTCGGAAGGTCGCCAAAGGGGAATGACGTGACCCCCGGGATATTGCAACCGTCATAAATACGAGTCAGTTGCCAAACGTCTGAATTTTGATCAGATGAGCATGGGAATGCTGCCAAGGACGTAACTCTGAAAAAGTGTCCTAAGGCACCTTTTTCAATGTATCTTTGAACAGTCACTAAATGAACTGTTGTAAGTCAAGGACTGCCCGTATACATGCCTTCATTTTATTTGGGTGCATTTTCTCTCCTGGAGCCCCGTGGAAGAGGCAAGCCAGCCGTCCGTTCTCTGGTTTTTCTTCAGCCCATCCTGAATTTTCCATCTTTTGCCTCGTTCCTCTGCTTTCTTGGAGAATCCCTTCCTCTTTTCTTTGCTCGTATCCCCAAGGAAAGGAAGGAAGGAAGGAAGGAAGGAAGGAAGGAAGGAAGGAAGGAAAAATGGGACGGAGGAAGGAAGGAAAAGAGAGGGAGGAAAAGAGGAAGAGAGGGGAAGGAAGACAGGATGGAAGAAGAAGGAAGGAAGGAAGGAAGGAAGGAAAAATGGGACGGAGGAAGGAAGGAAAAGAGGGAGGGAGGGAGGGAGGAAAAGAGGAAGAGAGGGGAAGGAAGACAGGATGGAAGAAGGAGGAAGGAAGGAAGGAAAGGAAGGAAGGGTGGGTCAAAGAAGGAAAAGCGAAGATTATGGGGGGACAGGGAGGGGGGAGTTTCATTTTAAGCCATTGGGGGACCTCCACCTCTCTTTGCAACGTTGGTTTCCTTTTTTTAAAAAAAAGAAAAGAAAAGAAAAAGAGACTTTATTATGAATAAATATATATCTATATCCGTTTTTTTTAAAAAGGAAAACAATTATTTTGTAACAAAACAAAAAAAAATAGTGAAAGAAATAAAAAGCAGACATTTGTGCCAAACTCC
>QLTV01003100.1:111537-125246 GCA_003457575.1 Thermophis baileyi
GTCGCGGGCCCCCTCCCCTCTCCTTCCCCTCCGGGGGTCGCTTTGGCCCCGTCCGCTGGTTTGTTTCTCCTGAGGCTGCGCAACTCAGGCTGTGTGACCACCCCGCCCATCATTCCCGGCCATGATGGGCGGGGTGGTCCCGGGGGCGGCAGGGAAAGCCGTTTTCCTCCCGCTTTCTCGCCCGCTTTCTTTTTTTGGTCGCAGCTCTTCGAGACGGGCGGCTCCCCTTGCGGCCCTGGAGTGGCCTACCTTGCCGGGGTGTTGTAGGGCAGGGATCGCCGGACCCATAAGGCTGAGTTCTCGGGACCGCGACCCACAGAGGGCGGCCTCGCAGGCTAAGCCCAGCCGCTCCCACCTCTTAATTTAAAAAAAAAAACCCCTCCCCAATATGAATGCTTCGGAAACGGGGGTGATCGCCCGCCGCCCCCTCTTTGGGTCAAGATAGCCAGACTTTGCCAGCCGATGCCCGTTCTGCCCTCTTTCCAAACCCGGAGCCCCTTTGGGTCCGTTCCTCGGTCGTTTCCACCCGACGAGGAATTCTGTGAAAGTCAGCGGACTGCGCGTTGGATTGAGTCCAGGAAGGAGCCGGCCTGATCGTGGTTTTACGTAGTCATCGCTACCGGGAAAGGTCTGGTTCCTTTCGTTTTCCGGTTGGGAAGTGGGCTCCCTCCCTCCCTCCCTCCCTCCTTTTTTCCTCCCCTCTACTTCCTCTTTTCTTTCTTTCCTTCTATTCCTTTCTTTCTTTGGGGAGTGGGCTGCCTCCCTCCCTCCCTCCCTCCCTCTTTTCTATCTCTTTCTATTCCTTTCTTACCTTGGGAAGTGGGCTCCCTCCCTTCCCTCTTTTTTTCTTCCCTTCCCTCTTTCCCTCATTTCCCTCACTTTGTTCTATTTTTTCTTTCCCTCCTTCCTTTTCTATTTTTTCCTTCCTTGTCTCTTTCCCTCCTTTTCTTCCTTCCCTCTCCCTCCTTCCTTTTCCTCTTTCCTTCCATTCCTTTCTTTCCTTCCTCTTTTTCTCTTTCCTTCCATTCCTTTCTTACCTTCCTCTTCTCTATTTTTCCTCCCTCCCTCCCCTCTTTCTTTCTTTCTTTCCCTCCCTGTTGTCTTTTTCTTTCTCTTTCCTTCCTTTCTCTTTTTTACTTTCCTTCCCTCCCTCCCTCATTCCCCTTCCCCCCCCTCTCTCTCCCTCCTGCCTCTTTTCTGCTTTTCTTTTTCCTCCCTTCCATCCTCCCTTCCTTCCCTCCCTGTTTTGCTCCCTCCTTGCTGGCGTGGCCTGCTGGACAGGGAAGGGCCGGCATCAAAGGACCTCGCAGGCTCCAGAATCCACACACAGCCATCAACTCCCGAGGCGAATAAACGCGAGTCGAGGCAGAAACTCGGGATGTCTTCAGGATGCCGACTTAAAAGCTTTCAGCTGACAGACAAAACTCCGCAACATTCTTGCCATCAATCCGAGCCAAGCTGAAAATCGCTGCGTCTTTCCGATGGGAAACCAAACCCTTCCTTTCTGGGCAACCCCCCCTTTCCCCCCCTGGGGGCTGCTGGCATTGGGGGGGGGGACGATTCCGCCCCAGGCCCTTTTCTGCCACCAATCGACCCCCCCTCCCCGCCCCCGGTTTCTCAGGGAAGGGCATCCCTTGTCTCTCTGTGTTTTTAAGCAAAAGCAACATTGTGTGTCTGTCTGTGTTTTTAAGCAAAAGCAACGTGTGCGTTGCGTGTTTTTCAAAGCCCTGCGGGCGGCAGGGCGAGGTTTGGGCAAGGCTGGGAAAGGAGGCGGGGGGGGGGAGAGAGCAAGCGGGAGCGTGGCTTAGCGGTTAGATCATCGGCCCGACGTCCGGGACCCTCCCATCCTTTCTCTGGCCAGCGGAGATTGCTTGGCAGCATTCTAGCGGGGGGCGCCCGGTTGGGGAAGAAGGGCCGAGGTCGGCAGGAAGACGCTGCAGGGCTGCTCTCTCCCCCCTCCCTCCCCTCCCTCTCCGCCCCCGGCAGCCACTGGGAAGGGGATCCAGTTTCCCGGCGATCACGTGCGACTCGTCCTTGCTTTGCAAGGGCTCCCCCGGACTGACGCCTCCGTGCCGGGCTTGGCGAGCGGGTTTGGAGCGAAAGGGACGGTACGGGTTCGGGGTGGTTTTTGTGTGTGTGTGTGTGTGTGTGTGTTTTTTTTTTGCAGCTCTTCCACGTAAAGGCTGGTTTGCTTTGAGGTCTTCCCAACGGGTGAAGGGGTTGGGTTAGGATTCGAACTGCCCCCCCCTTCCCCAAAAGGCTGCAGACAGAGACGTTTGGCTTGGCCCTTGCTTTTTTTTGGGGGGGGAGGCCCCTGTTTTTCAGGGCAGCGCCGAGGGGAACCCCTTCCCCTTGGCCTCAAGTTAGGGGGAGGGGAGGCCTTACCGATTGGATGTCTGTCTGGCCGTGCCTTCCCCAGCTTTCCCGTTTGGTTTTATTCCCGGTGTGGTTGGCGGGGGTTCCACACACCCCCACCCACCCCCGCCCACTCCCTTGGCGATGCTGCAGATTGGTAGAAATTAAGAGCAAGGCCAGCTTTGGAGGGGGGGGCGTGTGTGTGTGTGTGGGGGGAGATTTTGGCGTGGAGGAGAGGCCCAGCAGCTGACTTGGCCCAGGGAAAGAGTGTGTGTGGTGTGTGTGTGTGTGTTTGCATCCTGTGTGTGTGTGTGTGTGTGTGTGTGTGTGTGTGTGTGTGTGTTGGCATTGCCTGCAAACCCAGCATTTTTCCAAGGTGTTGGATTCCAACTCCCAGGTTGCTCTGCCCGGGTGGTGGCAGAACCTCATGGAGGCTGTAGTTCCATGCCTTCTGCAAGGCTCCAAGTAGGAAAGGGTGGAGGAAGCCATACTGGTAGTCCTCGACTTACGACCACAATTGAGCCCCAGATTTACGTTGCTAAGCGAGGCAGCTGTCGAGTGAGCTTTGCCCCATTTTACCACCTTTCTTGCCGCGGCGGTTCACTTAACAGTTCACGCAGTGGTTAAAGTTAGTCGTACGGGTGGTTAAGTGAATCCGGCTTTCCCTGTTGACTTTGCCGGTCAGAAAGACGATCGCGGGACCCCGGGACACTGCCACTGTCATAAATACGAGTCTGTTGCCGGGCGTCTGAATTTTGATCACGGGGACGCGGCAACGGTCGTTAAGTGTGAAAAACGGTCCTAAGTCACATTTTTCCACTGCCGTTGTAACTTGGAACGGTCGCTAAATGAACTGTTGTAATTGAAGGGCTGCCTGTAGCTAGTTTGTGGCAGGAGGGAGCTGGAATCTGTGTGTGTGTGTGTGTGTGTGTGTGTGTGTGTGTGTGTGTTGCAGGAGGGAGCTGGAATCTGTGTGTGTGTGTAAACACACACAAGCTTGGCCACTTTCAGACGAGTGGACTTCAACTCCCAGAATTCCCCAGCCAGCTGTGCTGGCTGGGGAATTCTGGGATTTGAAGTCCACAAGTCTTAAAGTGGCCAGGTTTGGAGACCCCTGATTTAAAGAATAGAAATGGGGCCCCATGAAAGAACAGCTGCTTAATCAATTTCGATTAATCAACCAATCACACACACACACACACGGCCCCCCTTTTTGTTAAATGAATTTACTTTTTCACACCAGATTCCCAATGAAAACACCAACAGCTTCTCTTTACTCCCTTGCAGGGATCTTGCAGATGGAAGGAGGAGTCCAGTGTTGATTTGAAGTCGCCCGGAGTGGGGATCCCTCTCTGAAGTCGGGGATCATGGCAGCTCCAGGTTCGTGGTTTTCTCCTATCTCTGCTCCGTCTGATGCCCCGTTCAGGGGCCGAGAGAGAAGGAAATTTCCAATTTTCTAACATTTCACTTAAATTCGTGCCTTACGAGCCTTGTCTGCTTAGTGATATTTCTAGGTACTCCTCGATTTATGACCATAATTGGAACCCAGAATTTCTGTCATTAAGCAAGGCGGTGGTTAAGAGAGCTGCGGCAGATTTTACAATAATTGTTGCCAGTGTTGTTAAGCGAATCTGCTGTTGTTAAATGAATCCTGCAGTTGTGAAATAAATTGCGGCTGATTTTACAATAATTGTTGCCAGGGTTGTTAAGCGAATCAGTGCTGCTAAGTGAATCATGCAGTTGTTAAATGAATTGCGGCTGATTTTACAATAATTATTGCCAGGGTTGTTAAGCGAATCTGCTGTTGTTAAATGAATCCTGCAGTTGTGAAATAAATTGTGGCCGATTTTATAATAATTGTTGCCAGAGTTGTGAATCCACCTTCCCCCACTGACTTTGCTTGTCAGGTCACAAATGGATGTCCGTCATAAATACGAGTCAGTGGCCAACCGTCTGAATTTTGGTCAGGTGACCGTGGAGACGTTGCAACCGTCGTAAGTGTGAATAACGGTCCTAAGTCGCTTTTTTTCAGTGCCATTGTAACTTCGGATGGTCACTAAATGAACTGTTGTATGTCGAGGACGTCCTGAGTTCGAATTTGCATCGGTCAGTGATTTGAACATCCTGATTTTGGGGGGGGGGGAGACACACCAGAAATTCTGCACAGGCAACTGGTTTGAGCTGATTTTGATTCAACTGTAATTTTTTGTTTTGAAAAGTTTTATTCCCTTCGGAAATTCGGTTCAGGCCGAATCGCTGGATCCACAGATGGAATTACTAAATTTGTTTTGTTTTTCCCTTTTGGCTGTAATTTTTCCTTCACTCCCAACTGGTACATTCCTTCCTAAAAGCTGCACGTTTTCCAGGCACTATTCATCTTTACTTCTTTTTCAATCTCAGCAAATGTAAGACGGGTGGACTTCAATTCCCAGAATTCCCAGCCAGCAAGGGTTCCCCAGAATTCAGCACGGGGAAGGACAGGAACAAATGTTCAAGAAGAGATTGGATTGCCATTTGTTAGAAACGGTGTAGGGTCTCCTGCTTGGGCGGGGGGGTTTGACTAGATGACCTACAAGGTCCCTTCCAACTCTGTTAATCTGTTAATCTCTGTCCCTTGGCAGTTGGGCGGCATAGAAATACAATTAATAATAATAATAATAATAATAATAATAATAATAATAATAATAATAATAATAATAATAATAATAATAATAATAATAATAATAATAAATGTGGCTAGACTACTTTATCACATTTTTTAAATTTTTTTTAAACTTTCTTAATAGATGGTGGGAATACAGTAGACATAATATATCTTTTGACTTCAGCAAAGTGAAAAAAAGCTGCCTGGGGAATTCTGGGAGTTGAAGCCCACCCATCTTAAAGTTGCCAATTTTGGCAAACTCCCTTCCTGTAGACCTGGCCCTCATCCACAAGATTTAAAATCAGTGGGGAATCCGGGTAAAGCTTGAGTGGTGGAAGAATCGGGGCAGGAAAAAAAAAGGGAAAAAAAAATCTCAACAGGGTCCAGAGATAGACTTCGGAACTCCTTGCCACATGACACTATTCCTGCTTTAGAACGAAAAGGTGAATTTCCTGATCATTTGCTAGGAGGGAAATTCTCTGTATCAATGAACTTCGACCCAATTGCTCACACCTTCTCTTTTTATATTCTTTGCAAATACTATGATTTTTTTTTAAAAAAAATAATAATAATACGGCTCGTTTGCAGCAACAGGTGGCCAAGCAGAAGAGAAACGAAACTCAACATTCGTCTTTCCTGCAGACGGTGAAAATTGATAGAGCCGGAAGGCTTTCAAAACAGGAAAAACGGCGAATTTCTCTCTCTATACAGTAATACTTCTGAGAAATCTAATTTTAATTTTACATCTTCTCAAAGGAGAAGCCTTAGTTATCCTGCTTGAAAAGACCTGTGACCTAACTGGAACCCTTTGTCTTTGTGAATCACAGCCAGTGAGGCTAGCCAACTTTTTCGTTTTTTTGTTTTTCCATTTTCATTTTTTAAAATTTTATTTTAATTGCTTTTAAGTCTTAACTTTCCACACCAGGTGCAGCTGTTTATAATTGCTGCAGGAGCGAAACCAGCAAGAAGAAAGGGGAGAATGACATTGGCGTCAGAAGAAGAAGAAGAAGAATAAATATATTAAAAAAAAGTGCTTTTGATGCCAACTTCCCAAAAATGATTACCTTCTGCCCGTCAGGCTGCCTTTTCGGGACAGCGAGATGGGGATGATGGGACTTGTGGTACACACCCCTTTCCAGAAAGCCCCGGGGGGGGGGGGAATGCAAGTATTGAGTGAAACCTGGCTCCATCTCCCAGTTAACTGGGAGATGGACCTTGGAGTCCTAGCGGACGATTCCTTAAACGTCAGCCAGCCGTGTGCAGCAGCCGCCAAAAAAAGCGAATACGATCCTTGGTTGCATAAAGAGGAACACAGAATCAAAATCAAGTGAAGGATTAGCACCGCTTTGTAAAGCCTTAGTAAGGCCACACCTCGAATATTCTGCACCCAATTTTGGTCACCACGTTACAAAAAAAGAGGTTGAGACTTCGGAAAAAGTTCAGAGAAGAGCAACTAAGATGATTAAAGGCCTGGAGATTAGAACATATGAACAACGGTTGCAGGATTTGGGTATGTCTATTTAATGAAAAGAAGGACTAGGGCGGGGGGAATATGAGAGCAGCATTCCAGTATTTGAGGGGCTGCCCCAAAGAAGAGGGGGGGTCAATTTATTTTCCAAAGCACCTGAAGGCAGGACAAGAAGCAACGGATGGAAACTCATCAAGGAGAGAAGCAACCTGGAACTAAGGAGGAATTTCCTAACAGTGAGGACTATTAAGCAGTGGAACAGCTTGCCACCAGAAGTTGTGGGTGCTTCATCGCTGGAGGTTTTTAAGAAGAGATTGGACAACCATTTGTCTAGAAATGATAGAGGCTCTCCTGCTCGAGCAGGGGGTTGGACTAGAAGACCTCCAAGGTCCCTTCAAGCTCTAATCTGATTAAACCCGTATGCCTGCAGAACAGGTGATTCAGAGAAACTGAAGGTTGCCATGACGATGATGCGGGCACTCCCGTGTTCCTGTCTTTGTAGTTGTTTCAGGCAGGCAGAGCCCGGAGGGTGGATGGAGGGCGTGGCTGGAATGCACCTGGGCAGGTTAGGTGTGGGGGGAGGCAGAGTGAACCCCTCCCCCTTCTCTGATGTCATCCCGTGGAACATCATTCCCACCCACCCCCCACGCCCCCCAGCTTACATAAACTTGCTGAATAAATCAAATGAAATAAAATTTGACGGCCTCTTGGAGTCCCGAATGCGAGAGGTGCAGCTGTACGAGGTAGTCCTCGCCTTAACGACAGTTCATTTAGTGACCGAAGTTACAACGGCACTGAAAAAGCGACTTACGGCCGTTTCTCACTCTTGACGACCGTTGCAACGTCCATGCGGTCACAGCAATAAAAATTCAGACGCTTGGCAACTGACTCGCATGTATGACGGTTACAGTGTCCCGGGGTCACCTGATCCCCTTTTGCGACCTTTCGACGACCAAAGTAAACTGCCTCCTTCCCTCGGGGACTACATTTCCCATGCTGCATCGTGCAGTTTGGAAACTGCCTCCAGAAGTTGTGGGTGCTCCATTCCTGGAGCTTTTTAAGAAGAGTCCGGACAGCCATTTGTCCGAAATGGAATAGGGTCTCCTGCTTGAGCAGGGGGCTGGACTAGAAGACCTCCAAAGTCCCTTCCAACTCCTAATATTCTCTAAGGGTCTCCTGCTTGAGCAGGGGGCTGGACTAGAAGACCTCCAGGGTCCCTTCCAACTCCTGATATTCTGTGAGGGTCTCCTGCTTGAGCAGGGGGCTGGACTAGAAGACCTCCAGGGTCCCTTCCAACTCTTATTATTCTGTTAAGTCTGTTAACTTGCCACTGTTTGCAGCAAAAGTTTCAGGAACCGAGTCTTTATTTCTCTTTGTCCTCTTGACAGGGTACCATGTTCCACAGCCAGGATACCCGGTGGCTTCTCCGCCTTTCCCCGTCGTGCCGCCACCGCACACTGGTCCCTCCGCCCCCAGCCCTGGGTTCAACGTCTATCCCGCCGCCAGTCCCGGACCTGGCTACGTGGCTGCCCCCCAGCCGCCCCCCCGAGGATACCGGGACCACTCCGCTTCCCCACAACACCCCCAGTCCGGCGATCCCCACGCGGCCATTACCCCTTACCTGCCTGTTTCGGCTAGTATCCCACCTGGCTTGGAGTACCTGACCCAGGTAAGCACAAGGGTGGGTGCTTTAGGGAGGGGGGTGTGGGCATTTTTTTAAAAATAAGGGATTTAAAAGTAAGATTCCGCTGTTTATAAGTGCAGAAGGAACGCAGATTTTGATTTGAGACTGCAGAGCTCAAGGAACATGCTTTGCTTGCAAAGCTCTGGGTTCAAGTCCTGCAATTCCCACTACTCTTGATGCTGGAGGCTCTACTGTCTTTCCCCCCTAGGTGCTTCCCAAGGGAAGGCAACCAGAAACACAAATAGAAATACAGAATGTAGTATCTTACCGGAAAAAATATACTAAAGAGAATACATACCGGTACTTAAATTTACATGTGCTAACTGCAGCTAGAATTGTATTTGCACAACAGTGGAAAAGTGAAGAGATCCCTACAGAGGAAAACGTAATTAAAAAAATACTAGAATTCAGAAATGGATAGATTAACACTTAAAATTAAGGAAAAGGAAGAAACTGAATACTTTTTGACTTGGACTTGTTTTATCAATGGCTAACCAACAGAAACAGAAGTTAGAAATATGGAAATATAAGAGAAGGGTTAATTTTATAGTGAAGGTTTATTAAAATGGATAAGCAAATACTACTACTATTATTATGAGATCAATATTAACGTGATGAATATTATTGTAAATATTATGATTATTATTTCTCAAAATTATTTGTACGCAGACAACACACTGTTTATTTAGAAATGGATTTTTTTATATTTAACAAAACTTTTTAAAACATGAGGGGAAAAAGAAATACAGAATTTAGTCAGTCACTTTCAGGAGTTTGGCTTTTGCCAAGTATTGCGTTATCCTTTCCTCCGGGATTTTTTTTTCTTTGTCATATAATTTTTCGTAATATTCCTGCATAATTTTCTTTTTAATCTCATTTTGAAACTGTCAGTTTCCCTCTTTCCCATCTTGTAGTTTGCTTATCGATTTCTTCGCTCTCCCTTTTTACAGTTTGTAGGCGAACCATCTTCCTGGTTTCTTCGCATTTTTCAAAAATGTGTCTTGCTGTTTTGATTCGCTGCGCCAATTTTTCTTCTTTTTTTCTATTAAATTAAATTTGTGTTTTGTTATTTCCATTTGTTGTTTTTCTAAGCTTTCCTTTTTTGGATTTTTTTGCAGTTCCCAATTCCAATTTTCTGTATTCTCCTTCTAATGTCTTTTGGTATTGTTTTTTTTTTTTAAAAAACTTCTATTCTTTCTCGTTATGTAAGTTATCGCTAAACCTCTAATATACGCTTTAGTTGTGTCCCATAGGTTTTGTAGTGAGGTATCTTCTTTTAGTGACCATTTGAAGTCACTAAAGAGTTTTCCGCTCTTATGCCCGTTGCAGTATCCCCATGGTCACGTGACCAAAATTCGGATGCTTGGCAACTGACTCAGACTTACAACGGCTGCAGGATCCCCCTTTTGCGACCTTCCGACGAGCCAAGTCAACGGGGAAGCCAGATTCGCTTAACCGCCGGGTTACTAACTGATCAATTGCGGTGATTCACTTAACAACTAAGGCAAGAAAGGTCGTAAAATGGGGCAAAACTCACTTAACAACGGTCTCGCTTGGCAAGATAAATTTTGGGCTCAATTGCTGTCGTAAGTCGAGGACTATGTATATAGCTGTTTGCAATGTACTGTAGTGTTTTATGACGTTTTTGCTGAAAATTGGCTTTTACTTCCGATTTTCCGCAAAACCGCCCCGTAAGCAAACAATTGCTTCACTTAACGACCGCAGAGGTTGCTTAATGACCGCAGCATTCACTTCACAACCATTGCCAAAAAGGGGCGTAAAATCAGATTGGTCACGTGGATGGCCTGCTCTGCAACTGTCGTGACGTAACGACCATAACGAGCAGGCTCCGTTGATGGCCGTAAGTTGAGGACTCCCTGTGTTATTTGAAAGCAAATAAAAAACTGAATTCTGGCAGGATTTTTCAACATTGGGCTTAGCTCAACAATAAATAAGTTCTGGTGTGTTTTAAGTGACGGGTGCTCAGAACCGAACCCCAGATTGTAAAGGAATGCCTATTGCTCTTCTTTTGTTTCATCATTTTTATTTTTATTATATAAAATACAAAAAGAAAGAAAGAAAGAAAAGAAAATAGGAAATTAAGGGAAGGAAAGGAAACAGGGAAAAGATATTATATATATATATATAATGCTTAACTCCTAAAGTAGGCAAAAACTATTGAAAATGTTTTTGAGAGTACCTGTATTAAGAAAAAGTTAAAGAAAACAAGGTACCAGTTTAAAGAAAAACTCTGTATGTTAAAAAGGATGTTTATAAAAGAAAGAAAATAATTATTCTATAAGGGTAGTTTGGAGGGAGGGAGCTAAATGCAATACTGAAGTTTAAAGCTTGTATGTTAAAGTCAAAGAATAAGATGTATTAGAAAGTTTTGATTTTTTTTTTTTAAAAAAGTGCTTTAAAAAAAAGTTTAGTTCTTTGAAAGGAAAAAAGAGGGTTTTATTTCCCTCAGTAAGGCCAAAGAATTTGAAAGAATACAATAAATTTTGTAAATAAAAATGGTGGCAGCTCACAAAGTTTACTAGGTGCAAATAGGAATACACGTTATTTCCATAGCAGAAACGGTTAAATTGGTAACTTTATTGAAAGAGGAAAAATGTGTTCTTATTTGGACATCACTTCTGGAATTTGGGCTTGTGAAGAAAAAAAAATGAAACTCTGATCTTGGTTTTGTTGATTAGAA
Organism: Thermophis baileyi; assembly: GCA_003457575.1. NCBI lineage: Eukaryota > Metazoa > Chordata > Lepidosauria > Squamata > Dipsadidae > Thermophis > Thermophis baileyi. The sequence continues at coordinate 122,390 of QLTV01003100.1, forward strand.
AGATTTGGTGTTATAGAAATGGCTAGTTATATATTAATATGTAAAAGCGAAAAGTTGAGGCTGGAGTGTGTGTATCTTGTACGGTGCTAGGAAGAGTTGGAAGTCAATGCCCCCTTTTCTTTCTTTTTCTCTTCCCCCTTGTATTTCGCATATTGCTGTTCTCGTTTTCAATATTTTTTTCCCCCTCACAAACTTCGGATTGTTTGCCTTGGCGATGTAACTGCTTGTTGTCACCCTCTCTGGTTCTGTTCTGTTTTGTCTCTTCAGGTGGACCAAATTTTGATCCATCAGAAGGTGGAACTTGTAGAAGGTATGGGGGTCAAAGCCATTTTTTTCCCCAGACCTTGTGCATGGACAGAGTTCGGGGCCTGCCCGGGTCTCAGCTTCCCTGGGGCCTTGAACGGAGGGGGGGGGAGGGAGTTGTGACATCAGAAAGTAGAAGTTGGGGAACCCTATAGATTGGGGGGTTGTCCAGCCTTGGCTACTTTAAGACTTGTGGACTTCATCTCCCAGAATTCCCCAGCCAACTCCTTTTTTTCGCTTTGCTGGAGTCAAGATATATTACATCTACTTCATTCCCACCTTCTCTTAAGAAAGTTACCGAATCAAAAAATGTGATAAAGTAGTCTAGCCACATTTGTTCTTCTTATTCTGCCCCTGCTGAAATCTGGTAAATCCTTGGGGTGGGGGTGGGGGGTCCTTACTCGCCTCCCTTTCAGGCTGGTTGAACATCCCCACAGCAGTCTGTTGCAGAGCCCGTAATGCACTGAGCACCTCTAGCTCTCCTTTATCCCTTTCTCTCTGTCCCTTTCTCTCCGCAGCTTTCATCGGCTTCGAAGGCAACAACAAGTACGAGGTGCGAAACAGCCTCGGCCAGCACATCTTCCACGCCGAAGAGCAGAACGACTGTTGCACCCGGAACTGCTGCGGCTCGCTACGCCGCTTCTCCATGCGGCTGGACGATCCCAGCGGCCGCGAAGTCATCCGCCTCGTCCGTCCATTGAAATGCGTCAGCTGCTTTTTCCCCTGCTGCCTTCAGGAGGTAACACATCGAGTTTGGTCTAGTGGGCAATTGCACCCAGGCTCAACCGGGAGATAGTGAGTTCTAGTCTTGCCTCAAGCATGAAAGCCGGCTAAGTGATTTTGGGTCAATCACCAGGAGATGGTGAGTTCTAGTTTCACCTTAGGCATGAAAGTTGGCTGCGTAACTTTGGGCCAATCACCAGGAGACAGTGAGTTCTAGTCCCGCCTTAGCCATGAAAGCCAGTTGGGTGACTTTGGGCCAATCACCAGGAGACGGTGAGTTCTAGTTTCACCTTAAGCATGAAAGCCAGTTGGGTGGGCCAATCACTAGGAGATGATGAGTTCTAGTTTCACTTTAGGCATGAAAGCCAGATGGGTGACTTTGGGCCAATCACTGGGAGATGATGAGTTCTAGTCCTGCCTTAGGCAGGAAAGCCCCAAATCACCCAGCCAGCTTTCATGCCTAAGACAGGACTAGAACTCACCATCACCTGGTGGTGGTGTGGGAAAGGATCCCTCCTGTCCTTTTAAAGCTGTCCTGGCATTCCTGATGGATTGATGTCCTGTCTTGACAGCCAACTTTAACCAATAGTGAAATATTCCCAAGTTTTCTTTAACAAGATTTATGAAAAAGGCATGAAATTCGGTTATAGAAGATCTCGGCAACTTGATGGTTTATAACTCGGGACCCCAATTTATCTCTTACCCCATGGACTAAGCTAACGCGAAACTCTTCATTTAACCATTGTGTATGTGGCTGTTGTGTTATTGTGCGAGTCCCTCCCCTCCCGCTGGGTTGCAAGAGAATTTATTTGTCCAAGCATTTGTGACTACCTTGGGGAACCTCTCAGCCTCGTTTTTCTGATGCCAGCTTTTCTGTCCCTTCACCCAGATGGAAGTCCAGTGCCCGCCGGGTGCCACCATTGGTTACGTGGTGCAAACCTGGCACCCCTTCATGCCCAGGTTCTCCATCCAGAATGTGGAGAAGGAGACGGTGCTGCGGGTTTTGGGGCCCTGCTTTGCCTGCAGTTGTGGCGGAGATGTCAGCTTTGAGGTGCGCGTAGAGTACAGACAATCCTCGACTTTACAACAGTTCATTTAGTGACCGTTTCGAAGTTACAACAACATTGAAAAAAGTGACTTAGGACCATTTTTCACACTTATGACCGTTGCGGCATCCCCAGAGTTATGTGAACAAAATTCAGACACTTGGCAACTGAGTCATATTTGTGACGGTTGCATTGTCCCGCGGTCATTTGATCAACTTTTGTGACATTCTGTCAATCCAGGTCAGTGGGGAAGCAAAGATTCACTTAACCATGTTACTAACTTAATAACTGAAGTGATTCACTTAACAACTGTGGCAAGAAAGGCCGTAAACCGAGGCAAAATTCACTTAACCAATGTCTCGTTTAGCAACAGAAATTTGCGCTCAATTGTCATCATAAGTCAAGGACTACCTGTAGTGTCCTCAAGATGTGTGGACTTCAACTCCCAGAATTCCCCAGCCAGCTTTGAAGTCCACACATCTTAAAATGCCCAAGGTTGAGAAACCCAGGCCTAGAGAGAAAACCTCTACAGACCTGGGCTCAAATTTGGGGGGAGGGACCTTTTGCACATGCTCAAGAACCCCCTGCCCTTTAGAATAGCCTCACTCGATCTTAAAAACAACATTGGAGATCCACTTCCTGCGTCCGGTGGAGATGGAAGTACGGTGTATGTTCGATGTGAGGTCACAGGGACACATCCCTTCGTGGTCGCCACGTGTTCCATCCGGGACGCAAACTCAACCCTCTTCCCCCATGTCTTTAGATTTCAATTATCAGAGTTGGAA